>VXBZ01005948.1:224141-294574 GCA_013399135.1 Heliornis fulica | reverse complement strand
CCCCCCTCTCTCCGCCCCCCCCGCCGCCACCGCCCGACCACGTGTCGAGGCGGGGTGGGGGAAGAGGGGCGCGCTTCCCGCCTTCGCTCGCCCCTCTCCTTCGCTCCGCCCCTCGCCGGAGCCTACGGAGAGCGGTTGGGCTCAGTGCGCCCGCGCGCCAGTCGCTACCGAGCCAAACCCGGCGGATCCTCAGCCGCCAGGCGGCGCCGCGTTCTCTTCCCGCGCTCCCCCTCCAGCTCCTCTGCCTCCACCTCTCCGCCGCCATCTTGGCGCTGTGGCGGCTGATCCCCTTGAAGGGTAGTCGGGCGGTTCCCGTCCCCAAAACTGGGTTCGAGGTGTATTGGGGAAGGAATGGGTGTGTGCAAAGCCTAGCGGGGTGAAGCCTCCCCGTGAGAGGGGGTCAGCTCTCAGCACGGAGTTATTTTGTGTGCTTCATGTTCCCCCTTAATGAACAGTCAGAGACAACAACACAGTTATGAGTCAGTAGGGCCTGAAGCTGACAAGCAGCCATGGCAAAGCCGTATTTTCATTAACGGCCGTGTGGCTCAGATGGCTCTTCTCCCCCTTGCCAGCTGTGCCTCCAGCATCACCCTCACACTGAGGCAATGTGTGTGACAGTGACTGCAGCCAGAGGGATCCCGAGGAAAACAGACCCAAATGGGTATCTTCGCTCCCCCCCTCCAAGTCAGATGCTGTAATACCTTTAGCTGTTTGAATTCACCAGAAAACTGTGAGAAATTCTGTGGAGCTGCAGGTGGATGGGGCACAGCCCTGCCTGGTGTCATGCTGATCACTTGATTTAATCAGACAAACGTCTGCTAATGGCTTGATTTAATCAGAAACCACAGAAATGCAGAGGTGTGGTCAGAAGTGGCATCTGCCATCAGCAAGTGCTGTCCTAGGTTTTTCTGCCCCAAGATCCTAAGTTTCTCATATCTGTTTTAACAGCAACATATTATAGAAGCTGGTTTTAAAGCCATAGTTTAAATGGTTTCTAAGGGTTCTTTTATTTAATTCATGTTAATCTCTGTGATCTGCTGGCCAGTGCTTCTGCCCTGGGTTACATAGAGCCCACTCCAAACTGTACAGTCTGTACCCACAGAGATGGGTTTGGCTTTCATTTCCATGAGCCCTTTCTTTAATGCTCCAGCAGGTCGAGAGGGTGTCTTTCTTCTGTTACCCAGCTTTCAGGGGATGCTGCCTCACTCAGCCCACTCCGGAGATGATACCTGTTATACCTGGGGGAACTGCCCATTTTTCTCCTTCAGTTAATAAGCAGTCTGGGGCACTCTGTTAAGTGTTTTTATGTGTGTATCATGTGCTTGATAACCTGCAAGTGGTACTGGTTGCACATGCTCTAGGGCTTTTTTTTTTTAACTAAAATAGTTTGTAGGAGAACTATCTGAGTCAAAACCAGGACAGCCTGGGGCTAAGCACTGATGATAATTTCTCAAGTATCAGATTATAAATTTGGTTGATTTTCTACAATTCAGAGATTCATTTTGGATGACTTGAGAGACTGGTACTAAATCAAGTCTGCTGAAGTGCAGCTGTAGATGATATTTATTTTTGAGACACAAAGCAAATATACCAAGGCAGCTTTTATCAGAGATGCAATAAAAAAATCGGAAATTGGCTCCATCAGTCATTGCTTGCAGGCATTGTTCCTTTGTCTGCCTCAACATTTATTTTCTAAAATGTGTTTCTCGATAGTACTAATGTGATTATCCCACTTTTCTATACAACAATAGCAATTCAATTTCAAAGCATATTTGTAAATACCGTGGCCTTTCATTTTTAAATGTATTCCCCTTTTGTGCATGTGTATGTAGTGTTGCCCAGCTGGGTCACACACACACCCCTTTTCTTTTGAGTAGACTTGGTGTATTGTCAAACTTGATGTGTTATCAAGCTTTGGTTCTCCTCCCTGACTGTATTAGTCACATTGCAGAAATTGAGTTGTAAAACTTGTGGAAGGTTTAAGGTGAGCAAGTTGTGTTTATCATTGGTTAAATTCCAGAGAAATGCCTGACACTCTAAAGCACCCCATTAAGGCCTAATCTCCGGAGAATGCATTTCAGCCAGCACCTGGGTAAACATCCCACCAAGAATGCCAGAGGAGGTGTTGAGCCAATATGAGCCATGGGTGCAGCCTGGCTTACCCTGGCTGCCTCCTTGCTCCAGCTACTTGCCCAGTGCATTACTACCTTCTATACAAAATCTTCTTTGGCCACCATCAAGGATGGCAGCAGTGTTCTGGGACATCCTGGGGGGGGTGACCTGGGTGCCCGGAGGCCAGAGGGAGATGCTGGAGGAGAGCCCTGAAGCTCAGCTGAGAAAGGGCCAGCCGCAGAGCATGCCCAGCCTTGCTCCCCTCATCTCCACGGGAAATGAGGGAGGCTCATCCAACAAGACCTGGTTCAGGTTGCAAGATAGAAGTTAACAGGTCATGAGCATAGCAGTATAAACAACCCTGTTTCAACTGCTGAACTGTGTTACCTGGGATCCTACCAGCATGTCCTGACTGTTGGGTGAGGGTTCACGCTGGCTTCCAGATGCAGCCACGAGCAGGAGAACATGAGAGAGGCTGAGGACCATACCATGCTCAGTAGACCCTCAGCTCCTACATACAGCCTCTCCATGTAGCATGAACCTGATTAAGGAGCTGCTGCAGTGACCTTCCTCTAGGCACCCACTCCGCTCTAGGCACTGCTTTAATCCTGCTGTTCGTTCACCTTCTGCTGCCTAGGAAGAACGATTGCAGTGCCAGTGACTCACCTTGTGTTCGCATCGGCCTTGAGAAAAGGGTTCTGGGATGCCGGGTAGCTCCTACAGTTATTAGGGGCCGCATGCCCCGGGATGCTTAAATCCTACCGCAGTGCTGCCGCTGCCTGGTCAGCCGTACCGCTTCTGCAGCCCACACGACAGCCTAGCGGACAAAGGTGGTTGAAAACAGGGCGTGCACAGGCAGCCACGCTGCCTGAATTACCCAGGGAATTACCCTGGCACACGCTGGAGATCAGAGACAGAGGGTGACAGTGCAGGGACATTCAGCTAGCGAGAGCCACCCCCGACTCCCACTAGAAAGAGGTAAAGCACGTAGTCACTCTGGCTGTGCCCTCCTCCCTGGGCCGCAGTGGTGCTAGGAGAGCGATATCCCACCCGTGACCCAGGGGCCCCAATGCTTTTCATTCTCCAGAGCCACTCTCTCTCTTGAACAGAATTCAGGGGGGCAAAGCCACAAAGGCACTGCCCAAGCCTTGGGTCTGCAGATACACCTTCAACCTGCTGATCTTGAGGCAGGTCTTAGTGCCACACTGCTGGGAAGGAGATTTCTGCAGCACAGCTACTCAGGCTGTGCCACTGGGTAAGATTTACTGGTGGTGCTTCAGGATTCAGGGGAGCACTTGAGCACAGGCTGTTACCTTAAATCTCATGCTTACATTTGCTGCTGGATCCGGACCTGATGTCCTCCGCTCCTGTGTTTCAATGGGAGATAGAGACCACCTCAGAAGATGCCTCATACCTCGAAGGCTTGGTCCCTGCATGTGTTGTACTTGGGCTAACTTTATCTTCCTCAGCTGTTTGACTCGAGAGGTGGAGGGTAGCGCTTTTCAGTGGTGAAAAACAAGTTGAAGTGAGGCAGAAAAATCTGTGATAAATTAGTGTGGAAAGTGTTAATGGGGCCAAATGTCCTGAGTTTATTGGATTAGGGAAGTCAAACTAATTTTAAAATTATGCCTAGAGAGTGGGAAACTAGATATCGTTAGCCACTTATCTGACACAACAGAAAAGTCTTAATGGCTGTCATCTCAGCACATTAGGAAAACACTGTCAAAGCTCTTGCTGACAAGATGCTTTCTCGGGGATTATTAATTATATTGCATTATTAGCCAACCACATGTGGGAACATATTATGCATGTTAACTAAAGTGCAATGACCATTTGGCTAATAAGTATAACTCGGTCTTCTAAATTTTTTTTAATGATTAGCAGCTTAGTAAAACTGTAACACTGAGAGATAAAAATAATGATTCAACAAGCTGCGTCTCAAGAACAGGTTTTAACTGGAGCTAGCATGTAGCAAGATAAAGAGTACACTTCTAATTACCAGCCTGATGAGACAAAAGTAAACATAGCTGCAGATTTAGCCAACTTGTGTGACCCCTTCCTGCATCATCGTATGTGGTAAAAGTGCACTTGTGATAGTTCAGCCCTGTGTATCAGCTGGGTCTTTCCACCCCGGACAGGGGTTGCTGCAGCCCTCAGGAGCACTGAGCTCTGAACACTCTGTCCTAGGCTGCAGCCCATCCCATGGCACCCCTTAGCAGAATCGGTTTGAAACACCCTGGGATAAGCAAAGTGTCCTATCCAGGGGAAGATAAAAATAAATGAAATTAGAAGAAAATGAATAAAGGCATCAAGGTGTGTCGTCCAGTTGTGGCCCAAGAGGGTCAGAGATGGTCCCCAGTGGGAGGTTCCAGACCAGAGGAAGACTCCAACAGCCGCTGTGAGGCAGAACAGTCTGAAACTCAGGGTGCATCTTGTTAGCCCGCAGCAAACCAGGGAAGAACAATTACTGGAACAATTACTACAATAAACAATGCATAGTCTGCTGTGACTCCTGCTTCAGGCAATTGGTCTTTGCTATAGCTTGACCAAAAGCTTCAGAGGGGTGGGATGGCACAAGGAGGGAAAGCCTGCTGAAGTGTACACACTTTCCATTAGCATTCGCTTGGTAACACAGGAGGAAACAAAGCTGCTGCTTGGTGTTGCTAAATAAACACCCCCTCACTGCTGAGGTACTGACAGTTTTGCCAACTGATGCTCCTCAGGCTTTGGGAGGAAGCTCAGCACAAGTTTGGTGAGGTGGTTTTGGACAGCCTGACCCATGTTAAAGCACCTATGACCCTTGTGTGGCTGTAGCTGGAGCCCTTCAGTTTGTGGGGACAGGCTGGCTCACAAGGACTGAATGGGGATATTCAGGACCCCAGTGCTGGCACGTTCCCTGCCACCCTGCCTGCTGTCCCATCTCCTGTTCCTGGATGGAACCCAGCCTGGCTCTGCCCCCAGAGCAGGGGCAAATCCTCTTTGAACCCGTCCTCTCCACAGAAGCCTCTCCTGTCCGTCCTGCCTAGAGAGGCACCAGCACCACATTTTAAGCTGCACCAGTGTAAATGCAAAATAGAGGTGTGCCTTGCAGTGGGGTTTTACAGGTGGGTGGTAGGGATGGCAGGGTCAGACGCTGTCACACCTTCAGTGAGGTTCATCCCCATGAAGATCCAGCTCTGAACTGCTCCAGGACTGCTGCCTCATAGCCCCGTGGTCTGGACCATGCATTTCAAAGGCTGAGGGCTTGCACAGCAGTTGCCACCTATGGAGCAAATGCGCCCTCCCAGAAGGACACCTCCCATCTGGAGTTGGACATATGTCTGAGATCTACAGAGGGAAAGCACCAACAAACCAACAGCACAAGCCGACACATCTTGCTGATGTTGTTTATTCTTTTGTAACAGACATAGATAACATTGCTGAAAGCCAGAACCCATCTCTTTTGTTTCTTTTTTTTTTTTTTAACAATCAGACAGTCCATTATAGTATTTAACAAACTACAGTAGACACCATGGAGATCTTCTGAGCCTGCCTGGGGAGACCTGTTTGCAGCACACAGACTGATGGTTCAAACTGTAGTCTGTGCCCCAGCTCTGCTTGCTCTCTTTGCACTACAGCCTGAGCCCTGGGTCCCACACGCCCTGTGTCAGGCCACGGTCTGCTCTACACAGGAAAGAATGTCAGGTACATGTCAAGAAGCATAAACCTTCCCTAAAACTGAAGCCCCAGCAGTGGCCTATGGTCCTGCTCAGCCCATCTGTTCTTGGGCTGGTCATTGTGTTTCATCCTTTGTTACTTTCGAGTCACTGCTTCACTGGCAGTCGCGATGAGCTCGCAGTGGCCGAGCAATGCTGGTGTTCCATGTCTAAATAAATAATGGGTTTCTATCCTGGGAAAGTTGCTAGGAAGTAGCCTGGCATCACAGCAAGAACACACAAATCTGAAAAGTCAAGCGAAAGGAGAGCAGGCTTTTGCAACAATTCCAACATTTCCCCTAAAAAGGAAGAAAAACCAGTGCAGTTTGATTTTGTCATATAGAAGTATCTCATAAAGAAGCAAAATGCAAAAAAACAAGGTTAAAGAAACACCACAGCCTCCTGCTTGAATGCTGTCTTGGCTGAAGCACACCCAGCCACCAAAACCATGAGTGGTGCTGAGGGAGGGTCCAGTTACACTACAATACCCATTTCCCCATTGGGTTACCAGCAGTTGTAATGGTACAGGCAGCCCAAAACCTCGACTGAAGCTGTAGCTGTGGTCTAAGCATTGCACAGAGGTAAGGGAAAGCAGATGCAGAGGCTGGGAAGGAGGAGCAGTGACAGAAGGTGACCTGGTGGTGGTCACACCGTGGGAGGGGTAACTCAAGGCAGGACTCAAGTCTGGGGGCTGGGAGTGCCCAGGACTGTTGTGTCCTCACTGCTGTGCTGTGTCTTGTGCTGCAGCAGGGATAAAGGAGTGAGGAAAGGAGGAAGGAGGGAGGTGGATAGTCTACAAGGAAGTCTATAGGAAATCTATAGGAAACAAAACAAAAAAATACACAAAAAAAAATCCCTTATAAGTATGGGCAGCATTTCTATAACATGTAGCAAGCATGGGACTAAGAAAAACCACGAGGCTACAGCATCACCTAACCCATCTTTCCTTCATTCCAGCTGTGTGATGACCCTGCTCAGAGTAATGCTTTGCCAGTTAGTAAAATTGTCGTCCCACTGGGTTCTACCAGTGGTCACAGAGGTGGACATAGAACTGTCCTTTCCCCAGCTCTTCTGCAGCCCAGTTGTACTGACTATTTCAGGGTAAAACGCCACGTTAGCATCTGCAGCTCAGCATCACAGCAGCCAGAAGGCATCTGTTAGATGGGTCCTCCTGGTCTGCCAGCTGCAAGGTGTTCGTGAAAAGAGACTTTTGCCCAACGTTCTTCCTGGGGTGCCTGAAGAAAGTCCATGCTCAGTCCCCCTTTCTGGTTGCACGGCCATGTCTATGCCTCCTCGCCTCCTCGCAGGTCTTCCAGCTCAGTCATGACTTTGGCTGGGAGCTTCTTGCGGCGGAACACGGCTGCGATCTCCTCAAAGGACTTTCCTTTCGTCTCGGGTACTTTGAAGTACGCAAACAGAAAGAAGACCAGAAGCAGAACCGCAAAGATCACAAACACGTACGATCCGCACAGATCCTGCAGTGGGGGGAAGCAAGAACAGGGTTCACCACCATCAGCACCGCAGGGATAGGTCCTCCTTCCTACCCTGTGTGGCTGAGGTGACACATGGGGCTTGGAGATGGAGGTCTGGGGGGGGGCACGTCCACATCCCGCTGAGCTGGGGTCACGTCAGTGATGTGTTTGTATGGATTTAGAGGGATTTCTTACCGCTATGTACTGGAAGCACATTCCCACGATGAAGTTGCAGGTCCAGTTGCAGAAGCCAGCGATGGCGATGGCAGCCGGCCTTGGGCCTTGGCTGAACAGTTCGGCTACAATGAACCAGGGGATGGGCCCGGGCCCCACTTCAAAGAAGATGACGAAGAGGAAGATCGCGATCATGCTGACATAGCTCATCCAGGCGAACTGGCTCTGCAAGAGGGTGTGCTTGGTGTTAGAATCTCAACACAGCTCCTGTTAATTATCACTAATTACTTTAATTAGGCTTCTTTTTCAGAAATTTCTTTCTATTCAGGCAAGTGGGGACTGGACATGGATAATTAAAGCTCTAAACTCTTGTGCTGGGTTCTGGTGGGATCTGTGGTGACGGCATTGCTGCTTGCAGAGGGACGTTGGAGCTCACAGCTATCAGATCACCTGTAGCTTTGAGCACTCTCCTTGCCTGCAGCATGGCCAGGAAGAGGCAAAATGGTGTCATAGTTAATAACCTGGGTGTTCAGTCAAGAAGGCCACACCTTACTTGGTTTTTACATCTTGACAGGGGCTTGGAGCAGTTGTTTGGCCTGGCTCTGATGAGTCTCCATCCTCTGCCTGTGCTGCCCCATGTCTCACAGCCTGACCCCTCTTCTGTACATCAGAAAGAGTAATTTGTCCCTTTTTTCCTCATGACAAGATGCTGGTCTAGCATCCCTGCACCAAGCCAAGGAGATGCAGGTTGAGGGCTTAGGGCACCCTGTTTGCACATGGAGGGATGCCCCAGGCTTTTTTAGCAGACATGGGATTGTGCCGTGGGAATCGCACAGTCGCTGCGTGAGGAGCTGAGATTTTCAGCGGTCTCAGGGAGGGGACAGGGGACACACGTCCTTTCTGGCATCACTGGAGTGTCTCAGGGGCCAAAGGGCACAACGTCCTCAGGCACTGCTGTAACCAGAGGTGGCTCCAGCTATGGCCACTTTGAACTGCACCTTCTAGGGACAAATGTTTTCTGAACTTCTTGGATACGAACATGCAGAACATTCCTTTTATAAGGTGGGTTGTCATCTCTTGTTTGCAAACCATGGAGGCAAGATAGAGATAACACTTACCAGGAGCACAAGTCCAACAGTCATGGCCACAGCACTTATTAACATGCCCATCAAACCAGCCAGGAACAGGGACCTCCTGCCCGTCTTCTCCACCAGAAAGACCTGTAGAAATATGGGCAACAGCTAAGACTGCAGCACCACTGCTGTCAGGAGAGTCAATCAAGTCTGTTTGTGATGAGAAGCCTGTTACCACTACTACACTGCACTCCTGCTCTTTTAACTCATCGTAGAGATTTATGTGCAGATTTCCAAGTGTTGGAAACTCTGTTGGTGGCTGTTAGGGTGCCAAACAGGGCAGCCACCCTGCCAAGGGCAGGGTAAATGGCTGTGGAGTTTCTTCTCTTTAATTTTTTTTTTCAGGGGGAGTAAACTTACTAGGTCTGCATTAGTTTGGAAGCAGCCTTCAAAATGTAGCACGATTCAGGACACATCACAGACCACTTCACCTTGCCTGTCCTAGGGCAGGGATTGTTCTTGTAGCAGCCGGAGTCAGGATTTTTCCTCCAGTTGCTCCCAGATGCCTTTTGCTTCCCTGGTAGCCACAAAGCTTAGCCTGCTCCTTCCCAGCTCCTCTTAGTGGACTCCGGCCATCTCACCCAACTTTTGACACCTAAGTCTATACCAACCAATTTGCCCAATGGGGAGGTGCAGGTAACTCCAGAGGACAGTGCACCTGGCTGCCCTAAGGTACCATGCACTGGCCTCTGAGGCTGCCTGCTCCTTGCCCTCTGCTGGAAAGGACATCTTTGGCCTTCTGCACAGCTGGACAGTTTGCTGGAGGCAGTTCATCCAGCTAGCCCGTCAAGGTGCAGAGGGTCAGCTCCCCTTTCCCTTTGCCAAGGTCCACCTGGCTGACAGCGCTTCTGCCTTTTGATCTGGTTTGTCATTTATTGACCAGCTCAGGTCATTTTTAAGTTCTCATGGCCAAAAGAAGCAAAGAGCAAATGCCCCCGGCTGCTAGTACTCCAGGGTGGAGATCAAAGTGCTGGAGAAGGACCTCTTCCAGCCACATGCCTCCGTGCCTCATTTCACAGTAAACATCACCTTTTTCCTCTGCACAAGACCTGTCATGGGCTTCCTCTGAAGGAAATTCACACCAAGACCTCCTGTCTCATACACGCTGGTCGAAGGTCTCTCTGAGCTGTGCATTTCTACCTCACAGCTGCCCTGCTTTGTGGTGGATGACAGCCCTTGGCTCCCTAAGCTCCTCTAGAGATATGAGGGAAACGGGATGGGCATTTCCTGATCTTCTTAGATTACTGACTGCGTGAAAAAAATAATTACTGTCTGATAGGAATTGTGTTACCGCTCTCGGGAGAGAGACAAAGGGAAAGGCTGTGTAAACGGAGCCATCCTTTTATTGCTGCAGAGCGGGGCACAAATACGATGAGGGTAGGTGCTAGATTACTTTTATTGCTTTGGAATAGCCTTNTTTTTTTTTTTTTTTCTCAAATGAGACTTGCCCAGGGAATGATTTTTCCTGCAAGGTGTGCGGGGTCAGCCCTGCAAATCTCAGCTCCAGGGTAAAATTGTGTTTCAAAATCACATTGTAGCTTATGTGTCCTTGTTAGTCTGGGGGGCAGAGGTATTTACTTACGGAGATAACAGTGAAGACTGTGTTCACCACTCCAACGCCAATAGTTGCATAAACGGGTTGGTCAACTCCAGCTCTCTCAAAAATGTTTGTAGAGTAATAAAAGATCTGTCAAAATACATTAGGATGAAGGATTAGGCAACAGGACTGGTGGAACTTTTTGTTCTCTTGAGGGAAGGGTTGTGCTCACTTGGCTGAGATGTGAAGTAATTTAATTATGATTAATTTTTCAAATTTTAATGGCTTGTTTTAATTAAAGCCAAAACTTTCAAAGAAGCTCTGAGGGAGTTAAACATCTCATTGAAATTCCCCTCCTGAGCTACTGCATTTTCACATTTAAAACTCTTCTCTTCCATGTAGCCCTGTGTTTAAACTTGAAATCCAGATCACCAGCACCGAGTGCTGGAGACTGATACCTTAAAAAGATCAAGTCTTACAAGAATTAAAAAATATTCTCACTCCATTGGAATAACTCACATTTCTCCCTTCTCTCCAAGAATACGGTGATTCCTCTATGGTGGAAGTTAAGGGCGGGAGGTAAATGGGGGGCTGACACTGTGGATGGTGGGTGGTGCTGGGCTCCTTGGGGTGCTCAGCTCTGGCTCAGCCCTGTGAGATGATGGGGTATCCCTGTGTGCTGCTCTGCCTTGCAATGCAGAAATGCTCTGGGAGTTTTGAAAGCTGGTGGGACAAAGACCTCAACCTTTGTAAAGTGGCCACCAGACTTAAAAAAAAAGTAAAATTTGAGTCTTGGCTGATTTTGAAAAGGAAGGTTTATGCTCCTGGGTGTAAAATGGTGATTTATGGTATCTCAGGAGATGATGCAACAACTGTTAATCTAAAAATAGCTTGAACATAAGCGATTCTGTGGCTCCTGGCGTGAACATGTTGTCATTAAAGGTGAAACTGCTGATGAACTCGGGAGGTGGTGGGTCACAGGAGACCTCAGCAGGGACCCACCATGGCAGCTGGTTTTGTGCTGAACTCCATCGCACCCTTCTCCCTGCTCTCCTTGTGTGACCTACTCTAGGTGATCCTGCTTTGGCATGAGGGTTGGACTAGAAGATCTTTTGAGGTCCCTTCCAACCCCTGATGTTCTGTGATTCCTGCCTTCCTCCAGCCTAGATCAGTGGTGATGCCCACCTTCAACACTGATGGTGGTGGCCAAGGAGCCTACTGCAGTCATGGGAAAGCCTTCTCTTGCCCCCTGCATGGCGTGGGCAGAGCCAATGTTACCTTTCTGTGCTCTGCATAGATTTTTTTTAAAGGCAGATGTTTTTGGGAGACTCACCGCATTGATTCCTGAGAACTGCTGAGATATCTGCACCATCAACGCCACGATGACAGCCTGCCTGTACTTTGAAGAGGTGAAAAGCTGCCTTATGGAGACTTTCTTTTCACTAGCAGCCTCTTGCTTTTCCTTTTCCATCTCAGCAATCTCTTTCATTGGGTCACAGTTTCCTCTGAGCCTTTTCAAATCTTAAGGAAAAAGAAAGATCAACATTTTAGTTTCAGTTGTAGATGAGTAAGGACAAGAACCTGTGGGAAAAAGCTCTGAGACACCATAGTTGATCCTCACCCCTTAGTAATGCTTATTAGTCCCATGCAAACATGTCTCAATAGTTTCTGTTCCAGAGCTAATTTATATTTGGGCAGCTCAGAGCTTCTCACCCTGGTTTCAGCAGCAGCCTACCATTTACTGCTTTTACTCTTTGTAGGGACGACTGGAGCCAGCTAAGGAGGGCCACGCTAGAAGATGATGCTTACCAGTTGTGGTAAGCCCTGTGGATTTGCTGTGTAGTTGCAAACAGCACCAAGGATGGGGAGAACATCTGTCTCCCAGATGATGTCATATTTGCACCCTATTGAAATCCAACTGAATGGTGGTTTTTTTTGGAGGTGACATCTGCTAGATGGGATCCCTCTGATGGAGAGGAGTAACACGGCTTACACCACCCGCAGCGATGCATAAGCAGATATGCCTTAGTCACTGACTATATGCAAGCATCCAAAATCCTGCCTGCCAGTGTGCTGTGTGGGATGGAGTAACTACACCCAGCTACACATGTGAGCCCTCAGCCAGGCTTTTCCTTCTGTGTGTAATACTATGTATAGTACAAAACCAAATCCAGGCGAGCCCAGAATGGGTGTCTTACTTTTTTTAGCTTCTTCCACCTTCCCCAGTTTGATGTAAAGGTATCGGGGACTCTCAGGGCACAGTAACAGCAGGAAGAACTGCAGGAGGGCAGCCACACCGGACAGGCCAAGGAGCAGGGGCCACATCTCATCATTGCCCAGGAGGAAGTCTAGTCCGAGGACCTGGAATAATTGAGGCATGTGTGAATGGCTTGTTTTGCACCCTAGAAAAGGCGGCGATTGGCCGCTGTGGCATTTCGAGGTGACAGCCTGGAAGAAAAGGAGAAGCAAATCCCAATTCTCAGTCCCAGCAGTTTGATTTCTGTAACACACACGTACAAGGAGGGAACGAAGAGATGATGTAATAAGTCATGAGTGAGGGCTTGGCTTACAGGTCTTGTGGGACAAACCTCTGCAAGCCTGTTCCCCACCCCAGGGTGACTCTGTCCTCCTTAGGACATACCACTGGCAGGAGACCTGTGCCTGGCCAGGACCACTGTGTAAACAGCTCTGCAAATACAGATATGCTGATGTTTCTCCTCAGACCTTGCTATCCTGGGGTTTTAGGGCATGGGAGTTTATGGGCATATGTGTCCCAAGCAACTCCATGAAGGGGCAGGGCTTAAAGGTCCATAAAACATGGGGTGCCCCAGCTACATGGCCACCAACCAGGATGTGCTGGTTCTCGGTACATTTATGTGCCAAGGTGTCACATAACTGTGACTCCAGCCATGGTGGGAAATGCTGATGGAGGTGTTGGACATCATGCTTCTTGATGAAGCCATTTTTGAGTACCTGAATGTCAGGCATCTCAAGTTTAGGATCCAGCCTGACTCTGGTGAGGTGTGTACAAAAACCTCACAGTGGAGGGGAGAAATTGTTTGCAGAAATACTTTTTATGCCATGAGAAGTCATCTTTTTAAGGACCTCTGACTCCAGGTTGGAGTTTAACCCCATCAGAGCAGAGTTCTTCTCACTCTCCTTCAGTCATGGAGGGGGAATGATGAGTGGTACCCCAGCATAACAGCAGGGTATCCCTAATCCTTGATATACTGTCTCTGCCCTCCTGTGCTTCCCTTCTTACCTGGCTGATGAGGATACCTGTGACGATAGCAAGCTGGTGCAACGTCCCCAGAGCTCCTCGAAGGGCCGTGGGCGAGACCTCGCTGACGTACATGGGCACAAGTCCGGAGGAGAGCCCTGCACAGAGCACACATGGCCATCACCTCTTCTAGACCAGAGCTCAGCAACCAGCAGAAACCACTTCACGAGTGGGTAAGGAGGATGGATCCCACACCCTGCCAAATCCCTGTGGAACCACCCACACCCTGCAGAGGTGTTGGGGTGTCCCTGGATCCAGAGCCCAGAGCTGGGAAAGCCTTTACACTTGAACACCTATGTGTGAGGACAGAGCAGAGATTGTCCCCTGGCAGAAGTTATCAGGGAGCAAAGAGCTTGCTTAAAATTTGCCTTGAACTTTCAGAGCATAGTATTTTCCTTGCATACCAGTAACAGTGACCTGTTACTTCTAAGCTAATTATAGCCTAATTCCATATTATTTACCTCCTATCTTCTCCTCCCCATGTACAGTGCTCCTCTGCTATCTGCCACATAGCACCATTGGCCAGGGAAGCCGTTAAACAGCCAGTGCAATGGCCACCAGCAAGATCGAGACTTGAGATACAGAGGAAGGACTTGCTTCTTTCCAGAATACATAAATAAATGGATTTCATAGTAGCACCAACCCAGATACTTCTGGGAAAGATCCTGGATTGAGAAGGACAGCCATAGGGAATCTCCCACCCATGAAGCCCCTTCAGAACTAAACCAAAAAGATTTAAAAATAGAAGGAACTCTACGAGCGGCCGTGGAGCAATGTGGCACCTACCACCCCACCCCACTGAGGGACAGGTGACCCTGCCTGGACTTACCGCAGTACAGCCCCGTGACGGCTCTCCCGGCGATGATGAGCATGTGAGACGGCCCGAATTTCGCCAGCCCCATGAGGAGGTTCCCAGCAATGGAGAGGACATTCACCACCAGCATGGCTTTCACCCTGCAAGGCAGCAGCAACACGGCTCCTTCGGGTGTCTCGCTCAGCCATCCCCACACGGAGCAATGAGGTGACTTAATTAGCACTTACAGGGAGGAGGGGGAGGAAATTAATGATCGTGGGCTCTGAAAACTCTGGGACAGGGCTGTAATCAGAGCACTTGGAAGTGCATTATGTGTTCTGTGCAGTGTCCTCCTCTCCCCTTTGCCATGGAAAGGAAGGGGAGGAAGGCAGAAGGCTGCTCAGCAGCTGCTTCTCTGAAGTTGCTGGAAGTTTTAATGAGATGTCTCATTTATGATGGAAAATTTTAACGAGCTGGCCCTGGCGGTGGTTGGAGTATTTTGGGGTTTTGAGGGAGGTTTTTCTTTTGTTAAATCAGGGAAGTTNTCCCCAGCCGGTCGCCGATCCACCCCACGGTGAAGGAGGAGATCATGCCACCAATGGCGAACACGGAGACAGACAGGGACCAGTACATGGTGAGGATGTGCGAGGAGGTGGCCGGGTCCTCGCTGGGGTCGTCTGGGGATGCAGTTATGCTGGGAATGGGGACGGTGCCATCCTCTCCGGAGGCGTTGGTGGCATGTATGTCCAGGGGGACGATGCCCAGCACACGCCCGTAGTGGGCTTCTATCACCTGCCATGGGCAAAGAGGAAAGACACTGTTGGATCAGATCTGTAGCCACCCCAACCCCTATTTTAGTTTTTTTTTCTGCCACAGGAACAGCTTTCCATTACAGGCTCCACAGGGGGGGAATCTTGGGGTCTTCCATTGCTTTCCAGCACCCGGATTCCCGGTGCGGAGGGACCGCGAGGGCAGGTGTGGAGCTTCCCTCCTCATCCAACTCATCCCAGGGTCAGGGGGTGAGATGGTGTCTGGGTTCAGCACCCTCAGCCTGGGCACAGGGACTGTGTTTAACAGCGGTGACGGCACCATGACATGCAGAACCCCGCTCCTCTCACTGCGGGGGTGGCAGCAAGGGGACCTCGCAGTGTTCTCACCCCGCTGCCTTATGGTGGGGGCTTTGTACTGTGGGAGATGGGGAGATGGTGGCTGGGGAAGGGATGGAGCCCACCCGAGGGTTTCCACAAGGGACAAACCAGCCCTGCCTTCCCTGAAACCCTTGTCTCTTTGCTATGAGTAGCCTGGGGGGGGCTCAGCTTACCTTCTGGGGGGCGTTAATGACACCCAGGCTGTAGCCATACTGGAAGAAGCCCAACACCGCAGTGAAGACAGAGAGCACCAGCGTTCCCGTGAGGTGCTGCAGGAGGAAGCAGAGAACAGCCTCACCCTGCTGTCTCCCTAAAAAACCTTGTGGGCTGCTCCCCATCCCTGTCCCAAGGGATCCTGCTCCTCCACTGGCTGGGACAGCAGCGCCGAGAGATGCTTTGATGGGCTCCAAAGGAGAAGGAAAGCCTCTGGGGGTGGGCAGGATCAGGCCCCCAGGGCAGAGTGGCATTGCCCTGGGAAGAGCAATCTGTGCCAGGGCTCACTCTCTCTCTCTCTCTCTCCATCTTTGCCTTGGTGCTTGCGGTGAGCTGGAGCTCTGCCCCGTAGGACAGCGCAGGCAGCAACGTGCCCTGCCCCATCCCCGGAGCACGGGCAGCCGCACCGCTGAGGCGCAGCAGCCAGGAGGGAAACCAAACCCCACGTGTTTCTCAGCAGGCTCAGATCTATAACCACATATCCAAGTACTGTTTCCTTCCATCACAGTTAGAATCTGATGAGCTGATGGAGAGCTTAAAAATCAAATACAATCCCATGACCCCTTTGCTCCTGCGCTCTGTGCCTGTGATTGAAAAGGAGTTAATTAGGGGAGAGGATTTTTTTTTTCTTCGTTTTGGTCTTGGTGAGCAATAAGTTCCATAGCTCAGTGCTGGATGCCTGGAGTAAGTCTGGTGCAAAGATACCGCCAAGCCACAGTTACCTTCTCCACTTGCATTTTGCTTTTCCTGTCCATCCTGCGGCTCCTCCGCTGTTCTCCTGCGAGCGGTCCCTGTCCTGGGCTGCGAAGCGAGGCGAGAGCTTGGGCAGGGAAAGAGGGAGAGCAGGGCTGGGATTGAGGGAAGGGAAGGCTCGGCAAAACTGGCTGGTGCTCTGAGAGATGGGACTATATCAACTCCTCGGAGTTAATGAGAAACCCAAGCCTCCCCACGCTACTCAGCCACTGCTCCGCTCAGAGCAGGCGCTACCAATCCCCGTGTCTGGGCTGACAAGCGAAGGGACAGAGCGTAAAGGCACAGGGATGATCTGTGAAGCAAAAATGCTCTGGCTGAAAGGCTGCTTTGGGGCTGTGGTATGGTGTGACATGTTGGGGGCTTGAGGACATGCCACAGCCTATTTTGATACGTCCCAGCCCTTCCTTGGCTGTTGGTGACGGGTCTGGGTGCTATGATGGACCTCTTGCCAACGAGCAAGAAGAAACCTTTCCAGCACCTGCGGTGGAGATGCTACAGAATGATACAACTACGGAGATAGCACTGTGGAATATGTTCCCACATGGAAATAAAACATACTTGGAGATGAATATACATCTCCATACACACACCCCTGTGCACACACAGCCCCCTCGAGGCGTGGCTGTGCCGCTTCCAAACCCGCAGTGCCCACCTGCGCCCATGCATCCCGAGCATGTGGATGGCTCTGTGCCCATGGGGATGTGACCTAGAGGAATGACC
Organism: Heliornis fulica; assembly: GCA_013399135.1. Lineage (NCBI taxonomy): Eukaryota > Metazoa > Chordata > Aves > Gruiformes > Heliornithidae > Heliornis > Heliornis fulica. The sequence continues at coordinate 277,544 of VXBZ01005948.1, read as the reverse complement.
CAGAATATACCAGTAACACACGTTTTCCTCCAGCAGCCCAGTATAGCACTGAGCCTTCCAGCACCGCCAGCTGATCGCTGCGCTGTCAGATATTGCTGACGTCAGCAGATATTACCGATGCCATTGAATACTGCTGATGCTGACGAGTACCGGGCAGCATTCGATAGTTGTGAACTTTGCATATCTGCAGGAGCTGGTCTGAGCTGGTCTGGCTCCAGTTTGGGCTTTGCTGGCCTTGACCTTGCCAGTGAAAGAAGCTGCAAGGCCAGGCTGGATGGTGGCATCCGCAGCAGACGTGCTAAAGTCTGAACCAGCCGCGGAGGGTGATTAATGCTGTTCTAATGACACAGCGACTCGTTGGGTGATGCTCTCAGTCAGCCAGACTTTGCATGGGCACAACATGCACTTTCTACAGAGGAAGAGGGGAGAAACCCCACCCCACCCCCTGAGAGTGAGACCACTGATCATTGCACCGCTGTTCTCCTGGAAGGTAAAACTTTAACTGTGAGGAGAAAAGTTCATTGTGTCACCACAGGAACGGATTCCAGCCGCGGCACCTGCGGTCCCTGCTCCAGCTGGCGTAGCTGCAAGGGGGAGGGTCTCCAGGCTGGGCTTTTTGAAGTTTTTCCCCAATATTTGTCCTTCCAGCTGAGATCTTTGCCCACCCCATTTGTTTGCTCTGCGTGGGGATACGCAGGCATTTACAAGCGCCGTTTCTTTGTGCTGTGGTTAAGTGACTCTGCTGGGATTAGGTGGTCAACAAGCTGCTCGTGTTTGACTCGGAAAACAAGTGAGACCCCCTGACCCAACATCTCAGAACAAAATCCTTGGGTGCCGTGAAACCCTCGGCCAGGTCTGACCCCGCTCCGGGATCACCACCTCATTGCAGGTGCCTGGTGGAAGAAAGATGATGCTTCCCACATCCCCCCATCCCTCCCAGCCCACCTGTTTGAGGGGACAAAGGCCATCTGGGTGCCCAACAGAGTGAGTGCGGTGACCTTTCCATGGCTTGTAGCCCATGTCCTGCCCCAGGGCTCTCCCATCTCTCCCTCCTACCCTCAATGCTGGGCTGGACACTGAGTGGGTGCCCAGGGGACCCTCACCCCTCACATCCAAACCCCAACTGATGCCAACTGTGGGGCTGTAACACCTCACTGCAGAGCCTCACCCCAGGCAGCTCAAGCCCGCATTTAGCTCTCAGTGACACTACCAGGCTCATGCCTCTCTGTTTCTCCGTGCAAGGGTCTGGATGGGGACGTGCAGGTCAGCAGAGATCAGCTGGAGGCCGGGAAGGTCACTGTGTCACCTCCTCCCACCACAGTCGCTCCCAAGGGTGCATGCCAGCATCATGCCTTGTCTGCTAGCCTGGAAGGCTGACACACAGCGCTCCCACACGCCGCAGCACCGTGCCTGATGCCGTCAGGAGGGATGATCAGCCCGTCTAATCTCTTGTGTGTTTGACAACCGGCTGTGGGGCCGCAGGGTGCGGATACCAACGCAGCACGGCTCAGGAGCCATCCCCACCCATCCCACGGCTGGAGAGCCGTACCAGCCAGCAGATAAGTGATGTATGTGACCAAAGGCACGGAGGTTAAAAGGGCGAAGGGGAGAGAGCAGCTCTGGGTCACCCCTGCCATCCTCATCCTCACCACTGGGACCCCGGCTTTGCCAGCCTGGAGTTTGGCCGTGTGTAACTTCTTCAGATGATCTTTGGACACGTTGGAGGGTAAGAAGAGCATGTGTGCTTCACGTGGCTGGTACGGGCAGGGCTTTGCTTGCCAGGGCAAACAGATCAGCTCAGCCAGATGTGTTTATCCCACAGTTATCCAGGGAATGTGGTGCGACACAGCAGCAAGACACACCGGTGACAAACGCTGGGTCCCCACGCGCATGGCTGAGCACTGCCCTGGGTCCAGGTGAGCCCAGCCTGAGAGCATCGCTGCCAGTGCTGGCTAAGTGCTGTAGAAATCCCAGTTTCACTGGTTCCAGGAAGCATCCCATGGTGCTTTGGGCAGCGCCGTAGGGTTGTATGGCTGTTCTCCGGGGGTCCTGGTGGGAACCTGCTCCAGACCTCTCTCATAGCTTCTCACTGCCCCAGTGAGCAAAACAGGTAACGTCAGGAATCCTAAAGAGCCACCATGCCCTAACCCTGGGTGCCTGCACCTTGCAGAATGGATCTTCCTTGACAGGCATCATTTCCATTATTTGCAAACAGTGCTCACACCGTTGCTGGATACGTTACTTATTAATTAAAGTGCACTACTGTCATGTGGAATCGTCGTGTCGATGGTAATTGGTGTCGTTGAATCCGATGCCGGGTGATAAAAGCGATGGGTGAAAGTCTGGTTGGGCTGTGGAACAGCTGAGCACACTGCCAGATCACTGGGAGTAATTTAGAGTGTGGGGACAGCGGGGCTCTCCCTGCAGCCAGGGTGATTCCCACACCTGTTTTATTGCATTTAGGTCATCCAGGGGCAGCTTTGATGTTAAAAAAAATAATGAGAGGAGGGGGAAGGAAATATAAATCAAAACAGAAAGGAAAAAAAAGGGGGGTGGAGAATTAAGACAAAAAGGAAAAAAAAAAGGAGGGGAGGGAAAATGAGACAAAAAGGAAGAAAAAAGGGGAAAAAAGGAAAATAAAATGAAAATAGAGGAAAAAAAAAACAGGAAAAAAAAGGAAAAAGATAAACATAAAAGACAAGCAAAAAGGGAAATAAAAGAGGAAGATCCAGACCCGCAGTTGTGGCTCTCCAGGCTGATGAAGCACATCAGAGGCCAGCACAGGGAACACCATGATCAATGCTGATTTTGCCTCTCCAGGATGGGGGCTCCAGGCTGATGAGACCCATTTGGAAGGGAGAGTGTGGTGCACCTACAGCACAGCCATAAAGATGTGGGTGCGCTGGCCTTGGAGTTCGATGGTGCCCTTCCCACTGCCCCGCTCGGGGCAGTGCAGCATCTCCCAGATGAACTAAGTCTGGAAGCGAAGCCAGTAACGCTCTTCTGCTGGAGGCTGTGACAGCCAGGATGGGAAGTGGCAGCTCTGCAGTGGCATGCAGGGCATCAGACCAATGTCACAGGGGTCTGCGATGGGCATCCCACACCTTAAAGCCTGTCCTCATTGCTGGACCATCTCTGCTGGGCAGAGGAGCTGTCTCCAGGCTTAGTGTCCTGGCCACAGGACCATGGAGGTTCTCACCATGCCTCCAGGAATGAGCAGACTTAGTGCTGCTGCTCACCACTGGTCTACATGATGCTCATGTTGGCCCTAATTATGTCACATCACTGCACAAATTGCTGCATCAATGGATTTGCATGGGCTCAGGTTGAGACAAGGACTTGGATCAACGTCAACTGTACCAGCAACCACCCCAGCTCTAGGAGTGTGTCATCTCCAGCATCCCCTCTGTGTCCCAAAATACATAACATAATCGACCCTATAATGTCTAGCAACAAGATGCTACTTGATAACATTCTGCAACAGGTTTGAGAACACCTTCAGTTCCAAGGAGTAGCTGCTACAGCCTTACCTCTGCGCATCCCTTACCTTGTGCAACGCTGTGCACGGCCTCACACCGGCTCTCGGGGATGTTCTTCCATGGGATTGACTCGTCCCTGAAGGTCCTGCAGCGTTTCACAGCAAGTGTGCAAATAATTGAGTCCACACTGGGCTCAAGAGACTCCCGCACACACACCGGAGTTGTTTCTCCTTCCACTGCTCAGCTGAAGCTGAGCAGGTTTTCCCAGGTGAAAACTCCCAGAAACAGGGGGTTTAAAGAGCCCCAGGTTTTATTTCTTTAAATATGAAAATTAAAGAGGACTTTCTAGAAGCTCTTCTACAGAATCAACCCGTGATTATCCTACAGACACATTTTCCCCTCCAAGTATTCCCAGCTTTGATTTGCTTGTAAGTAAAGTCTGTCAGCATTGAACAATGCTACTGGGAACTCTTTACAGCACCAGGATGGGTTTGCTCCATGGTACAGGACAGGGCTGTGCTGGTACTGGTTTCTCATGCTTTTTGCTTTGAATGACTTCACTTTTTTTTTTTTAAAAACACATTCACAAACTATTTTCTGCCTACACGCAACGATTCCCTTTATTTCAGCATTGTACCCGAGAACCCACAATAAAAACCCCAAACCAACCCATCCCAGGCTGTGCATTTCTTACCTGTTTGTGATATAACTTAATACAAACCTCTGTCTTCTGTTTTATTTTATTTATATTTTAGCCAATGAAGAGCTGGTGGAAATCAGTGTCCATGACGGGACTGGTCAGGGGTTTTAATTCCAGGACTGTGGATCTTACGGCCATCCCTACCCTTGGCAGGGCGCTGTGTGGGGCTGCACCCGACCAGCCCTATGGTGCCTGATGCCCAGTGGGTGAAGGTGGCACCTGCAAAGTGCCTCTTGCTCCAGATGCTGCCACAATCTCTGCTGGTACCAACATCCTGCCCACACAGGTACTGAGGCTGCACAGCCCTGCCCGCAGGATGCTATGGGCAAGGGTGGTCCATCCCATCCCTGCCACCCCACGCCGCCTCTTGCCCTCAGTAAAGATTCAAGTTTGACCAAATCCTGTTGATTTAATCATTTTTTAATAAAGCCATCGTTACTGAGTACACCAAGATTGCCAGTTAAGCTCTCTATATGTCGCTGGAGGTAACAGCGCTGTGATCAACAGCGGAACAGGAAAAAAAAAAAAAAATTAAAATAAAATAGAAACCAAACCAAAAAAAAACAAACCCCAACTGAAACGAGGTAGGTTAAAACCAGCAACACAGACCTTGTTATGCGACACCCCAACACCACAGGCGGCCATGCTTGCAGCTACTGAGAAAGAAAACCCCAGATACGCACCGAAAACGGAAATCAACTGAGCAGAGTTTATAAGGACACGATTCAACCTGAACTAAACACACACACACGGTTCGGCACGGATGTTGTCTTTCACTGTATGTTGGGTAATTCCTAGGGAGCGGAGGGGGCGGAAAACAAGTAGAGATTCAGACCCTCGGCCGAAGAAACCACACACATAAATATTTTTTTTAAGCTCTTTACAAGCCCAATCCAGCAACGTGGGGTGGGGGGCAGGCAGCTCATTTCATTGTCTCCATCGCCGTGAGAGCTGCCTCTGCATGCCAGCGCCCGGCTCTGAGTTCATGGAGCGGGGAGGGGTGGGACACGAGCGACCCACAGCTCGCACCGGCTTCGGCATCGGGGTCCGGCGCCCGCGGCATCCCGGGAGCCGTCTGCGGCTGCAACTCCCGCTTCAGGGGTGAGCGCGGGGCTCCTCCGACCGCTCCGCCGTCCTCTCCTCCTCCGATTCCCCCTGACCCAGCGCCCACGGCCAAGCCCCGGGGCCGGCGGGCACCTCCGGAGCATCAACAAATGGCACCTCTGTCCCTATCAAGACACACCATTATGTGAAGATCCATATAGAAATATGGATTGACAGACTTGACAAAAATGGTAGCTGATTTTTATTAGTCTAAGGCTAGTAGTTTAGCCATTTAAAATCCATTTCCCAAAAGAGGGGAAAAAAACCTAATATTTTTACTCTCCTTTTAAAAATCTGTTAAGCCGTTGCTGCCAAAAGCAACATGTAAATGTTGGTGAAGGCAAAAGATTTCTAAAATTACCCAGCTATACGGTTATGGCCTTCATCACAAAGATAAAAGGTACATTTATTGTGCTGTCTCTCACCAGATTTAATTGGTAACTTTACAACATACTATATATTTTATGCTAGCAGGCAGACAGAATTAAAAACAGACTTTTTTGACACGGTTTCTTTCCCCGTTCTTACAAAGTAGGGGACAAAGTAAAAGAAAATAAAATTAAAATAAAATAAAATTAAAAAAAAAAAAAGGAAAACTGAAAACCCACTATAACACAGCGTAATCAGGAGACCTCGGGGGGTCCAAGCGCGAAAAGTCCGTCCCTGCCCGCAGCCCCTGCCCCGGGGCTGACGGCGCCGGGGGGAGTGTGGGGAGCGGTGTTCTTCGGGGTCTCTCGCTTCTGCCTCTACAGTGTTAGTCCACGTGTTTAATGTCCTTTAAATTAGAAATAATGCCATGGCGGTGAGTGCCAAGTGCTCCTCTGTTACCAGTTCATCATGGAGTTTCTGTTGAGGGTCATGAAAAACACTTGGCTGCTTCCTCCGGATCTCACCGATGCAAAAAATACCTGTTTTGAAGGAAGAAAAAAAAAACCCCTCATATTAATTATTTTTATTAATACAAACCTGTTAATTGTCTTGGTGAGTGAGGAAAGTGAGAGCAGCCCCACAGCCAGTCATTTCCTCCCCGTAAACCTGCTCCTTTTCTCCAGCTGCCAGCAGAAATTTTACACAGACCATTACCCAGTTTTCCACTGAACTCAAGGGCCAGACTCAGACAGAATCAAACTGCTTACAGTGCACACGGTGATAAAAACCTCCCTCCCTATCACTACCAAAGACACCAAGGTCTGGAACGCCTTAAAAATACCAAGTTTATTGCCCTTTACCACCAGGGCACCGCACGTTATGTAATATTATTATTATTATTATTGTTATTATTTTTAATAAGACTGTCAGTGGGTTGGATCCTGCTAAACATTAACTATTTGGGTCGATATCTGCCCTGGTTTCAAATGGTTTTCTTTGGAAAAGTTACTCCTGGTATTCAGGCTGTTCCTGAAAAGCTCCACAGAACTATTTCCCTTCAATATCCTGGAAGCACAGAAAGGTATCGGGAGTCCCTGAGGCAGAATGCAGCTCCTGGTGCTTCTGTCAGGATTCATCAGCTTTTGACCCTGATGGAAGTCTTAAAAATTAAACTCTAATTTGCAAATATTGAAGGGAACAATTTGAAGCCTCTACTGAAATTTTTAAAGGGAAGTTATGCCACCTTCATGTGACTTCCATCATTAATAATTTCTCCAGAAAAAGAAACATCTGGGTTTAAGTATTTGAAAGCCACTGGTGATCAGTTGTTTCCAGTGTTTTAGATAGATCAAGGTGGGGTTTTTTTCCAGTTTTCTTAGAAGAGAAAAAAATAATAGAAGCAAAGAAAAAAAAAATCACTCTTAAAACCTCCCAGTCCAGAAGTTGTGGCATCAAGCATTTGGAGAGAAGCAATCACTGGGTATGTGGGCAACTTAAATTCAGTGTCTTGGGCAGCTCCTCATGACACACTCTCGATACAATGTCCTCTACATGCGACACACATGGGTAGGACACATTCCTCCTGCAGAGCACCAGCTCTGCACAGACCAGGCAGGGCAATGCTCCACTAACGAGCAGCCACTCAATGAACTGATGGTGGCCTCAAACCTTTTTTGTCACCCATTAGCAAACCCTGCTCTAGGAACGGAGCAATTGGGTTTTTTCATGTGTATTTTGGCCGTGCTCATTACGAAAGGGATCCCTGCTGCGTGGTCCTGATTTATCGGGGTGAAACCTTGTGAGATGAGCAAGTGCCAATAGCAGGAACAGATCTCTGCATTCAACCATCTCTTCCATGCAAATATTCCTTTTCCTCCAGTAATTTTTCCTTCCCTTCTTCCCTGCACCCCTCGCCCATCAGCAACACACGGGCATCGACACAACAGCTGCATCTCCCATGCGATTCTGGTGACCCCCCAGAGCAGCATTTATCACTGCTGCCCACAGAAAAAGATGAGGCTCCATGGAGGAAAGTAGTTTAAGATGCATCAAAAAGCATCTCAATATGCATCAAAGCTTTTCTGCGCCAGAGCTCAAGCCAGGGTCACTTGAACACCCTCACTGCTGCCGTTTTGCAGCATTCCCTTGGCAGCCTCGCTAGCTGCCGATCGGATGCAGGACCTGGGAGAAAGCCAAGTCAACACAGATCCCAGCTAGAGCTGGGCAAGATCTCACCGATCTTCCCACCACAGGCTGATCCACTGGAGAATTAATTGGGAGTGGGTTTACGGGCACTGCTTATTAAACAGGACCTCTGGATTAATTATTGACCTCGAGATAAACCAGACTAAAAGTAGCTTGTGGCTTGAATCACAGACACAAGCTTTGACATGGACCTACCTTATCATTTCTTTCACATAGAAACTTCAATCTTTGAGCTCTCTTGTGCATAAATACTCCGTCCAAATGCCCCGTCTCCACCGACCGGATTTCAATAGCTTTCTCTCCCCAGCCCATTATTTGATTGGAATGAATGTAGGCTGTCAAAAGGAAGCATTTAGTAGGTGTTACAGTGTGTGTGTTAAGATAATTATTACACAACAGGAGAAAAGTTCCCACTGGTCGTTACTCAAAGCTTACGCAGATCGATGGCAGAGCTCCACCTGCCATAGGGACGGTGGCTGGGCATGTGTCTGCAGGGATAACAGCCTCTACACAGCACTTTTCATCCAGAAAATTACTGCTGAGTAATTTACACAGGAGTGCTATTGCTCCTTCTGCTATCTGTGGGTGAGGAGCTGGGCAGTGGCGGGTCAGGTAGTGGAGCAGCAGCAGTGGCAGAGTAACCAAGCGGTGGTGGGTCCACACCCAGACCCGCTCCCACTCAACGCAGTGCCCTGCCAGTGCAACAGCTCATAGTAACTTCCATGTAGGATGAACTGGAGCTTCAAGAGACACTTGCTGCCAGGACCACATTGCAGAAATTTAGATGGCAGAGATAAAGCCCCTTTGATAAGCAGAAACCCAAATGACCCCTGGTCCCACTTGTCACTTGTGTTCAGTGCAGGGGAAGGTTGACTTACCCACGGAGGTGGGCATCTCTCCCCACTGGAGCACCACATCTTTAGTTATCCGGCCATAGGTGTTCACATACACCCCTTCATCCTCGTAGCACACGAGCATCTCCATCCCGTCTGTCTTAGGCAGGATGACAATGGCGTGAGGAGTAATATTGCCCTGAATCTGCAGTTAAAACAAACCCTACAAGTTAGAATTGCACCCAGTGGAGGAAGGGAGAAAAGCCTTAGGAAATCCAAACCCAGAACAAGCCCCTCCCTTGATCCAAAAAACTGGCACTGGCTTTCAGAGATAACCTTGAAGGGGAAGGACTCTTGTGTGGACCCGACCATCAAAGCTGTCCAACACCTCAAGGATAAACAGGCACAGTCCTTACAGAGACATCACCACCTACGTGCTCTGAGGCTGATGGCTGACTCATCAATCCATCTCGGGTTCAAATTAAGGGAAATAACCCCAGAATTGTACAGGTAGCCCCAGGGAGGAAATATTTTTTTTAGCAGCTACGGTGACTTTCCTTCTCTGTCTGCCCTGCCATAGCTAAGGCAGCAAAAGCACCCCAAACTGGCCCAGGATTTCTCCCCACACCTCCTGCTAGCTTTCACAGAGTTGTTTCTGCTGCTCAGATCAGACCCAGCAGTTCCTGGGTTTGATTAGTGACCCAGTTTCTACAGGACCAGTCCCTCATGCTGCCTGGGTGAACGACATGGATGGAGCCTAAATGACTCAACAAGAAAATCCTCATCTAAAGGTTTTTGTTTGTTTGTTTTGTAGCACTGGTTCTCTCCTGAAATAGCTGATGGACCTGAAAGAGATCCCATGATGGTGAGTCCTCGCTGTCAGGGATTTGGGAGTTTTGAGGTTTAATGAGATCTAGGCTACCCTAATCCTACGACTCTCATCTGGGCACAGCTTCAGCAGGGACAAGCACGTATTGGTGAGCACCTCTGGGACACCACACAATGGGATGCCAGCTCTCAGGGGTCTGTGCTGTCCAAGAATCTGAATTCATGGTGTCCTGCCCTACAGATTGCTCAGTTATGGCTCCATGTGGCATATGGACAGATTCTCCTTTCTGTGGGACACAGCGACCTTAAACCTGACTGCTCAAGCATGAGGACAGGAACAGCAAACATGAAGTATGCAATACCTCCAAGTCCTCTTTAAGTGAATATCAATGGAGACAACACCAGAGAACCATGTCATACCCATGGCAAGATGTCACCATTTCTGGGCCACCAACAGCCCACCCAAGCCTTGACGGAGAGCCCGCGTACTCACGTGAGACGGTATGTAGATATCATATGAGTTCCCAGAATCTACATCAATCACATGGAAACCAGTGTGTGATCCAAAGATAACCTTGAGTCTCTGTCCCTCTTCCACAGTGAGATCCACGAGCAACGGCTTGTGCTGGAGATCTGCAAAAGACTTTCATAACCCCTGCAGTGAGTACCGCTGAAAACCACCCCCCCCACCCCGAGGCAGCTTTGAAACCATCATTGTTCAACTGTGTTTCCTATGAAATATGTGGTTATTTCTATTCCTGCCTCTCTGCTCCTCTCTCGTGGCCTCAGACGGTATCACCCACTCGCTCCGGCCATGCCGGCAGGGAAGTGATCTCCCTTGCTGAGCACAGATCTTCCCCCAGCAGCCCAAGGCCAGTGGATTTGGTCTGGAAGGGAAGGAGACAGCTCATGGAGGGACCCCTGATGCTGGTGCTGCTCAGGGTAACAAGGCCAAAGTCTGCAGAGGAGCTGTGACCACCCATCTCCACTCACCGCTCGGTTTTGTGCAGTGAAATGAGCCAGATTAGTAAAGCCCTCCTCATCCCTGTTCAATCTAACCTGCTGGATGTCATCTGGGACCAGCTCCCTGGCATGGACTGACCCAGGACAGAGGATCTCCCATGGCTTAGGTCCTCAGCAGAAGGATGAAACACCCCCGGGGAGAGAAAAGGGCTCCTGGCTGTCTGTGCAAGGACCACGCTGACTCCTGACGGGGAAAATCAGCGGGTGGTATTTCCCTCCATCCAGGCAGATCGCTGCCAAGGATGCTCAGCCTCCCCCAGACTGGAGAAGCAGCACCCAGGGCACACACCAGCATCTTCACTCACTGGAGCCTGCTGGATCCCCAGCCATCTGAGTGCTGCCCAGCTCTCCGTGTCACCCAGCCCACTTATTCTGGCTTTTGCTCAGGAAAAAACCAAATGTGACCTAATACTGACTAAGCCCATTTGTGCTGGAGGAATCCAGAATGAGATTCCTCAGCATGACCATCTCCAGAAAGTGCCTTCTTGTGACTTGTCTCTGCAGCGAGCTTAGGAGGAAAAGTGCTGTAAAGGACTAAGTATGAAACACCCATTGGCTGGTTATGGAGGAGAAAGGTCTCACTGAAGGGAAGAGAGGTAGATGAAAAGGGAGAGAAAAAGAGAAAAAAAAAGAGTGGGTCACTCTCCTGGACTTTCCCAAATCCCCACTACAGAAGGGGGAAGGACCTTGCAAACTAAAACCAGAAAACAATGCCACCTGCTTTCATAATGTATGTGGAAAAGTAATCAGAGGTTAAAAACCCCACCAGAATCCAAAAATCCCAACTCAATTTGCCTCATGGGCATATGGTCAGCATTCCACAAGCTTCCCAATATCCCAAGGAGCTCATCTGCACGAGCAAGACACTTTTCTCCTCCTCACAGTGCCAAAATATTGTGTAAATACAACTGCAAAGTGTATGTTGGTTAGAAGAGAAACATACCTTAAACGCCATAAACTTGTGATATGGTTTAGGAGCCCAAGCGTAGATCTCCACAGCATTCTTTAAGGCAATCACCAAGAACTTGATTCTTTCATACTTCACTGAAATGAAAATAAAACTGATGTTGAAAACTTTCACTTTCTTTCCAAGGAGACTGAACAACTCCTCTCCAGGAAGAGCTTCTCGGGCTGGTGCTCTGTCGGTTATCGTTTAGTAAAGCATCTGCCCAATGCATGGAGACAAACTCCAGATGGATCTGTGGCTGTGCTCTACTTGTGCTTTCAAGAGAAACTGTCTGGTCAGACCAAACACAGAAACACATCCCTCCAGACATGTTTTTCTGGAGAGGTCACTCACCAACTTTGTAGTGGATGCATCCCTCCAGGTCCCCGACCGTGATCCAGCCCTGCTTCTTCTCCACTTCAGGGTCGTTGTGTAAGATCCTGTTTCTCAGCCAGGAGAGATAGTACACACGCAGTTTGTTCTTCTTTCCTGTTGGCAATGGAAATGTCCCTGTCAGAGCAGAGCCTGCATGGGAAATCTTGAGATTCCAGGGCTTATTTTCACTCAGAAGATGATAAAGTTTGTTTCACGATGAAAGAGAAAATAGTAATTTAATTATTTTGGTGGTGGTGGGTTTTATTTTCATTGGGAAAAAATTAAGTATGGAAAGCAGAGCCAGACCTCTGTCTGCCAGACTGCAGGTGGAAGATGTGGAAGAGCTGGGCTCTTGATTCCTATGGTTGGAAATTTTCCTTTTCCTATAAATCAGTGTTCACAGCAAGACAGGTGGGCACAGCGGGGCCAAGACCCCAGCTCAGGGCTCACCCAACCACTCAACCACCTGGTGGGGCACCCCAAGTACAGCCAAGATCTGAGCTGGAGCCCTGAAGCCCTGGGCCAGGGCTCTCCTGGATAAAGCCAAACCCAAAAGCAGAGCTTGGTGCCCTCTCCAGCTGAGACTACCCGCCTTGCTGGGGTATCTGCCTGCATCCTGCCTGTATCCTGCCCCTTCCCTACTAAAGGAGGGTGGAGCATTAGGGATGAAGTGGGGCTGTCAGGTGATGGGAGAGAACTGCTCTCAGAGATGTTCTTTCAGATCTAACACCTCTGATTCTGGAATAAGCCCCTTCCAACCCTCCCCAGGAGCATCCTTCTGACACCCTTGGGTAGGATCTGCCTGGGCTGGAGCCGCCTGGGGACCAGGGCCAAGATCAGGAGCGGTGAGGTGAGAGCAGAGCCGTACCTGATATTGTCACGAGGACATTGAGGCCCTCGAGTACGTCCATCTGCTGAAATCGCCGTCTGTTGATCAGGTTGTAGACCTTCCCCTGCCCGCTGCGATCCAGCAGCATCAGGCCATTCTCTGTGCCCACCAGCAGGTTCACACCTGAAGAGGAGAGAGGCCAATGGGCACCAGTGGCCACGGCTGCGCCCAAGGACAACACCCTGAGCTCGTCTCCGCCACCACCCAGCTCCTGCTGCCATCTTCATGCAGAATCACCCTCACAGCACAGGGACTGGGGGACACTACCCTCCCCGGGACGGAGAAGGGGACAACCAGGGGACAACCAGAGCTTTGCTGAGGCCGTGGTGTGGTGAGGGGCTCACCCCATAGAGCAGCACAGAGTATCTCCGAGTTGAAGCGCTTCTTGTACTTGCGGATCTCCGGGGTGTCACTGTGGGGACGGATGTTGGTGGGGTTGACGTTCACCACCGAGATCTTCCGGGCTTCGTTCAGCTTGGCCTGCTCCTGTCTGAGCAGCTCACTGGTGAACAGGCCTTGCAAGGAAACACAGCAACACAGTGAGGTGTCATGGGTTAATTGTATGGACCTCTTCTGTCTGGGCTGACACCGGGTTTATTTTCTGATGTAACATAGTGATGACAAGCTGTTACTCTGAAGAAGGATCATTGGGACTTTCTCACAGGTGGGAACCACCACCAAACCCCTTGGCAGATGTTGTTCTCCAACCTTCAGCCCTGCCCACCTGCTGACTGGAGCTATTCACTGCCTGCCCGCCCACATCCAGCCATTTGCAATGAGCACCTGGCAGCTTCCTGGAGCTACTGCAACCTCCCAGTCCTGCCAGGAACATTTCTCCTGCCTGCTCAGATGGGTCCCTGTTTATTCTGGGACCTTTCTGGTGGCATTTTACTGGTGGGGGAGAAGGGTTGGAAACTGGACAGCGTGAGGATGCAGATGTGAGCAATGCTTGGACAAGAGTAAGTGAAAAGTAGAAGAGGTTTGGTGGGGTTATTCAGGCTCCACAACCTGGTTCCCACGAAGCCTCCCAAGCCCCACTGCCTCCTACCAGTAGCGGATGACTCCTCATCCTCATCTTCATCTTCATCAGTAGGTGAGGTCTGATACACTCTGGTGTCCACAAAGGGGGTGAAAGAGGCTTTGGTGCTACTTCCCATGCCATACTGGAAAAGAAACAGCAAAGAGAGAAAGCAGAGCACCGACACGGCACTGACGTACAAAGACCTTCTGACTGGCGCTGCCCTTCTCGAGCCCTCTATGGACACCTGCTCCTACCCACCCCATAACTAACCAGGAAACCCACCAAATCAGACCTGGGAATGTCCCTGAGCAACAGCAAACAGGGGGAGCAGGGCCCAGAGCTGCTCTTCTTGCCAGCAGAAGCGCAGCACAGCCACGAGACCGGTTAGCGGAGACGCCGCGGGGCCAGAGGCCAAAGTCAGTGCAGGTAAAAACCAGCTTGTCCACGTGTTTGCAGGCAACACCTGCCTAGAAAAGCCCATTTTGGGATGTTCATTAGGGCGAGGGTTTGCTTTTCCCACCCTCCTGCTGTGCAGTTGAGGTTGGCAGGATGGTGCTGGGAGCCCCCAGTAAGCCCCAGCATGGGGCAGCTGACATGGACCACCGGAGGAATTCTGAGAGCTGGAAAACATGGGGGGCATGTTGCCCCTCTGTATGCACTGGTTTTGGGAGGATCCAAAGTGCTGGAGGTGGGAAGGGCTGGGGTGAGATGTGGGGTGCTTTAGGTAGAGCTGTTGAACAAAGGGTGTTCAAAAACTCCTTGGATGCTCAGGTCCATCAGACGACAGCATCCCTGACACTGCTCCATCCCCCCATGGCATCTTCTCTATGCCTCATGAGGTCAACTCGTAGGGGTGTTGGCAATGTCAGTGAAGGGTTTTCAACGGTGGGGTTTCAGGTGGGACCATGAAATGGGCCGTTTCTAAGCTAACCAACCAACCTGAAGGTACCACAGGGAAGGACAGAACCAATACCTTGATGAGGGATTTTGGGGAGGAACAACCTGCCATGTCATGTGCTTTCTTTTTGAAGCCATTGTGGTGTTAAGGCAGAAAACAAGGGGAAGACCTTCTCCCAAGCAAAAGGAAATCCATCCCCTACGAGCTGTTGGGAATGGGCTGCCCAGGGAGACAGTGGAATCCCCATCCCTGGGTGTATTTAACAGATGGGTAGATGGGGTGCTCAGGGATATGGTCTAGGAGAGGACAGGGATGGTTGGACTTGATGATCTTAATGGCCTTCTCCAACCTGGTCATCCTGTGATTTCCCCTCTCACTGAGCACCTTTTCCCTTCTCCACTACCTGCCCAGGACCTACTTTAGGTACGAGCTCTGTTAAGAGCTACAACAGCAGCAAACCCCAAGTCACCCCACAGCAGCACCAAACCCCAAATCACCCCACAGCAGCACCACAGCTCTCAGTTTTCTTCCTATTTTCCTTCCCTGAAATAAATCTTCCTCAGCTGTTGTACCACCGAGTCACCACAGCCCAGCCCACTCCCCATGCCCACAGCCACAGCCCCTCTGTGACAAGCCCGTGCCGTGGGGAGGTGGGCCATGGGGAACATCATACCAAAACCAGGCTGGGCTCATCCATGTCCTCCCACAAGCCACAAAACAAGCCCCACTGAGTGCAGCAGAATCCCTGCAGGTCAGGATTTTCCAGGAATTTTGAGGCTGGCATCCAGGGGTGAGCTGGCATCCACGCCCTGCACCTGCCAAAGCCTCGCTGCACACATCCTGCATCCCTCCTGTCTCCCTGACAGCCTGCCTGTTTCCATAGAAACGGGATGGATTTCCAAAAAGTACATGGTAAGCGAGACCCAGGGAAGGAGTTAACAGCCTGTGGCAGGGAAGGCTGCAGGAACAGATCCTCTACACACAGCCACAGCTGCGTGTGTGTGTGATTTACGCTCGCTGCTTTATGCTTATTTTGCATCACATCTAAGAAACACAGAGGGTGTTTTTTTACCCCTCTGCTCTACATCCTTTTCCATAAAACACCAACAATTCAGGGAGGAGAAAGAAGAACAAATCAGTTTTTTACAGCGATGCTGCACCCAGCGTTTCCTTTCTTTGCTCAGATTCAGCTGTTCTCCGAGGTAGCCAGCATTCTAATAACTTCCAAGCCTGCTGCTTGAATATGGGGTGAGGAAGACCTTGTGTTCCTGCTCAGCTGCCTATAAACCTCAGTGGTGGTTACAGACTCAGCACCATGCTGTGGGGGGAGCTTGTCTCGCTCCCTTCGCTCTGCTCCCAGCACCGTGAGTCACCTGGAAGCCCGAGAACTGAATCCCCGAGTTCCCACTTACACCCACTCCCAGCTCAGTCAGCCCTAAAAAGAACTATGGAGTTTTAGAAATGGAAAAGACCATCTTGGTTGGGATTCTCCCAGTGAATATATTTAAAACCCAACCCTTGCTTACTGTCTGCCTAAGCAGTCCCAGGATGACCGTGGAAGGTGTTGCTTCCAGGATCAGCTCTCGGCGCCGCTTGTAGAGGCAACGAGGAATCGGGTAGAGCCTCGAGACCAGGCCACGCACCATCTGTTCCTGAGTTTTATCAATGCCCAAGTGAAGCCACTTCTATTTTTATACCACTAGTAAAGCACACCGTAACATGAGTACACCGTGAAGAGAATACGGGGACAACTTCTGGTGTATAATCAACAGAGTGGAAAGGAACTGAATAAAATGACTTATTTAGCATCAAATGGGTTGATTTTTTTTCCCCCACAGGGAAATAGAGAACCTGGGCAAAGGGATTGAGTGTTCCATCGGTATGTTCGTGGGTGACACTGAGCTGGGGGTGTGTGTTGATCTGCTTGAGGGTAGGGAGGCTCTTCAAAGGGACCTGACCAAGTTGGACTGATGGGCTGAGATCAACGGGATGAGGGTCAACAAGGCCAAGGGCAGAGTCCTGCTCTTGGGACATCAAAACCCAGGGTAGCGCTGCAGGCTTAGGGTAGAGTGGCTGGAGAGCTGCCAGGCAGAGAAGGACCTGGGGGTGTTGGTTGGCTGCAGACTGAACATGAACAGGCAGTGTGGCCAGGTGGCCAAGAAGGCCAAGGGCATCCTGGCTTGTATCAGAAACAGCATGGCCAGCAGGTCTGGGGAGTCTGTACTGATGAGGCCACACTGTAAGTGCTGCGTCCAGTTCTGGGCCCCTCACTCCAAGAAGGACATGGAGGTCCTGGAGCAGGTCCAGAGAAGGACAACCAGGCTGGGGAAGGGTCTGGAGAACAAACCTTCTGAGGGGCAGCTGAGGGAGCTGGGGGGGGGTTTAGATTGGAGAAGAGGAGGCTGAGGGGAGACCTTATCCCTGCCTAGAATGACCTGAAAGGAGGTTGGAGAGAGGTGGGTGATGGTCCCTTCTGCCCAGCGACAGGTGACAGGACAAGGGGAATGGCCTCAAGCTGCACCAGGGCAGGTTCAGATGAGATGTTAGGAAGAAATTCTTCCCCCAAAGAGCTGTTGGGATGTGGAACAGGCTGCCCAGGAGGTGGTAGAGTCCCCATCTCTGGGTGTATTTAACAGATAGGTAAATGAGGTGCTCAGGGATGTGGTTTAGGAGAGCACAGGGATGGTGGGACTTGATAATCTTATTGGTCTTTTCCAACCTTGTGATTTTGTGATTCTGGTTCTCCCACAGTTGCTGATGAAACATCAACTCCCTTGTCCTGTCTCAGATCTTGTCCTTTCTAGGACCTTTCACACCTCATACACTGTAAACGCTCAACAGTGTCCCTGTACAACACCTACCAGGGGGAGACCTTGCCATGACAGGAAACACGTGAGTTTAAAGGTGTGCAGATGTTTTTCTAGTCTGATGAACTACCCAGAACTTTGCTGGCTTTGCTTTTTGCCAGCCTTTTGAGTCAGTGATCACACAAGTGGAAGCTGGGCTCAGCTGAAGTTAACAGCATCACCGGCTCTTGCAATTTCCTTGTATTTCCAAACATTAAAAGAAATAAATATTTGTGTGTGTGTATATATATATACACACACATATATGCATATATAAATGGGGCTTTCACATTCATTAGCAGCATTTAAGCCATCACCACCAAAACTCTAGCAGGTGGGCTTGGGAGAAGACCTAATATGCATTCCAACCATCACCTGCAGACCCACAGAGCAATAACCCATCGGAGTCCCTTGTGTTTCCACTGCACTCACCCACGTGGACCAGAAACAGAGAGAAGAGCCAGGAAAGCCAGAGAAGAAAGCAGGGAAAGCCCCTTTCCGGGGCAGAGATGTTAATACTTGTTTAAAGCAATGCAAAGGAGAAAGAGGAGCCCACCACCCCCCTACCACCACCTACTTCAGGCACCGAGTCCATGTCCTGCGCATGCGTGGAGACTCGCCCCAGGGCCTCGGTCGGCGTGCCCGCAGGCGAGTGGCTTTGCTGCACCAGGTCAGGGAGATTGATGTGACCTGCAAAGCCATTGCTGGCTGTGTGGCCAGAGCGCTTTTTTTCACCAGAGGTCTGCAGAGACACAAGGCATGAGGAAGGAAGAGAAGGGGGAGGGGGGTGGAGGGGGGAAAAGAGGAAAAGAAGAGGAAAAAGACACAATAGATGAATAAAACTGAGCTGTTGGCAGTCCCCCAGATCCCAGGGCAAGCGCAGGAGAAGGACCCTCTCTGTTTCTGACCCCATGCAATCCAACAGGCAGCAAACCAACCCCCCACCCCAGGAGAAATAAGGACAGGATTAATCACAAAGTCAATACAGAGTCATCAGCCACGTGATGGAGAGAGAAGCCTGATCACCACCGTTTTGAGCCGAGGAACGTAGGGCAGATTGTGCTCTTGCCGCCATGGCTGCACACCCCATGGCCAGTGCTCCTCCCACACGGCCACGGGTGGCAGCAGAATCTGACCCTGGATCAGTGGTAACGGCAGTAGCCTGGCTGCAAATGCCAACACAGCCCTTGTTGCATGTTTCTGTAACTCAAACCAGCAGTGAACAGCGGCCGCGCTGGCACAACATCCACCGGCATCCTGCTCCGTGCAGAGTGTTGCTGGGAAGTTTCTCCCTTCTCTATTTTGCAATGTTTGCCATGTTGATGATTCCCACCTATGTGGAGCTCATTGATGGGATCTTAGAGACTCGCTGGTGGACTGGGATCAGTGGAAAACACCCTCTGAACAGGCTCACCAAGTTTCTCCCCATTCCTGACAACACTTCTCTACTGTGCTCACCCAATACACCATCACCCTCAACCACCCTGCTGTCCTACCAGAGTGAAAAGCCCTTTGCCCAAAGCCTGCTGACCTCGCTGAGTCTGTCCCATGGTGGGGAGCAAACAGGGAGTACCCAGCACGAAGCTGTGCTCTGGGTTTCTTATCACATCCCCTCCTCCCAGAAGGTTCTCCCAGCTGCTTGTCTCACCCATCGCTGTTAAACCCTTCAGCATCGGCCTTGCCCGTGTTTTACAGTGCTTAACGCCAAGCTCCTTTCAGGAGAGCCTGTTACAGCAGTGACTTGTGTCACCCTCCTGGCCACAGGACCCCTGCTCTGAATGGCTCTGTGCTGGTGAGGGGTTATCAGGGCACTGTGTTGCTCCAGAACTCGTGGAGGAATGCAGGAAATCCACTGTGACTCCTTCTGCTAACTCCTCCCTCTCTTTCCAAGTTGCATTCATTTTTTTAAGCTTTATATGTGAATATTTTATATAAATGGAACGAGGAATTAAAATACTGCTCCAGCCTAGTTCATATTTGACCTAAACTGACTCCAGCCTCCCCTCCCTCCTCATCCTCTTCCACCCACCTCCTTCACATGCTGCCAGGAGAGCAACTCCCCAGTTTTACTACCTGTCCCCTCACCTGGAGACCTGCTACCCCAACCTGCCTTCCCAGCATGTTCCAGCATCCATGTAACCCCAAACCACTGGGTGTGATCTTTCACAGCCTTCTTCTGCCTCATTCCCACAGCACCAACAGGGA
The DNA here is from genome assembly GCA_013399135.1 of Heliornis fulica. NCBI lineage: Eukaryota > Metazoa > Chordata > Aves > Gruiformes > Heliornithidae > Heliornis > Heliornis fulica. Next base: position 257,823 of record VXBZ01005948.1, on the reverse strand, counting down.
TGGGTGTCCCAGTACCCCCTCTGCAGCCAGTTTGGGGAGGGGGCCTGGCCCTCGCCAAACACAACAAACCCCTAGTAAAAGCCTCCAAATGCCCCACAACCTGCCCCCTACACCCCTGAGAGTTACACAGTGGCAAAGATCAGAAAGAAGAGGGGAGATCTGGGGCCAGATTCCAAGCGCATTAACTTGGAATTCACTTCCACGCCGCACACGGAAGCGGAACTCCTGCTGCCCGAGGTACTGTGGGATCAGAGTCACGTCCCCACTGCGCCCTGGTGTTACTATTCACTGCTGTTTGTAGTTGTGAGAAACATCTGCACTTGTCACATTTGCTCTGAGCGTAAATTGTATTACGAGAGCGCTGCTAACGAGCACAATTTACTCATTTTGTGTTCCGGATGCACAGCACCGTTAGTTCTTGTGCTTACATGGGCAAAACTTCCTGAAGGTGCTCCATGGAAAGAATCTGTTTTTACAACTTACCTCCCTCACCATTAAAGTCCCTTCCCTTGAAATATTGCTAAACGTATCTGCATGGGAAGTCTCCAGCCCGTGGGTGGTCACCATTCCCAGGTTGTACTGCTCGTTGCTTCCAGGAATTCCTGTTGGTCTGGGGACAGGACAGAGAGGTATTAATGATGGGTATTTTGCTAAGCCTCAGGAAAAATCCTCTAATACAGGGCTATTTCAGGGAGGGTTTCTATCTTGTTGGAAGGAAAAATAGAAAATATATTCACTGAAACGTATGGGGAAATCATATGTGTTGTAGGAAAAACAGGTTGATACAGGTCAGGTTGATAGAGCACAGAGAGTGAAGAGAAGGTTCTTTCTCATCCCAAGGTGCCCTGAGAGGAGTGCTGATGAACAGGCAACGAGGAACTGCAGTCCCACTCTAAAAAAAAAACTAGTAAAAAACCTCCCAGTAATTCACTCCTTTTATTCCCTATCTGGAATAAATCCTGGAGACAGAAGAGCAAATATGAGCATCCCATGACAAAAGCTGCCAAGGGAAGGATGGGGTTTGGAGGAGGTGCAGGCAGGAGGTGTGTCCTGTAGCGCTTTGCAGTTCTCCAGGTGAAAACAAAGACCTAATCCACAACTTCACCTTGTTTCTGTGCTCCCATCCCAAGAGGGAGGTTGGAATCTGTTCTCTGACTGCCTGCGAGCAGATGTTGCAGGTGGGGAGCAGCCACCACTACTTTATTGTTACCTTCTCAGCAGACCACACAATTCCATATAAATCCCCCCAAAACCCCAAAGCAGATAATGAAGTACCTCTGGATTACCCATCCCTGCCTGTGTGCTTGAAAACACTGATGACCATAATGAAGGTGCTGCTAATGAGACTTGTTACTTTGCACCTAAAAGCCATACAGACAGCATGAAGTAATTCACTCAGTGTATCATCAGCCCTGTGGCACACCTCTTCATCAACACCCAGAGGCTCCTGAGGGAGCCTGGAAGGGTGAAAAACTAAAGCAAACCCTCTTTTATCAAGGAGGTCACTGGTCCAACATAAGGTGTGAGCCCCAGGGACACAAAGGTGGATCTGGCTCCATGAGGGTTCCTCTGGAGGGACCATGCAGCGAATGAACGAATGCCTGGGGTAGATATGAGGTCCCAGATTTCATCAGCATGCAGTTTCCATGTCACCCTGCAAGAAATCCCTGGCCATGGGCTAGAGCTGGCTGGCAGAGCTCAGAGGAAAGGGAGATGCAGGGAGTCATCACAGACTTCAGATGGAGAGCAGAGATCTGCAGAGGTAGAAGTACAAGGTCCCTGCTACCCACTGGGACACAGGGCGATGGATGGGCTTCTCCTGCAACAGGAGAACCCTGGGCAGAGCTGCAAGAGCATGCAGCCCAGTGCTCAAGGAGGATGCCCAGGAAGTTTGAAAACAGGTTACACCTTGGAAGGTACAGGAGAAGACAAGATGATCTCTCTTGGCCCCAGTTTCTTCACAAAAATATTGAATGTGGGAAAAATAAAGCCTTGAAAGAGAAATGCCCAACTACACCTCGACTGAACTGAGCTGTGGTTCCTTCTGTGAAATAAGGGTGTAAAGCCAAGCACTCTCCTGCTTTTTCCCCAGACAGAGCAGATACTGATGAAGGCTTAGATGCAGGATGAGCTCCTGCCACGTCACTGCGGCACTGAGGGTTGGTATGTTCACAGAGAGGATGTTACAGAGCAAGAAGCCTTCTGCTGGCAGCGGGCTTGGGGCATCTGTCCCACTGCTAGGCCTGTCACCCAGCACACCTGGCTGCAATGAGTTCAGCCAGGTATCTTGTCCCTGCACGGTGACCAGGGCAAGGACAAAAATCAAGAATCCAGGATTATGATGATCCTGGCCCTACCAGTTGGCCCTGGTCAGGTCAGCAAGTGCTGTGCTTCAGCATGGCTGGATCTTGGGCAAGACCAGGCTCAGGAGCAGGCAGAGCTCTAACGCACCAAGACCATGGGATGGACCCAAAGTGTGGATGAGGTCGGGTGCATCCGCTCTGGCCAAAAACCTGCCTTGCTCATCAGTGGGAATGGGTCCATGGGCTTGGAGACCAAGGTCATTGAAACTGCAGTGAAAACAGTTCAGTTTTTCACATTAAGTACCTCTACTATGAAAGAAATACTCCTATGAGTAAACTATTCCCTGCAACCACAACAACTCTTCCCAGTGCCAGCCACCAAACACCAACGCGCTTTGGACACATCCCACACCACAGCTACTGCTCCTCCAGACCAAGACACCCTGCAGTTTCAGCCCCTCCCCTCAAAAAGAAAGGGCTTCTCACATAAGCCGTGGGATGTCACTGACGGGCACGGTCCCATCATGCGTCTCGTTTTCCCCATCCTCCTCCTCCTCCTCGCTGCTTTCCGACTCCTCGCTGGAGGAGGAGTAGTCGGTCACCTTCTTCAGGGGGCGGTTGGTTTCTTCGATGCGCAGCTCCCTCAACTCTTTGGCTAAGGCCGTCAGGTCCTAAAGGGGATGGGGGCAAGAGAACAAGAACGCGATGGTTATTATATTTAAAGCCAGGAGACCATCACACACATCTCTTCCAAAGCCAATGCTAACAGCACAAGCAACAAGAGCTTTACAGAGTCGTTACAAACATGAGACGAACGTAAGACAATGTTTGTAGCATGTAGCATTTATTAAACAAAACAAAACTGATTTATGCTCACTGAAAAGTCAATAGCCAACCTCTTCTTTTTCTCTTTGGAACGTGTATGTGCATATATATACACACACTTATATGTATATACACGACAATTGTATTTGTTGGAAAAGGTGAAGTTCAGTCACCATCATAGTAAACTGGAAAACAACATCATTTTCAAAGATTGGCTTGGAGAAATTCTCCTGCAGGGTTTTCTCTTCTTTCAGACTTCTCAAAGAGACCCCGTAATTGTATTTATTCTGTAATAAATGCATTTGGGAAGGAAGCAAATGACAGCATCTCCCATGGAGTGGTGCAATTCCCCACGTCAAGAGCTGCTTCCGTGGTGAGTCTCCGCTGTCGGGCGGCTGCCGAGAGGCGGTGAGGAGCACGAGGGGAAGCGCCCAGCTCAGCCAGACTTTGGAGTCACAGCTCTGAGTCAGCCACACGATCATTAAAAACAAAAAGAATAAAAAAAGAAATCCTTCAGCGGGACCCGTTAAGCACTTTATGTGAAATGTGGCAGCCTACAAGCTAAGGGTGAAAAAAAAAACCAACCAAAAAGGGGAAAAAAGCGCCTTGAAAAAAGGAACAAAAAAAAAAAAAGAAAAAAAAGAGAAGAGATAGGAGCAGTCCCAAAGCCCAGTAATAATTTTTCAGTTTACCATGACTTTGATGAGGTCTCAGACCCGACAGTCATATAAAATAGACAGTGCTATTTCAAAACAAGGAACATGGCAGGCACCGTGTAGAAAAGAGACTTGTTGTTATCTTACATGCTTTTATAGCAATGCAGGGGGAAGCAGTAGGGCAGAAAAGCATGAGAGCTCGAATTAGAATGGGTTAGAGAACTCTGTTGCACAAGACATGCACATGACGAACAAAGCATCGCGAGTGTCAGTCTTACCATTTCTCCCTATATTAGTGACCGAGGTAGGCATCAGTGCATTCGGTCAGAGATAAAGGATCAGGGAGAAAGAAACTCATTGAAAAAGGCTAAATTCCACAATTGTCTTACGGCCATACTCTCATTTACTGCATTTCCAGTTTACCGTTCCAGCAGGGCGACTACGGCAATATTAATTACGGGAGCTCTTAATAATCTACCCCGTCGACACGTGAAGACAACGATGGAAAACCTCTACGGCTGAGATGCCAACCCGGCTTTCTCTATTTAGTTATTTGTAATTGTGAAGCAGGAAGGTTTTTGCCAGCAATCTGTACTTTGATTATTGATGACCCACACCTCCCGGCGGGCTCCCGCCGGCGGACAGCCCCACATTCTGCTCCCAGGTCTGCCCTGCTTCCGACGCCGAAGGAAAGACTCCCACGGACGTCAGAGAGCTTTGCGTCAGACCCATAAATATTGGTATGTGACAAAAAGCCAGGCTTTGTACCCCCAAAATAATCCATGGGTATTACATATCTCTCTCCAAACGCCCTTTAAAGAAAGGCTCTTCATCGTGCTTAAAGAATGAACGGGGTATTTCAAGAGTTTATTTGTGATGCCAACATGTTTGGGATTGAAATACAGTCAAATCTGCAGTCACGACAACTAATTATTTTAATTAGTGCTCTTGCAGCTTCAATGATACGATTGTTTCTTTTCCTAAAGAAGAATCAATGACAACTTCAGTAGCTTGACAACGCTTTCCATTCAGGGTACAAGCTGTGCTCTTTGCTGAGCCTTTGAGCTGGATTAGAGCCTTCTCGGTTCTAAAAAGGACTTTGGGACCCTATAAGAGCCTCTTCAAATTTCAGCTCAGCTTCCTGCACTGCAGGACTAGGACTAAATCCTTCCCTATCTCAGCAAAGGATGTGAAAATTCCTTCCTTTTTCCCATCTTCCTTTTCTAACATGCTTCAAGGCACCCCATCAGCCTTCTCTGGCCACCGCTAGAAGATAGCCATGTATTTTAAAAATCAGTTTAATTCGCTTTTAATAACTAATTTAGAAGTTGTAACAGCAATAATAGTCCCAGACAATATCGTCAGATGACTTGTACTTCCTAGCTAAAGCTTTGCCTTGGGATGGTTAATTCTTTGATGCTATCATTTTCTCCAAGTAATGAGCACTTTGCAAGATTAAACGGCTTCACTGACTTGCTCTTGGACCAAAAACAATCTGACAACTAGAACGAAAGTGCTCTGTAGTTCCACAGGTGTTTGAAGTGTTATTACTGAGGGTGACATAACACACAAGTTAACAGAATCGGTGCTGTTTAATGACTTTTAATTACAAAGACTTTCTTTAGATTTAATATTTCCTGGAATCGAGTCAGATTGGTTTCCAAAATCGCACAGCTCATTGAACTCGGGATTCAGCGCACACGCTGCCGCTGTTTAGGAAGTGATTTATGGGCTTCTTCTCTTAACAAAGCACCTCATTAAACACAACACACTGCTTGTGTTTTAGCCAAGAGAACAAGTTAACTAACCAGCACATCTTCCTCCTTTCATATCTTCTATTTTTAGAGGGAAGAGCCTGCAGGAGAGGCTGCTGGCCCCAGTGCTCTCCATCGCGGCGCCACAGCTACCAGCATCTGCAGCGTGTGCGCAGCGATGGGGGTGCAGGGAAAGTTAGATGCTGCTCTGGAAACATCTGGGCATGTAATCGTTCACATTTGGAATGTTATTGTATGGTGGAAAAGATGCAGCACGGAGATTTTGGGTTTGGAAGGTGATGGATGAAGACCAGCATTGCCCATCAACAGCTATGGATTACAGGTGATGGTCTGGTCTGTGAGAGTGAGTTACCCACTGTGCTCCACTGCTCTGTTTTCCTCCGTTTGCCAAGCGCCCTCGTTCCAATGAAGCTCAGAACGGATTTCAAACAGCACTCGATGGCCACACTGAAATCAGTGGGTGGCTGGGGGCTGTAGCTGAGAGCAGAATGCGGTGAGCGGAGCCGGCTGCCCGGACCACCTCCACTGGCACGAGAAACCTCTGCTCGCGCTCGTTCTCTTTCAAATACACCGAATGACGGCAGCACCCTTTGCTCAGCACGTGATCAGGGTGCTTCTTGCCATGGCCTCCATGCAAGTGGTCTGGCCAGCGGGTTTCAGGCAGCCCTGGCCGAGCAGAACACACCGGCAGCGCCGCTCCCCTCCCCACGGCCAGGCTCCCTACGCCGAAACGCAACCGTTCGGTCTCCCGTCTGACCCAAGACTTCATCGCCACCTTTTTCAATGTCAGCACCAAGAAAACACAGTTTGATATTAAACACTAACTAGTCAACCTTGCACAGGCATGACCCACTGAGAAAAGATATCACTAACCTCATCTATAGCTTTCTTATAGCTCTGTGGGTAAAGGAAGAATAATCAGCATCAGAGGAAACAGATCAGGACAGGAAAAAGCCAGAGGAAGGGCAAGCAGGTTAGAAATAAAATTAGAATTGTTAGCTCAACGCTGTGGAGTGTAGAGAAAAAAAGAACACAACATCAACAAAACATTAATACACATTAAATAAAGAGCAGCAGTGGAAATTCATTTCGTCATTAGGCCAACTCCGCAGTTTTACAATACAAATGTCAACAGCATTAAACCAGGAGGAAACACTTCAGGTGAGACTTTGCTCAGAATAATACAAGGGGAGTGTAGAGAGACCACCACCAGGTTTGGTTTCAAGCTGTCGGGGGCCGGTCGCCCAGCCCTCCCGAGCAGAGCATCCCTCCACTGCGGGGGGGACATGCAGCACGGAACACAACGACGTGCCACCGGCAACCGCCGTGCCCAAGCTAGCAAAGCCCTTAAGCATCTGCTTCATGTGGAAACACAGGCTTAAGTGCTTTCCCCTAGACTTGGGCTCCTCGTAAGAACTCATGCACTTTCTTAAGCATTCGAACCTCCCAGGGGCGCTCGCCGTAGCGCTGCTTTCCAGTCTCTCCGCTGGAGAAGCAACGGTACTAGCCTCTTTTTTGGGGTCCCCGCGGTCGTGCTATGGCACTGGAGGGAAACATGGCCCAGCAGGCTGGCAATGTTCCCATGAGAAATAATGTCAGACTCACAGCGGGCCGGCTCGGTCGCGTCACGTCCCTGTTGTCTTCCTGCTTTACCTTGGCGGGTTCGTGGGAGAGCACTGGGGACCCTTCGGGCTTGGCGTTCCCTGGGTGAAAGGCAAGCGGAGGGAGTGGGGATTAAACGCTGCTGGAAGCCATCACTGCACCCCATGGCCTGGGCATGGAGGGCTTCATGACACCCCCTCCCAGCTCTGCACCAGGGCAGCCCCTTCCTCAGCTATTTGCTTGGAAGATGGTGGTGCAAGCAGACATGGACATCCCAGGTGAGGATGGGAAGACCTGTAAACAGGTCCTTCTTCCCCTCTATTCTGCCCTGGTGAGATTCCACCTGGAATAGTGTCCAGTTCTGGGCCCCTCAGTTCCAGAAGGACATAGAACCCCCTGAAAGAGCCCAGCACAGGGCCACCAAGATGATGGAGGGAGTGGAACATCTTCCTTATGAGGACAGGCTGAGGGAGCTGGGTTTCTTTAGCTTGGAAAAGAGGAGACTGAGGGTTGACTTCATTAATATTTATAAATATGTAAAGGGTGAGTGTCAGGAGGATGGAGCCAGGCTCTTCTCAGGGATGGCCAGGGACAGGACAAGGGGCAGTAGGTCCAAGCTGGAGCAGAGGAAGTTCCATGGGAATGTACGGAAAAACTTTTTCCCTGTGAGGGTGCCAGAGCCCTGGGACAGGCTGCCCAGAGAGGGTGTGGAGTCTCCTTCTCTGGAGACATTCCAGACCAACCTGGACATGTTCCTGTGTGATCTAATTGAGGTGATCCTGCTTGGGCAGGGGGTTTGGACTAGATGATCTTTTGAGGTCCCTTCCAACTCCTGACATTCTGTGAATCTGTGGAATTTTGTTCCACTACGTTTTGCTACTGTTGTCTTGAAAAATCCTCCTGTCTCTCTCCACGTGACTACACAGAGTGACAGAAGCCATCGTCCAAGCTCAGCCTCTGCCGACAGCCCTCTCGCAGCAAACAAATGCTCTCTGCCACAGAGTGAATATATGTAATAAATCAAAAGCTCTGCAGCACCTGACATGGCTAGGACATTATTTGTCATAGGATTCCTCATTAGTTAAAAGAAGAAAAAAAACAAACCAAGAAGGACAACTGGCAATAAACTGCTTTTATTGACTACCGAGGGACGTGATGATTTCCACAACTGGCATCTCATCTCACAGCCAAGTCATAAGAATTCAGAGCATGGTGGCATTTGTTCTAATGTGCTTCAACCCTGGGGATTTATACTGTGGAGCTGTGCCAGAAATGCAGAAGTATGGTCTGTATGTGCTTTAGCAGCTCCTACTGTGATTAAACAGGGGAATGGAATATCTTTAAGAGGTGGCTCTGAGATGAGAAGAAACAATTTGGCTAAGAACATAAACCTAGTGAAAGCATTTTGGAGGAAGCTTCTTACAGGCTAATTCACTCCTTGGCTCCTCTGTCAGGCTTTGTGCAAAGGAGGAGCTAAAAAAAAATAAATGGAAAAAAAGGACACCCACCCAAAGCGACACACAATCCCAAAGGAAGCATCGCTGGAGTGAGCCTGGGTCAGTGAAGGCAGGAAGCATGCTGGTGTTCTTTTCTGTTTGCCCTGCAGCATAAACCCCCTCTTGTATAAATTACTCAGCACTGAGATGCTTTGGGAGAGTATGGGAGCAGTGCATGCTGCCCTGGGCACCATGTACCAGCATCCAGGCAAAAGGGAGCGTCGGCGTCTCTGTGAGACGGCCAGCTCGTCACAGAACTGCATCAGAAATGGTGAAGCCTCTGGGGTTTCTAATTTTAAATTATCAAACCAGCCCACCCAGTACTAAGGGATGTTTCCAAGAACCTCACCTCTGACTCTGTTGCGCTCGCTGGAACCAGCCTGGGAGCCGGGCTGGGAGCCACCCTGGGAGCTGGGCTGGGAGCTGGGAGTGCTGGAGCTGGAGGAGCTGCCGCTGCTGGTCCGCTGCAGCGGGCTCTCCACGATGGGCTCCGTCCTCCTCAGGTCTGGGTTGCTGTGGGAGGACAGAAGGGCACTGTCAGTTGCTGCCACAAGCCCCTCCAATGCTTCAGACCCTTCCCACGCCAAAGGTGCATTTGGAAGGTGAGGAGATGGAGAAGACAGGGCTGAGGTCTTCTCCTGTGAAGCTACTGAGCCTGCAAGTCCCACTGAAATCCACGGAGGCTGAATGAGACCCCCGACATCTTTACAGCGGCATACCACAACCATGATGCCAAACTGGCTAGAGCAGCTTTTTTTTTCTGCTCTTTATTTTGCCTAAATCAGCAAAAATTAAAAGATTCTTTGCTCAGAACTCCCCCTCAGCCTGCAGATGTGCAATGCTGGAGTTACCTCAATCAACTGCCAATATTCATCACAAAACCAGCAGGAATTTGCAAATCGCTGCTGGTCAGAGAAAGAAATATCGCAGCAAAGGAAGGATGTCACGCTTGTAGCAAGGCTGGATGTCACTTCTGCCACTTAATCACACTTCCTGATTTTCAAGGTGTCACTTTAAACTCCCCTAAGATATCCACTTTTCCTCCCTGCTTTCTTTCACCCTTGAGAACGTACATAAATCTAGAATAAAAAGCGTCCTTGCTACACAAAGAGTGACTAATATCTCTTGGACTATCAGATGCCTTTAGGAAATTAATTCTTACTTGGCACTGATATGACATCAGAAGACAGGTTCAAAGCAGATTTACACACTTTGGCTTTATACAACGCTCCCGTGATCTTATTCCAAGCCCCGTTACAAACGTGCACAAGGCTTCCTCCTTCGAGCCCGATTAGGGCCTCGTGCACATTGAAGTGATGCGGTCAACTGCCCGATGACATAAGGTGACAGAACTCGAGGTAATGGCCTCAAGTTGCACCAAGGAAAATTTAGGTTAGATATTAGGAAGAACTTCTTTACTGAGAGAGTCATCAAGCATTGGAACAGGCTGCCCAGGGAGGTGGTTGAGTCCCCATCTCTTGAGGTGTTTAACAGACGGGTAGATGCAGTGCTTGAGGACATGGTCTAAGGGTAGACTTGGTGGCGGTAGGTTAATGGTTGGACTGGATGATCTTAGGGGTCATTTCCAGCCTTAAAAATTCTATGATTCTATTCAGGTGACTGCAATGGGAGGGCACGCCCATGAAGCGTGTTGGACTCAGTGATCTTGAGGGCTGGACTCAACCTTCAAGTTCTCTTCCGACCCAAGTGATTTAATGATTCTGTGCCAGGTGTGTGGAGTGTGCAGACCGCGACCCTCGGAGAACAACCCCAACGGTGCAAAGGCCCATGGGTGTAACGGGGCCGTCGGCTCGGCTATTGTATGAAATCACCATGTCATGTGATGTGCACTGACACAGTAGTAAAATGATGAGAGCAAGGTGGTAACTCTCTGTCTGCAGGGAAATATCCCCTCGTTTGTTACAATGGGGCAACAAGATAAAAGCATATTTTGATCATATTTACATGTATGGCTTGGGGAGAGGTGGTTAAAAAGGAAATGGCGTTACTGTGACAGGAATGAGATGTGGAACTACTCCACTGAGTACTTAAGTTCAGTGGACACGGTAGCAGCTGAATCACTTCCAGTTCTCATCAAACTGAGGGCTTCCATCTCATGCTGTACAGATGACATGTTCCTTGCTAAATTAATTCACAAAATGTATTTGAATAAAGGAACAGTAATGTTTTTACCTGTACTGATCTGAACTGGGAGGGAGAAGGAAACTGGGCAACCTGCAACTTGAATCCCAAAGCCTCCCATTATCCCTCCCAATACCATCACCTACCAGGACCGTGCAGTACAACACCCCTCCTCATTTTTAAAATTCCCTTCCATCACCAGCTAATTAAAAACTCCAACATTTTCAAGAATTCATGGAACATGTGTTTACCCCCAGATTTGCATGTTTGAGGTCCAGAGATCTGCCACGGCATTGTGCAAACCAGAGACAAGCTCTTACATGACTAAACCATGTTTTCTCCATCCAGCTCTGAGCAGAAACCCTCCCTGATGGTTTCAAACCTGCTCAGGGATACCTCTGACAGGGCAGAGATTGGACCACTGTTGCAGTGTGGCATCTCTCTGCGGGGGCTACGAGCATGCCCTGCACGCCACTGTGCTGGAGAGCTGCGTCTGGCCAAGAGAAAGGCCCTTGTCCTAGGAAGCCCAAAAGAATTTAATCCTTTATCTACATCTAAGGAAGATCTCACCAAGATGTATCAGTGTTTGTCCCCTAGCACATTCCTCAGCCATTACCCATGGAAGCCTGCTCTGATGTACCACATGTACCATACATAGAAAATGTATGGTACATATCACTGCAGTCTCCCCACCAGCTGATAGAGATCCCCTTATGTGCAAGGGGTGACATGGGGAGAGCCAGAACCTAATTCCTCTAAAGGGTCACCAATTCCCATGTGACCACAGATCAGCAGATGCTGCATCCACCTCCAAACCCTGCAGCACCCAGGACCGATTCAGCCCAGGGAGCAAGACCCTGAGCAAGCCAAGCACTCTCAGCCTTTGGTGTCGATACGGAACACTAACGAACGCAAAAGTCCATCACTGTTTGAGATTGTGAATCTCAGCAAGAGCAGGGCTGAAGCCCAGGCCCAGCTCAGGCTCTGCAGCCAGAGGAGGGGTGTAGGCCGCAGCACTCTGGGATCACTCCTGCCAGTCCCCCTCAGTGTCCGTACCTTGCCCGGATGGGCTGGGAGCCCAGCCGCGGTCCCAGGGCGCTGCCGTTGCCCGGGGAGTTCTTCCTCGCCAGAGCAGGGGATATGGAAGTGGTTCGCTGAGGCACCTGGAAAAGAATGGAGACACCTGCCGTTACCCAGTGAGCTCAGAGAGGACCCTTCCACACTGCCCCAAGACCTGACTGGCCTGAGAAAGGCAATATTTACAGCAGTTATAAACCACAAAGCTCTCGGCTTTCAGAAGGCACCACCCAAGTGTGAGAGGGAAAAGAGCTACTGTCAGGGCTGCCCCTGGCACAGGAACCCCAGGCAGCGCAGGGAGCAGCTGTGCTACCATCAAACAGGACATTGAGCTTTTCAACACACACACACACATACACAATTTAAATGTAACAAAACCCAGAAAAGCCATTTTTAAGGTAAGATTCAGACCCAAGTCCATTTCAGCAGCCCCAGTGGAGGTTTTAGCATCTCTTAGTCGGACACAACACGCACCAGCAGAGAGAAGGCGTTGACTGATGGACAAACAAGAGGACTGACAGTGAAGAGATCTGGACTGAACTCACAATCAAACCCTATGACCTTCGTTGAGCTTCGGATGCCGCTGCCAAAACCCTGCTGCTGGCAGGACAGCTCACCACCAGCACCACTGTCAGAAACCCAAAGCCAACCTCAGCCTACGGGTGCTACGGTGGGTAACCCCAGAGCCCTGCCTCATCCCACAGGAGCACGGGCATCGCTGCCTCGCCACAGGCATCCCCCAGCAGCGCAGGCTGGCGTGGAGAGGCACGACGATACTCACCCTGTACCAGCTAACAGAGGCACGGCGGGCTCAGCAAACAAAGGATTAGGTTTGGGTATTTTTTTCCTTTTTTTCTTCTTGAGAATAAATGCACAATTATGTCAGGCAAGATAAAAAGATTGAGAGTGTGAGCAAGCTTTATGTTCCGCAGCATCGCTAGCTGCAGCTTGTCTCATTAAAAAGAAATCTCCCCTCTGGGTAAGGGTACTCAGCAGTTGGGGCTTGGGAGTTTTTTACCTTCCTCTGAAGCATCCAGCCACAAGCACTGGCAGAAACAAGATGCTGGACCACAGAGAGAGCTGGCCCTGCCTCACAGGACAGTATTTTTGTTCCCACTTACATCAAACCCACGTCGGGCAGTAAAATGTGAAGTCAGACTCCTCGTGGGTATGACTGCTGACACGACGGCCTTCAGTGTGATCTGGTGGGGTTCCCTTCCACAGCTCATTCCCTCAGTCCAGGGGGAGAATACTCCAGAGTGCTGGAAAACAGCTTTTTCCCCAGGCACAGGTGCTGCAGTCTCACTGGGCAGCACACTACAGCGGTGAAGAGATGCCCTCCTCTGAGGAGTCTGGGCAAAAGCCAACCTTAAATTGCAATTCTGATTTCTCAAAATCGGGTCAAACTCAGCAAGCTACTGGTATCAAAGCACGTGAACAACTCCAGAAGCTCCTGGCTTGTTTTTCCTCATAAATAAGAATGGGTGTCTTATGAGGAAAGGCTGAGTGAGCTGGGGCTGTTCAGCCTGGAGAAGACTGGGAGGGGATCTGATCAATGCTTATAAATATCTGAAGTGTGGGGGACAAAGGGAGATGGCTGACCTCTTCTCAGTGGCCTGTGGAGACAGGACAAGGGGTGATGGTTACAAGTTGGACCACAGGAGGTTCAACACCGATGCGAGGAAGAACTTCTTCATGGTGAGGGTGACAGAGCATTGGAATGGGCTGCCCAGGGAGGTTGTGGAGTCTCCTTCTCTGGAGATATCTAAGACCCATCTGGACGCTGACCTATGCAACCTCCTCCAGGGAACCTGCTTCGGCAGGGGGGTTGGACTTGATGGTCTCTCCAGGTCCCTTCCAACCCCTATGATTCTGTGATCACTTGGTGACAGCAGAAATAGGCGTATGATTAACGTATGTGACACGCCACCACAGACCCCTTGCACAGGAGGCTTACCTGGTAGCTGATAAACAGGCAAGTCACTTATTTGTTAAAACATAGAAAAACTGCCTCTCAATCAGCGCCTCGCTGTCAGTAATCAATCTGTAATCATTTTTTTCCTCTGGAAAAATCCTCCCAGGCTGAGCCTTGATTCACTGCAAGAGGAACTTTAATGGCCAAGTTATAACTCTTCCAAAAATGAAGGTGAATAAACAAAGCGATCGAAATACTCATCCAGAAGAGTCTTAATTAAAGAGGTACTGCCAGATGCTGCCAAAATGTCAATGAAGGTATAAAGCTGCTGGGGCCCTCCAAGTGTACCATCAAATATTGATTGCAACTGGAGGCACAGCACCAGGCCAAAAAGGCCCCCGTCTTATTGAGTATGACAAATTTTATGTTCCTATAATTCTGTTTAAACAGAAGGTTGGGTTTTGTCTTAGGGAAAGGGGAAATTAACTTCTTTTGGCCTCTGTCTGGGCTCGAGAAGTTTCTTTGCTGGAAGGAAATGCTATTTCGCAGCTATTTTGCACCCAAAAGCGGCTCCCAGCATCTCAATGGGAAACGCGACCCCTGGGCAGGTCGGTATTTGCCGGAGGCGCTGGGCACAGCACCGTCCCTGAGGGCAAGGAGGGGAGGGATTAGCTCTGAGATTGCCTCTTTGAGTGCTGAAAGTGAGGAGCAATAGTGTTACCTTTGGTGGAATGTCTTCCTCCTGCCGTAACCAAGAACTTCGGTCAAACTTTTCAATGCGAGGGGGCAGAGGAGGGTTTTCTGAGGTGGGGTCCGAGTTCTGCCTTGGCATCTCAGTGCGGTGAGAGGTCACCGTCAGAGCCTCCTGAAACCCAGCCAGTCCCTTTGCAGGCTGTTCATGCAGTGACTGAGACCCAGACAAGGAGCTTCCTTGGGATTTCACAGTGACCAGATGTGGAATCTATGCACCAAGTCAAAACAGAACTATCAGTACAAAATGGGAAAAAAAAATAATTTAAATTAAAAAAATAAAAAAAAAGGAATATAAAAATTATTTAAAAATTTGATTTTAGAGAAAAAAAAAAAGATTAGCACTTTGGATGCACTGAAAAGCCCCCTCATTTGAGATCAGCACTGACTTGGCTTCAGGAACTTCTGACTTACATCGCTTCAACTCAAGATGTATTAAAAATTACGCTCGTGCAGCCCGGCCTGTTCAAATGGGGCAACGTCATCCTCCGGCCCTGACTGCTCCTGCGTGCGCCCGGTGACACGCTCGTACCGACAGCCCCGCGCCGTCCTGAGGGTACCACCCCGGGGAGCAGGGGGCTGGCTGCTCCCTCCTGCCAGCTCCCGCTCCTGCCATGCCCGCCCCAGGCTCTCTGCCTGCTGCTCGCCAAATTTCCACTTCCCACGCCTGTACCTCTGTGGTTGTGCTAATGAGGTTTGGCATGGATTTTCCCTGTTAAAAATGAAAAAGGAAAAAAAAAAAACAAAAAAGAGGAGAAAATAATAATTAATTAAAAAAAAATCATCAGGATTTCTGAGGCATAGATGGCTTAAAAAAAAAAATATCTTGAGGCATGAGTTTGTATAGGTCTGGGTAGCCACTATCCCACGGATAGATCTAAAAGGTGATGAGTGAAAGGAATACTGACATCCCTCTGGGGAAATCTGAGAAATTCTGGGTTTGTGAAATCAGAGCTTCAAGGCCAGGATGGATGGGGCCCTCAGCAACCTTGTCTAGTTCCAGGCCTAGAGGTTGGTGGCCATGCCTGTGTCAGGGGGTTGGAACTCGATGATCCTTGGTGACCGTTCCAACCCAGACCAGTCTGTGATACCTCCTGGGACCCTGCAGAGCTGCACCTCTTGCGTACAGCGGGGTAGTAACTTACTTGACATTTCCACATACATGTATATGTACAAATGCACATGTATCATGTATATATATATATATATATGTATGGATCCATACATTTACAGGGGTCTCGGGGTTTCAAACTTCTTCATTAGTATTTCATTCCAAACTGAAGTCTTTGGAGCTGCTGACAACACAGGCTGCCAAAATGGTCACTGAGAAGTATTCAACCAGAAAGTTAGAGTGAAGTGGGGTTTTACCTACTTCCCAACACATGCAGACCATGTACATTGAGTTAAAAAACAGAGCTGTACATTTAAGGGCACTGCTGCATGTATTTTGTTTAAAGCTGGCACTGTACAGCTGAACTACAGGTGCACATACCACACGTGGGTGGCACTTAGTTGGCACATTTTCCTACAGAAAGCCTTTGTGGATGTGGAGGAAAAGACTTTGTACTTTGCTCTGAAATCCCTGCTCAAGTCTGTGGGAGCAGTTCCAGGGGCTGGATCAGAGGCAGCACCGACACTCAGTGCAGTTCGGTGGCAGAGGACTTGCTGACCTTGTGGCTGGGAGGAGTTTTGAGATGGTCATGGTGATCTACGCCCTCCTCAGATGCATTTGTGACTGATGTCAACTCAATGGAAAACCGAAACAAAACCTTGAATTAAAGCAGCAAAGAAAGCAAAACCTCTTTCTGATGATCCTCAGCATCAAAGCACCCCAGGTCTTTTGTACCAGGCGCTGGGGATATATTTTTTTAGTCCTTTATATAAACCAAAGAGGAACAAAGCAACTGCTGCACTGGACCAGAGCAGCGGTTCCTCTCGGTCCTCCAGCTTGTTTCTGGCAGTAACCAGTATATGATGCTTCAAAGGAAGGTATAAACCAGTGTGATGTTTCTAACACATGGAGGTGACAAGAGGAATCCATGAATGTAGATGCTGTTCTTACACTTAAAGCTGAGAAACCAGGGAGCCCGACACTACCTCCCTTCCATCCACTCTTTTTCTTGTTACCTTACCAGCATCACCAGCATCCCCAGCATCCCGGCTCCGGTAGGCGAGCCTGCCAGGGGATGCACCATTACCTGTGGGTCCACAGGTCGGAGCAGAGGTGGGGTCCGGGCCGGCTGCACACCGCTAATGCTGAAAGACTCCGACCGAGGAGGCAGGTTGGGGTCTGAAATCCTGTTGGCCACCTTATGGGGCATGGCTGGCGAGCTCTGGCGATTGAGCCGGGAGCGCTCCTCCACCTGCGGCGAGACGGGGAGACTGGGTGAGCACCCTGTAAACAGGCACTTCCAGCTGAAAGCCAAGGTATGCAAATATATCTACATGTATATGGGAAACTCTTTTCTTGTTAGGTCTGTCAGGGTATTGTATGGCTGTGGAATCCAGGTTATCCAGAGGACTGTGCAATAAACATGTGTTAAGGATATTGAAGGTACTATCCATATTTCACAGAATCACAGAATATTAGGAGCTGGAAGAGACCTCGAAAGTCCAACTCCCCTGCCCAAGCAGGATCATCTAGATTAGATCACACAGGAACATGTCCAGATTGCTTGAATGTCTCCAGAGAAGGAGACTCCACAACCTCTCTGGGACAGAGCCTGTCTCAGGGCTCTGTCACCCTCGCAGAGAAAAAGTGTATTTACCCACATAATTATTTTCTGAACACAATGGAAAAATAAAGGCAACATGACTCCAAGAAGTGCTTCCACATGATGACTCCTGAGAAGCTCTTGCTTCTTCCCAAACGTATCTTTAAGCAAAGGGACCCTTTCCCCTCACTACTAAACACCACAAAAGGACCTTTTGTGTGACCTTAAGAAAAGAATGTACAGGGCAGCCAGAAAATGGCTTGGATCTAGATTTAGTAACCGTGCCCCCCTGTCATTATGGAAAGGGAAGAGACCTCTGTCACTGATAGAGAGCTAAACCCCAAGCTTTCAGATGCTCTTGGTGGAAATGCAGTGGTTTCAGCAAATCCAGGCATGCACACAGACCGGGTGCTCCTGCAGTCAGACCGCCACTGACACTCGCACGGCATATTCCACACACACCTTCTGATATGGCAAGATCTGGCATGTATTTTCCTTTATGTATCATTAGCATGGTAAATACCCTATTGCTTCCACCTCAGACAGTGTCATTTTGAAGGCAGCACACGAAACTACTTTGCTTGGAAAGAACCACAGGTCTTCTCTAAGCTCATAACTATACATGGAACCAAAGAGCCATGACATCAACAGAAATGAATCTTTTCCTCTTTCAGGTGATGAGTGGGACTCTGAGGAATATTTTCCTAGGAGTTTTGTGCTATGGGCTCTTTCTAGTTCATGAAGGACCACTGCTGTGTCCCAGGAGGTCATTGCAACTTCCTCAGATGCTGCCACCAGCTAGCAGAGGCCGTGCAGAGATCAGTTCAGCGATGCCTGAGGGAGCAGATGCAAGGAAGGGAGGAGAGCTGGGTGGGAAGGAGAACTCCCTCTGAGCAAGGGAGCAGCAGCACGAGTGCTGGGTCGCAGGGCTGGTCTGGTACATCTCCTGACCAGCCAAAGCCTTGGCAGGCAGAGACAGTGCTGCCACCGAGCCTTCTGGCTGTTTGCAGGCGCCCTCCGGCATGTTGCCAAGCCATAACATGCGGCTGATTGCGGGGGACTTCAAAGCTTGCATGGAGGAGGAGGAGGCAGGAGAGTGATGAAAGAAACAGGGCTGTCTGTGTACCAGGAAGGAAAAAGGCACTCGGTTTTCCCACCACTGGCATCTCCTCACAGCACTTTGCTGCACCGGCACGGAAGCTCTTGGGACTCTCCAGCGCACTCTTTGTGGAGCTTTACTGACTCCGCCATTAAGCGGCAGAACCCTGCAGGAATTCATCACCGCTCCGGTTCCAGCCATCCCTAATTGAACTCAAGATTCCCCTCAGATGGGGAACATCCTGAGCCTCAGTGCAGGTCCCAGTGGAAGGCTGCTAATGTTTTAATACATCACTTCAAAGCGAGGGAAGGATAAAAGTCACGGGGACTGTAGGAGGAGCTGACGTGCGCGTCGCAGAGAACAGCACGGCTCGTGACGCACCGATGAGGCCAGAGCCTCTGGAAAGATCTAAGCTGTGGGAAAGCACTGCAGGGCCCAAACACTGTGTAGGAAACGTCCAATTAAACCTGTCCCCTCCTTTATGCAGGGTCATGTATGGCATATACCTGCCCAAACCTGCTGTTCAGCTCACTGAGCTTCTCTGTCACTGAGGCGCTGGAGCTGGCTATCTGCATCACTTTGTTTAGCAAATATGGGTCCATAACAGGAGGCCCATGAACAGGGTGCTCCTCGTTACAGTGCTGCTGCTCAGAGTGGTAACACCCTGACTGGATCATCAGAGGGTCCCACTGTGATGGCTGCAATAGCCCAGCTAGTCCATGGCTGTAAGAGAGATGTGCCTGGATACACAGGGCTGGTCTGGGATGGTGCCCAAGCCACATCCCAAGTTAACCTCCAGTGGATAACCCTTCACTGACAAGATGAGTAGAAGGGACGGCAGATGGGGATGCGCGTCCAAGCATGTAGGTAGGACTATGTCCTCAGACTGTTTGGCTCAGCATTAAAAAAAAAAGAGCAGCTGTGAAAGGTGCCTGGCTCCTAACCCAGAGATTGGCTTCACCAAGTGAAGTGTGTGGGGACATGACCGTAACGTGAGTGGCCACAGCCTCACCTTCACGCTTTACCCCACATCTGCAGGGTCTTGGAGTCACCAAGAATCATAGAATCATAGAATGATTAGGGTTGGAAGGGACTCCAAGAGGTCATCCAGTCCAACCCCCCTGCAAGAAGCAGGGACACCAACTAGATCAGGTTGCTCAGGGCCTCATCCAACCTGGCCTTGAACTTCTCCAGGGATGGGGCATCCACCCCCTCCCTGGGCAACCTGTTCCAGTGCTCCACAACTCTTATAGTAAAGAACTTTTTTCTAATATCCAATCTAACTCTCCCTCCCTCTATTTTAAAACCATCACCCCTTGTCCTGTCACAACAAGAAGACTGAGGTGAGAAAGTGAGAGTATAAAGGAGAGGTATGAAAAGCAGAGAGTGGCATGGCACAAGGACACTCAGCTGTCGTGGTCCAGCTCTGGAGAGAGAGAAGACTTGAGACCAAAGAGCAGAAAAACAAGGATGGTATGTGCTATCAGGCAAAATCCTTAGGAAATATCCCAACAAGCTCTGCAGAGCCTCCAGAAACTGTAGGCTGTGCACCAGACTTGTTTTATTCTTTTCCCTGAAGGAAAACAGCCTCACTACGGGCATGGAAATCACTAAAGCACAGCAAGAGCCACGGCAGGCTGAGTAAGCGCCAGCACAGGTCTGTCTGTGTAACCAGCAAGGACGGTGCCTCAATATACACAGCAAAGAGGCTGAATTGTGCTAAAAGTGGGACTAGGCAGTAGATAAAACAGGGGATGGAGGCAGGGGGAGTAGTTTTGGGAAGTTCCCAAGGGTGTTGTGTCAAGGCAGCACATCAAACTACCGCTCCCAAGGGCAGAAAGCTGCCACAGCCGCTGCTTTGAGCATTTCATTAAAAACCGGACGGAGTGACACGGGTAAAGAACAAATGGTTTGGGGAGCTAATTGGTGGAAGCTGGAGATGTTCCCTGACAACAGGAACCCTCATGGTGCCTGTGACTGCAGCAAAGGCTATGAGGCCCCATTCTGCTGCTCTCGTTCACAGATCTCAACGCCTTGCTTCCAGGGAAGGCATCAAGAAAAGGCACCTCCCCCACGGAACAGAAGCAATGGGCCTTTGTGTCTGACACTGAAAGCTAAATCCAGAGCTTTTCTTCCTCACCCCAGATAAAGATTCCTTTTCATATATCTTTGTTACAGTTTCGAAGACAGTGCCAGAAGTAATTCAGCAACATCCCAGAGGATTTATTTAAAACCAAGCAAAAAGAGACAGGGTTTACTCCCTTTTTCCTGTCTGCTACCTACTCCCAGCACTTCTGCAGATGTACAAGAGACCCAGCTCTGCACTGAGCCACAGAGGCACCACTGAGGTGGAAGCCTGACCCGTCACGGGCGGCTCGGCACATCTGGAAGGGCTCATCTGCGGACTCGCTTATCAAACCTCTTCTTCCGGTGGAAGGGCTGAAGAACGGTGCTGCAACTCCAGGAAGACACATTGTCTGGCACAGCACCAACAAAAGACTCTGAAGACTAAATCAGGAGGGAAGGAAGAAGAAACTCAAGGAAGTATGAAGAGCTGAAAAGAGTTTTTGACACCGTATCTATCTCTGTGATAGTTGAGAGAGGCTAAGAACTGTTTGAATTATTGGCCTTTGCTTAGCAACAGACACCCAACTGACTTTCTTGAGTATCTGATGCTTGCAGGCATCTTGGAAGCAGCTGAGGGCTGTCAAGAGGACAGATCAGGAGACAGGACTAAAGGGTGCCAGACATCTGGCAGCAAAGTGGTGGTCCTGCTTGGTAGGAAGAATAGGCGAGTTATTAAAAGATCTTTCTACCCAGGAGTAGGGTTACAAAATTAAGCCAACTATACACAAAGAACCTTAGAAAATTAATAGCAAGAAGGGGCACCAGTCTTACTGGAGCCACCACACAGAGATTAAGGAGAAAGAAAGTGTTTGCACATGATCATGAAACCACTCTGCAGACAATGCATGTCTTCATCTTCTCAAGACTATTCAGCCAGATAACAATTAACATACAAGATCTCACAACTGTTACAATTCCCTCTTTTTGTTGGAGAGAAAATGGGCCAAGTGTCTCACCTTCCTGAAAATCAGGAAATTGCAACCCCAAAAGATACAGCCTTGAGCACGGGAGGAAAAGCTGACTGGTCCCCATTTGATTACAGGGAACTGAATTAGGAACCCCACCACAACCACCTCTCTGCAACCGCCCCTGGTCCCCAGCAGCCTTGTGGCCATGCCAGAAAGGAACACGAGGAGCTCCTGGCATGTCCACAAGTCCCCAGCGATGGCTGAAGCTCTCCAGGAGGGATCCATGATGAGACCTCAAGTTCCAGGAGGACCTCATGGAAAATCCTCCTTCCTTCCTTGCTTTCTCACACAAACACGCACGGAGGTGCACACACACTGCACTGAACTGGTGTCCAGCACAACTAATGTCATCTGCTTGAGGCCAACCCAGCAGAACACAACCAGCCACGTGTGTTTCGGACCAAGCCACCTGCTCGACCCTGCAGATGTGAGGAAGCATGACTACGCCACTCGCTCTCGCCTACCTCCTTGGCCCACGCTGGCTTCTCGCTGGCATTTATCCCTTCCTTGTAATGGTAGAGGGGTTTCTTCTCTGCTGGCCTCTGGTCCTGACGCTGCTGCTGCTGCTGCTGCTGCTGCAGGGAGACCAGGTAGTCCCGCTCCTGCTGGAGCTGCCTCTGCAGCCTCTCCGCTTGCCGCTGCTCCTCCAGCTGCTTGCGCTTATACTCCTACCCAGGAGAAAACACGGTGAGATGGGGCCCTGCAGGCGTGTAAACACAGGGCTGTATCTGTTTGGGGGGGATTCAGTACAGGTATATCTGTTTGGGGGGATTCAGTACAGCTGATTCTGTCTGGTGGGAAAATTGTGCCCAGGTATCTGAAAGGCTGTTTTCTGGCAAAGCTCATTGGCTTGAAAGACTCGGGAGTGAGTTGTAAAGCATCCCCGAGGAGAGCTAACCCAGAGTGGTGACCCCAGTATCGACACTCTGGATTTGGGGGTGCCAGTGCTGCCTCACCAGGGAAACACCATGAGACCCCCCAAGAGCTCAGACACCAGCTGATGAGTTAACATTGACTTTGCTCAGATTTTTCTGGGTGGGAAGAACAAAGTGTCAATCTGACGAGGTGACAGACGGCACCGGGTCTGACACAACCCAGGCGAAGCCAAGTCCTCAGTAGGACCAATCTATCATTCGTGGGAAGGGCTGCACAGCACAGCCAACTGTATGATCTTTCTGAATCCCTACAGCTCTGTGGGGTTTAATGACTAAATCATTCTGAAAAGGCCTTTTTGAAAAGGCAAGGGCTTGTTTGAGGGCTTTTCTTTCGCCTAAATAAAATTAACAGCAAGAGAGAGAAAGAGTAATCACTGCAGATTAAAAGAAAACACATTGAGAGTAACAAGCCAGCAGTACTAAAAAGGATAACTCAAACCCAAGTTAAATAAGAGGACATCCAGAATGCAAACAGCACGAGAGGGACAGTGTTTCCACGAGGGAATTAAAACAAAAGCCCTCATTCAGCATACGACACCCGCACGGCTGGGTGGGTTTGCCAGGTGCAGGCGGGCGAGAGCTCAACCACACTCCAACATGGTGCCAACAGCCTTTGGAGTGATGCAGCATCTAAGAGAGCTGCTCCTCTCCTGAAGGCACGAGCATGCCGACGCCGCGGAAGGGATGCAACAAGAGACGTGCACCGCGAGGGGACCCAGGCCGAAGCGGCGGCGGGGAAATCGAGGCATGCCGGTGGCTGCGGAATGGGACAGGAGGCCCCAGGTCCAGCAGTAGCAGCAGCATCCCCCATGCCTCAGCGTGGCAGGAGGCACTCGGGGGACATGGGCACACGCGGGCACATGCGGACACGACACGGGCAGGAAGCGGCAAGCGTGGCCGGGACCTCCCATTTACCAGAAGTAGCGCTTGCTCCTGCAACAACTGCTGCTGCAGGATCTCTAACTGTCTCTGCTCCTCCTCTAACTGTCGCCTGATGTACTCCTGGAGGTATGGGCAGCAAGGATCAAAGGAAAAAGAGAGAGAAGGTAAAAGTGACAGTGTTTCCCACGAGGAAGGAGAACGAGGTGAGCACCCGCATCCATCCCACCCGAGAGCTGACGTCAACCTGGGTACCCTCAGTCTCTGCCTGAAGAGCCTGGGGTGTCCACCACTCTACAAGAGACATCTGAAGGCAAAGAGCAAAAACCACTGAGAAAGGGCTAACACAGACAGAGAAACCCACAAAACCCCTCCCCAGGAACCAGTGGGTGGGAAAAACCCGCTCAAGTGTCTCCACACCCGCTGGCCAGCAAGTGGATCCACGTGGAAGTAAACGACAGCGGTGGAAAGCGACATACACGGCGTTAACGATTAAGCAATTTGCTCTCAAGTGGCAGAAAGCCAGGAGTGTTTACAGGAAAACCTCTGATGAGAAGCAGAGGAATCCACGTTGAAGACGACCCCGACGGGTTACCTGCTCATGCTCCGCGCGCCGCCGCTCCTCCTCGCGCCGCATCTGCTCCTCGTAGTGCCGCCGCTGCTCCCGCTCCTGCTGCTTCCGCAGCTCCTTCTCCCGCCTCTGCTGCTGTGGGGACAGGAGACACAGGTCAGCACCTTCACTTCTCTTCCCTGGAAGCACAAAGTCCTCTTCCTCATGGTTGTCATGCAACCGCCGCGCCCAGCAACCCACAACGCTCCTGCCCGCCCGAGGAGATGCCTTGTGAGCAGGTCAGGCCCCTTTGGGGTGGTAGAGGGGCTTGCTGATCCCATCTAAAGCGCTCTGGTGCCAGGCACCAGCTCAGGAGCACCCACAGCATCCTCTGAGGCAGCACCAGACCACACACAGAACTCCACTTGTTGCCCTGTTTGCAGGGGAAGGCACATGGGACAGGGCAGGGGGCTGCACTCTGCTGCAGCGGGGGGGTGTCCCCCTCCACGATCATGGAGACCAGAAACTGACACAGAACACCCAAAATCTAAGGGCTTCTCCCTTTTGAAACCTAAAATGGCAGGGGTGGAGGAGGAGGAAGGAGGCCCTTTATCAGACCACCACTGTCCTCTGGGTCCCATCCCTTCTTACCTCTGTTTATCTTTGCCAGCAGCAATCTAGAGCACCCTGGGATAATAAGGACCTATAGTCCACCCTAACTGTCCAGGCTGTGNGGGAAGGCACATGGGACAGGGCAGGGGGCTGCACTCTGCTGCAGCGGGGGGGTGTCCCCCTCCACGATCATGGAGACCAGAAACTGACACAGAACACCCAAAATCTAAGGGCTTCTCCCTTTTGAAACCTAAAATGGCAGGGGTGGAGGAGGAGGAAGGAGGCCCTTTATCAGACCACCACTGTCCTCTGAGTCCCATCCCTCCTTGCTCACCTCTGTTTACCTTTGCCAGCAGCAATCTAGAGCACCCTGGGATAATAAGGACCTATAGTCCACCCTAACTGTCCAGGCTGTGCCCAGGTGATGCCCACAGCCCACACACCCACATGATTTTAACCCAACATCGCTCCCTCAACTACCCAGACCACCCACTTCCCCATGGGGAGAGCAGAAGCTTGCAGGGTAGTCCTGCAGTCCTCCCTGTCCCAGGAAGCAGAGGTGCCATGGCTGCTCCACGCCGCAGCCGGCACATCGGCACGGGGCACTCAGTGCCAGCCCCAATGCCACCATGCAAACTCGACACGTGTGCTGGAGTGTAACCCTCATCCTTTTTCCTCCTTTTTTTGGCCACCACTGACAGAGCAGCTGAGCAGACTGCAGCGGCGAGGCTGGCAACGCCACCGTTAGCTGTGTCACGTGGAGCTCTGGAGCTGGCAGCCCACGACGGCGGCTCCGCTCAAGGAACTGGCACGGAGACACATCCACTGCTCTGCAGCAAACCTGCACTGGATATGCAGTTAAGCTATGCTGTACACACAGATGGATTTGATATCTATAGACAGACTCCTATATAGAGATCCTGTGTACAGCTATCTGTCCCCATTAGAGCTATCAAACTGGGGAGATATTATACAGATATTCTAGATATCCTATAGATCTATAAATAGATATATAGCACAACAGATCCATCTCTGATATGTATTTATAATAGATATCTAGCCAATAGACCTACCCTATTAGATCTATTAAACACCTATTAGATCTATTAGACACCTAGATAGTACGGTTATGTATCTATCCTATATTCTATTCCATACACTTTTATTTATTATCTTCCTAGAGACCAGATGTCTATAGATATCTCAGCAGACAGATGCCCACAGAGATTGAGGTATCTACAGATGGATGTTTAAACAAACACCTCTGGCACCCCCATGTTCCAGTATGGTGAGGAGCTGCTGCCCGCCGCGCTGCCACCTCCCAGGTAACACCCCCAGCCACCCTGCACGGGGACTCTGATGATTTCCTCCAGCTTCCCCTCACTGGAGCTGCAGCACAGCTTTAGTGCCACCTATAGCCATATTTATCAGTGCTGCTCCACTCGCCTCAGGATAGGAAAAAAAAAAAATACATCACATCCAACCTGAAATAACCTGCCAGCTCCAGACTCCGGCGTGTCCCACGCCAGGCGCAGTCACTCGCACTGCCCACGTAAGCCGGGGACGCATGTGTTACTCCGCGCGTACGCCTGTCCTCGCCGAGCACCACGAACGTAGGGCTGTGTGTAGGTTTTTTTTGAATTCTAGACTAGAAATTACAGCAGATACACAACTGGGATGTGGTAACTCTGCAGCAGGAGTGGGAAGAAGATGGGATTTTTTCACCAGCACTCCCTGACCTTGTCAGATGAGCACTGGCTGCTCAGGATAGGGCTCTCAGCGACAGACCCTTCTCTCAGGACCTTGGATCTTTCCAATGACCTATGAAAACACATTACCCTGAGCTTATCTCTGTGTTTCGCTCTGGGTTAGGGGTGGATTTTCAGGTTGTTCTTTTAGTTAAAATCCACGCTGCTGAATAAAGCACATAATGCTTGTGTGGGCTGGGTTTGATCCACAGGAGGCAGGACTCTGAATGCCACAGCAATTTCCCAAGCAAACATCACCAATTGGTCTTTATTGCCAGGCAGGCAGGCAAACAAAGCCAAACCCCTCCAAGGAAGGGGAGAAAAGTGGTTTTCCCAGCGGCACGCCACCATTTTTTCCAGCAGCACACCACTGTCCTTCCAGGGAACAGCCCAGCAAGCAGCCCATTTCCACACCAAAATGCCTATTTACCCCCAGGAGCTGGGAACTGACCACCCCAGGCAGAGTTATCCTTCAAAGCCAGGCTTGATGTTCTCCTGGATATTTAAAGGACCTCTCCATCCAAGGCTGCTCAAGCTGAGGAGGCGAGTGGGATGAAATATATGCATTTATGGAGGCCAAGAGTACAGAGCTTCCCTCCAGCTCAACAGCAGCTTTGTCAGGTCATATTATAAGCAAGTCATTTGTCACGGCCGCGTTACAAGCACCTTCAGCTACACACTGCGCCGCTGTCTCAGCGTAGCTGTGGTGAACCGGCAGCGGCGCAGCCTCCTGGCACACTCAGCTGCCTTCCCTGTATGGCCCCACTTCAACAGCTGGCAAACATCTGGAGAGGACCTGGCACTGCAGAGGGGTGGGCAAAGCCTCCAGCAACGCCGCCATCTCCCCATCGCTTCTGCTTATGCCAGTGTTGAGCAGCATTGGGATAACGGGGACTGTGTTAAAACAGGGACTGAGCTCATGTGAAAATAGTGTGTAGAAAGGGAAAAAAACAAAGAAAAAAAGGGAAAAGGGAGAAATTCAAAGACCTCCCTGTATTTTCCTCCTTTTCTCCCCGTTTTCTGCCTTCCTCCTCCCACTGCCAACACGTACTTCCCATGTTTCTCCAAGCCTGAAAATACTGCGAGTATTTACACTATCCAGATCTATAATTCATGCAAGGCAAAAGCACCAATTAATTAGGGCTGCATTTATATAACTCTGCAGGTAAAGCTATATGTAGCCACTCATAATCCAGAACGGGATCTTAGCTGCGCTGCACCAGAAATGACAGGCTTTTAATATTGATGAGGGAAGACACACAAAGGCTTTTCCCTCTGGTGGGAAGGCCCTGAGGGCCTGGGATGAAACAAAGAAGGAGTGACTGTGGCTGCAACATCATCTTTCCTGACACTCCAAGCGCTGGAGCATGGAGAGGTGTTTCCCACTGGTAGAGAAACTGGGTCAGAACTTTCCAGCACAGCAAACTGGGATGTAGGAACACTCTGAGCCATGGCAGGGGGTTTTAGCTGGGATGGCTGTGAAGGGATGCTCCATGCAGGAGAACCCTGATCCATGCACACCTTATAACCAAAGGAAAAGTAGAGTGCTGTAAGGCTTAGCATGTCCCTGCACTGCAGGATCCAACACCATGCTCCTTGGAAACAGGTACTGCCAGGATCACAGCAGTGCCACCACGTACAGTGTCACCACAAGGAGGGTGCCACCTTAATGAGTGTCCCTACAAGCTGTATGACACCTGCATAGGCAGAAGAAAATAACCACCACCAGTTGAGCGAGCCTAAATTGATCTATAATTAATTGTTTGGAGATTTTTTTTCATTGCTTTCCAAGAGCTTCCAGTAGATGGTCTTCTGCTGGTTGACACAGAAAGGAGCTGCAGCAATTTCTTATCCCCTGAATATCCAGCTTGTAACTGTCCTGAAGGAAACCTCACACACAAACAGCAGCTTGTTTAGGTTTGCCTCATACATTCCCTGCAGAGACCCAACCTCTGTTTGATACCCAGAAAGGAGAAATACCCACAACGTAGCAAAAACCAAGGTGATGCAAAGCCCTCCCTGACCACATCTGCCATGGGGTCTGCAGAGAGATCTATCTCACAGCATTCCTCGTGCTCCTGACTGGGAGATGTGGTATTCCTACAGCTCAGCTGGGGTGGTTAAACTGGAGCAGCAAGGCTCATTCTGTGCCAACAACAAATGGAGGGTTTATTAGGGAAGGACATCTAATGTATGGATGTAAAGGGAAAAAATCAAATATATTCAAGCTATTCACACTTCCACACTGTACAAATACTTTCTTTGGTGCTATTTATCTATAACTCTCTAATTTGTGGGGTTTTTTAAGTTCTGGTGCATGTTTTGAATCCACAAGACAAACTTTCTGCATGAGGGAAAACAAAGTCACAACTCTTCTCACATGAAGGTCCCAGTTTCAAAGCTAGCTTGGGGGTTTTTACTTCCACCACGATTAAAGACAGCTGCAAACCTAAATCTCTCCAGCTGCCCAGAAGATTCAGCCTTAAAGAAGGAAATCGGTCAGCTGCTGAAAAAGGAGATTCAAGTGTCCAACAGATGCACGGAGGCACGCTAAGGATGGCAGCAAGTCTCAGGGGCAGCATGATGTGCATCAGGAGACCACCACATGTCCTTACTTGACTTTTTTATACATGCATGTGGTGTTACTGACAGAGCAACGTTAGAACATGGGGTGGATTTCCCAAAAAAGGCCCTAAAATGAGAAGAACTTTAGAGAGGTTCAGAAATTCTGGTTTAGGAAGATCACGATGACAGGAACAATGGGATTCCTTCACTAAGTGAAGGAATCTTTACTAGGAGTGCTGGGAGCTCTATCCCTGGCTGTATTAAAAAAAAAAAGAGATTGGAAAACCAAAAGAGAACCTACTGAATGTCTAACTCTGGCAGAGGAAGGGACCAGTTATCCCACTAACAGCTTTTCTCCAGCTCTTTTGCTGTGCATCTCCAGGACAAACTAACTCCAGGCATCTTTATGCTTGGCATCCTCTGAAGCCAATCCTTTCGGTGCTGTTGGCCACCTTCATGGTGTCTTCTCGTGACTCACAGCTCTCTATAAACACACTAACAAGCCTGGCAATACTAAAGAGGCTGACTTAGGAACCCCAAAAGCCACCAGCTCCAAGTGTTTATTTGTCCCAGATACTTTATTGGGCTTTAAAGGTCAATTTTATTATGAAAATGGAGTCATTCGAGTCTCCCAATGGTCTCTCCTCCCAGAGATTTGCCAGGGCCGTGCTGCCTGTTGGTGGCACACCCCATCTTAGTCAGACCATAAAGAAGCATGGGAAAAACCATGTTCCCATTAACCAAAACAAATCCAGAGCCAGAAGCCAACAACTGAAGTTAGGGCAAAGCTGGCATCAGAAAACATGGAGTGGCCAAAAGTCAACACCCTGGCTGCTGCTGAAACATGTGGGTGCTGTGGTGATGGGCAGGAGAGCTGGAGCAACGCTGCTCTCCAGAGCAAAACTGCAGCCAGATAGATGGAGCATGCTGGGTGCCTCCGGGCAGGGCAGAGCTGTGACAGCCGCTGCTTGGCACCTCCAGCCATCAGACCTTCCCTGCTCCCAAACACACCGATCCTCTAGCCCACTCCCTGCAGGAGTGACAACATTTTGTTTGCTAATCTCCTCCTCTGCTGTTTTTCTGGTTGCTCACCTCAACCCACGGCAGATACCTGACACCTTGCAGCTGGCAAAGCCACTGGGGAACGTCCCTCCTCACCGCTGCCACAACCCACCGCCTTTGCAGCAGAAGGTTTGTACCTCTTCAAGGACTCCTGGCTCCATCCTCACCATAGCAACTGGCTATGCTCCTCGCTCCCCACGCAAACGGTGGATAATAGGAGAGCTCGTTTTACTCCGTGGCTGGTGATGCTGAACCTGGCTAGGCAGACCTGAGGTGGGCACCCAAGAAGATGCTGGGGTCATTGCAGCTGTCTGCTGTGTCCCAACCCTGGCTGAGCCCACAGCTCCACACTGGGGCGGGCAGAGGATGCCCCTGGTTTACAGTCCCAGTGCCTTTACCCACTCATCCAACGTGGCAGGAGCATAAAAACACCTCATCACCAGTTTGGCCCCAGCTGGTCTCTCTCCCTCTCCACTCAGGTTGGAAAATTGTAAGGCAGCTGGAAGAAGGCAATGGGTGAAGAGCCCAGGGGCTGCCAAGCTACCAGGAACCTGACTGTAAATACAGCTAGGGTGGCACTAGCTTTCAATGGCACAGGGCAAACGGGTGGGGGAACCAACCGGCAGAGCACAGGGCGGCTGCGCTCACCCAGGACCAGCAAGGCAGTAGCTCAGGGCAGCGCTCACCAGCTTAGCAAGGGGATTAGTCCTCCATTCAAAACTTGCCTGGGAAGCATCAAAGAGACAGAATAATTTTCCTCTATGTGAAGAGGACGCATTAATACAGCGTCAAGCAATTGTGTTCGTTACAGGATTGCAGCTAATCTGGTGTCTGCTTTTATTCTGCTGTTGTTCTGCTCCTGTACTGCTTGCAGCAACGGACTGGGACAAGGGAAGAGCCAGGCTTCCTTACACAGTCCTCAGATCTGCTGGGGAAGGGGCTTTTGGGGTGCACCCACGTGTAAACCCCGTCCTCTCCCAAGGCAGCTCACCAGCTTTGGGGAGGGTGCAAAGCAAAGCTTGACCTACAACATATAGAATGTGTGATGCTCTGTACTCTGACATCAGGGACAGACCTACATGTTTACCAGACTGAAAAGGATTTGCCTGTGTTGGTTACTGCCTCGGGGTGGGGGGTGCTCAGAGGACCACCTCAAAGAGGTGCCCTACCATCAGCATTGCAGCCAGCTGCCTGGAATTCCTGCCTGTCTGCGCCCCTGGCCCGGGGGCACTACCCAGCACACCCAAAGTATAAGAGAGCCCTGGCTTGTGCAAATTAAGAGGGTGGCTGCTTTAACAGCCCATTTACTGCAAGTCAGTTTTTCAGATCTATCAGTGACCTTTTTGGTGAGCTGATTTAATCACCCTTAAGGCAGCAGCCCTTCAGTGAGACCCTTGGGTTCAGTGAGAGTCCATGGGTTTCTTTCTGCAAAACGACAACTAAACACCCAAAAGAGTAGAAACTCCCCCTTACTCTTCAGTGGACTTCTGCAATCCAGGAACTGGGAGCCAAACCAAAGGGAGCACATCACACAGAGAATGGAGCCGGGCACCACGGACACCCAAAGTCACCCGGTCAAATCCTGCAGCTGGATTTTAAATGGGGTGGATAATTTTATGACCGATCGCATTTGTAGCTGGTATGTTAAGACAAGGGTAATGAAATCTTATGCTTCGGGGCACATATGGATCATTGCACAAGTCAGGCAGGCATCTGCCCCTCCCCTGCAAGAGAAATTGTAATTGGCAGGGACTGGAAGGACTGAGGTTCAAATTGAGGATTAAAGGGGACGTATGTGGCAGATGGATCTGGGGAAAGGGCAAGTGGAGCTTTTCAGCTGCTTCTCAACTCTCCCAGTCCACAGCAGCAGACCTGAGCAATGCCTGGACCAGTCAGAGCTTTACCCACCTTGCCTGCATACAACCTGATACCAGGCTAACTGCTCAGTAGGTCCTGGGACCCTTTTAAGTTTGGTATTTCAAGGGTTTATTTATAGCCAACAGCTCTATTACCTTCCCAAGAGCTGGCAACTGAGGAGAGTGGCTGGAGGCCAGGATGCAAAAGGATGAGCAGGGTGGTTTGTCCAGCATAACAAAACATTTGGGGCACCCATCAGAGAAGTTGGAAATGATCTTAATTAAACCACTCTGAGAACAGCCACTTAGGACCTGCTAGCAGAAATCCTGCTGTTCCACCCCAAACCAGCCTTTGCCGGCCCAGTGCTCGGCTCTGGCCAGTTACCTCCTCCAGCCTTCTCCTCTGCTCCTTCTGCTCCTCGATGCGCTTCTGCCGCTCGGCCAGCAACTGCCGCTTGTGCTCCTCGTTCTCCCGCTGCTGCTGCTCCAGCTGCTGCCGGCGCAGCGCCTCCGACCGCTCCTTGTTCGCCAGCTGCAGCCGCAGGAAATCCCTGCGCAGCGTCGACTCCCCGGGCAGGTTTAGGATGGAGCTGCACAGGGGGGACATCAGAGAAGATGCTTCAACCTCTTACCAGGGGAAGCTGTGGGTGATTTCTCCTACTGCTTTCATCCCAACAGCATCCCACCACCCGACAGAGCTTGGGTGGCAGAGGATGAAGGGAACCACAGATGTTGGGGCAAGGCAGCAGACACAGAGCTCTGTTCACCTCAATTTGCCAACGGTTTCCTTTACATTCTAACCAAAACTTCTTGTGCTGCAGCAGCACACACTATATTTAGCTGATCACAAAGCACATTTAGCATGAATCACTGCCAGCTATTAAAATACTACATTATCTCAGGGAAATAATGGAATAACCTGATACTAATTAGGATGAGACTGAAAAATGTCACCAAAGTAAGTTCCACTTACTTACAAAGTGTACTTTGTAGCAGGGAGGTTTCATGGGGAAAAGTTACATGGAAATAAGGAGTTACACTTGGATGTAAGGAATTGCATTTTAAAAGAGTCTTCCTTAATTTCACCTCATGCTTTTTCTACACCTAAATATCTGCAATCCCATGATAGCCCCACACTGTGCTGCAGATCCCACGGGCCTTGGGGTACCTGGGTTCTCTTCCCCAGTTCTTGGGCATGGCAGCAGCAGTTCATACCCACCCACCCTCTGGCAGAGGGAATGTAACTGCTCTGCTCAGGAACGGGACCGAGTGCTCAAACCGTCCTTCTCGCACCTCTACTTCACATGAGCCTGTAATCCAAGCCAATTTTACACAGGGTCAAAAAGATGTAAAGGCAGAAATGAAGTTCAGACTCTTACCTGGGCTCTCCAGAGTCATTTTCCTCCTCCTCCTCTTCACTTCCACTGTACTCATACTCTGTCTCATCTAGGAACAGAATTGCTCATCAGTGCCCTTTGCTGGACTCATTTGTTTTCCCAGTGGTTGAAAACCCCAGCACTCTGAAGGCAGAGCAGACAACTCTCCTTTTCTCGCATTTTCTGGTTTTAGGAGGGAAGTGTGGGTGGCCTCCCTGGGTGCTGGCTCCTTGCATGCCCATGGAGCTCTCAGCTGGAGCACCACAGGCAGCACCAGCACGGGAGGCAACAGCCGCAACAACCAAAGAGACTCGATGTAAAGATGGGGGATGTGTCCTTAAAGCAATTTATCCCCATATATAAAGAATTTATCCCCACATGGCAGTGACAGCGAGTGACCCCCTTCTTCAGAAGGGTTCTTCAAAGGAAGGTGCACCACAAGCTGCTGAAGCCCCAGGCACTGGAAGGTGGGATTTAACTATAGCTCCAAAAGCACCAACTCCTCTCACACTATCCATATGCTCCTCATATGCAAATCCATGCATGTTCCAGGCAATGAAGATATCTACATAAAAGCCCAACTGTAATGCTGTGCTACATACTGTGATTTCTACTGGGATATCATCTTTATCAGATGAAGGGAGAGATAG
>VXBZ01005948.1:205833-224115 GCA_013399135.1 Heliornis fulica | reverse complement strand
AAAAAAAAAAAGGCTTGCATTTCTCCAATTACTCTTCATCTCTAGGGCCCAACCTTCATTTGCCAGACTAAACACATTTAATTCTTCACTGGGATCCTGTTTTATTGTTTTGATTTCACTGAAAGCTATTACCAGGGGCTGGAAGGTACCCATGAACAATTAATACCGCTACCCATAACAAGAGAAATAGCGACATATTAATTTGCTGGATTCTACAAATGAGCTTTCGAATTAAAATTCAGTTCACAAGCAGCTGAATACTTCAACAAGTTTCTTGACTTTCTCATCTTCCTTCTCAGAGGAGTTTCACTGGAGAGTTCACTGAAAACATTTGGTTTAATAGGTTACTCCTAGTGGATGGAATGGCTTTGGGGCAAGGGTCTTATCTAGATGTTCCTTTGCTCGGCTCATCACTGGTGAGGCATGAATGCCATGTAGATAAGAGACTTGGCATGAAATACATGAGCTGGGAAAAATTCAGCTTAGCAGCTTCTCCCTCCCACATGCTACTACATATATATGCAGACATAAGTTTTATACACACATTTTAATGAATCAAAGCTTAGATGTTCTGTGGAGAAATTACCACCTGGACAAAAAAAACCCTCATTTTTCACTGGGTGAAAAGTAAAAGATGCTCAGCTCTAATGAGAGACACCAGTAGGTTTTGTATGCAGACCAATCGCTTTGTTAGGGACATTTCTCTTTGTTTTGATGACTAAGAGGAATGAAATCAAGACAATCTGACCACAAAACCAGAAGCACGGTCACACAGAAGGACCACACCTATTTAATTCAACCAGTTTGCAAATGAATGTTGCCACCTGAGTAAGGACGTAAGCAGCCCCAGTGACAGCGCCTCCCTTCTTCTACCCATACGTTTCACCCACACAGATGCACCTTCACCTACCCCAGTGATCTCCAAGCACATGGCAGAGGTCAAGGACAGCCCAAAGCGCTGCTACTCACTAACCTTTCTCGCCTCGCTTCTTTTTAGTCCTGTCGATGTGGTCCTTGAGCTGGATGCGGACCTGCCTTTCGTTGGGCTGGTCTCGGATGAAGGGGTGCTTCATCAGCTGCTCCGTGGTTGGTCTCTGGCTATGGTTCTTCACTAGGCAGCTCTCAATGAAGGACTGAAACTTTTTAGACCTGGCCCAAGACACAAAAGAAAGGTACTGAAAAAAACCCAGGTAACTATATCGATTCTTGTACTAGAAAGTGAGAAACCTGTGGGTATTTGAGGTTGTTTAGCTGCTACACACAGTTCTTGCTCAGCTGCAGCCTCCCAAGAAGACTCATTTGACTCCTCTGTTCATGCTTCTCATGGTCTCAAAGCAACACTATCACATGTGCTCTCACTTTATCTTCCCCTACTCTTCCCATGCCTGCTCCTGTCTACACCTTCCTGATGCAAATAGGAGAAACCACCATTCTGCTGAGTCTGGAGAAAGCTGGGAAAAATCATTATGTCTGGAGACTCACCAAAGCTACATGTCATGGATGGCAACCAAGAAAATGCAAGGAAGCTCCCTTCCCTTTGCAGATAGAAACAAGGGACACCACATAGAGATATAAATGCAATTCCTTAATGGACCATTTCCATATCTCATGACTCTGGATGATGTTTCAAGAGATACACCTTTCTGAAGATGAGTAGGACAAGTTAGGTTGTTTGGTTTGGGGTTTTTTAGGTATTTTTTTTAAACACCCAACATTACACAGCTGGCTAAAGATGAGACCACCTTTGGGTGATGCTCACTGCCTGCAACCCTTCACTGATCTCTCTGGGTGAGCCCCAGCAGCACTACTGACCCACCAGGTCCTGAAGACCACAGCATCCTGGTCCCCCCAACCACAGACCCAGGTGAATTGGACACGCTCTTTGGGCAGCATGGCTTGGGAAGAGGTGGGAACAAGACTGCTGTGGCAGAGTCCAGCCCCTCCTCAGGGCCAGCCTTCCTGCAAGCAGTTAAACCCAATCTCATCTAAAACAAATCCAGCCAAACCTTTAATAAACAAATTTCTCTTAGTCTCAAGTGTTGCATATCGAAAGTTTTCCTGGAACTAATTTCACCACATTATAACCCCCTGAGAACAGAGATTTACAAGACAGAAAGATGTTGACAGGCCACTGTACTGTATTTTGCCTTAACAAATAGGAAAATGAGCGTAAATTAATGTCAGAAGCCAGCAGATACTACAGAACTGCATTGAGAAGTAAAACAATAAGCTTTGAGGGATTTTACTTTTAAGCTGTCAGACTAAAAGTGATTTATCTTCTAAGTGCTAATCCATACAAATTGCGATGCAAAAATAAAATACGCTACTGGATCCAATTAAATCGTTCCTCCAGCTTTATTAACGAGCAAATCTCCCTTTCCCACCTTGCCTCAAGAAACCCCGTGTGTCAATGTATTCCAGAAGGGACAATCCATGGGATGCTCCAAAAAAATCTGGTTTTAAAATACAATGCCCCCCTGTTGGTGTGACACTGGAGAGACTCTGGTCCTGGATGAGTGGTCCAGAGCACCCGTAAATACACTCCTCCAGCTCATGGGGTTTGCAAAGCTTAAATAAATGTTTGCAAAGTCTTTGCAGCTGCTTGGATGTAAAGTGGTATCACAGTGCAAATATCACCCTGTTAACAAAGAGGTTTTGTTGTCTCTTACGAGGCAGAGCTCTGGAGCATTTACGGGCAGGACGGAGCTGAAGTTCAAGTTCATTTTACCTGTGAAATGCGGGAGGAAGGGAATAAAGCTTCGTTGTTGGCTGCTTTTAATTGGGAAAGAAAATGATACCAGTGAGTCTCTAATTTCAGCAGAACACAGCACTGTTTGAAAGCAAGTCTGAAAGCAGCAGAAGTACTTTCCTCTCTGAGGTTTTTGACTTGGGGCAGATCCCATGCCAGCTTTCCCTGATTTACCCTTGAAGGTGCTGGAGTCACTTTGCTATTTCATTCACCTATGGAAAGAGATGGTCTGACCACCTGAGGTACTTCCATGTCTTGCCTCACACAGAAGTGAGGATGAACCCAAGGTTCAAGTCAAACTTCTCTCCATTCTGTTTTTCTCTTGGGATCCATACGTGAGAGAACAACCCACTGAGTGCCAGAGAGCCTGGTCAAACATCTCCAGTCTTCTTGGGTTGGGCTTGCAGAGCTCCAGGACCCAACCTGGCAAGGGCTCAAAACCTCCAGCTGAGAAATGAGCCAAGGTCAGCAAGGCTGCCCAGTGTCCTGCTGAAAATGCCAGAAAAAATTGCTCTTAAGGAACTGGTGGAGTCATCCTGGATTGGAGCTTTGTGTGGATCCTCTGAAGCTTTCCATTGCAATGAAAGCTTGGAAGATGGATATAGGTTTGAACTGCCAGGGTACATGTGTCCCAGCTCTGCAGGAGAGCAGGGCTCTCTGCTTGCTCATGGATGAGAAGCAGAGGTCAGGTGAGCACCTGGAGAGGTTCAAAGCTGGAGTTTCATTTAACTATGGCTTCCAAAGTCTCTCAAAACATCTGGGAACCTGTCCCTGCTACAGGCAGAGCACAGCCCTGAACAGACCATCCGATCCTGGGCAGACACCACCACAGCTGACCACCACAAGACATGCAAACCCAACAGCCACCAGTCATATGAGGGGATGGTGGTGCCAAGCAACACCCTGGCTCACACAAAGCACATCCCAGTAGCTCACAGCAGGGAAGAAAACAACTTCCACCCAACTCAGTTTTTACCTTGAGGAGATGGGGAGATGTTCTGCTCAACACCTGCTTTTGTCAGCTCCTCTCTGCCCGGAGGCTGAGGAAGCCTTTGCTGAATAAGCAGCACTTTTGCATGAAGAATAAACTCTGAAGTCTTACAATGCATTCTGTGCTGCAGCAGTGAGAACATCATGAAGTAGGAGACTGGTGACCTGGCAGAAAACAAGCATCTAAACTATTTTAGCTGTCTGATTGTATATCCTCAAAAGGTTGTACGAGGGGAGTGAGCTTCTTCGACACCCTCTGCAGAGCCAGCTGGAAAAGGTCTCTCTCCTTCTCCCATGGTACTGGAGCAGCTGGTGATCAGGATGCCAAAATCAAGATGCTTCCTGCCAAAGTCTGGGTGAGTTTTAGGGGGCTGGTCCTAAACCCCAACACCATGCATCTGTCCCAGAGGACTCCAAGCCCCTCTTGCTGCTCTCCCACCAAGTATTTTCAATACCCAGCAATTACTATTTAGTTTCTCCCTCTTTATCTTCAGAAAGGTGACAAGCCTAATTTCAAGGAGTAACATCCCTCTGCAAACTCAGCCCATCCAGGGAGCACAGGGCAGGGCTGTCTCTAACATCTGGCAAACCCTTCCCAACCAAAGCACTGCTGAACCTGGGACAGGCAAACAGCACAGCCCGAAGAGGAGTGTTTTTAAGGACTCCAGCTCCAATGGTACAGAACAGACAGTAACAAAACAACATCTGCTGGGCTTCAGGGATATTTTTCCAACGGGTTTTCATTGGCATGCCCTGTTTTTGGTTTGGTTTTTTTTTTTTTTTAAACATAGTGATGTATTTTTTCCTGCAAAATTTTAAAATAAGGCCCAAGCTAAGTACAAATCTCTGCATTCCTGTGCCTTCAAGATAAACTGTCCTTTATTTTTTTTTTTTGGCCTGGATACATGTTTCCACTTGAAAATGGAACCTGAGTGGAAAGAAACAGGAGCCAGATGAAGTGTCATCTGGCTTCACACTGCACAAACCGCCTTGGAAAAGCCGACTCTGTGCTGAGAAATGGCAGCACTGGAGAGCAAATCCCCCCTCCACTTACCTAGGAAGCTCTCCAGCCCATGGGAAGCGACTCCTTCACATCACACTGCCCCTCCAGAGGAGACCAAGACCCAAACCTACGCTCACCAGAGCGATGCTGGAGCCCGTCCTGAGCCATGAAGCTATACAGACATAACTATCAAATCCCCAGCACAGCCAGGCTGCAGAAACAAGTTGCTCCAGAAACATTTTCACAGGCATTTTAGTGAGAAAGACACTCACCACTTCTTTGATTTCAATCTCGGGGCCGGATTGCGGGGGATGAGGAAGAGGGCTCTCATGGGGTGCATGTCACAGAGAGCTGTAATGGCAAGAAGAGGCATTAAACATGGCCTGGGTTTCCCAAAGAGGGGCTACATGACCAACTGAGGGGAACCAAGCTTCCACTGAAGCTACAAGACCTGCAGGGCAGAAGGACTGACATCAACACCCCCTGCAGACCTCCTGGCCCACCAGCAGTCTGGAGCTCAGGGGGGAGTGGAGGTCCCCAGGATGCATGTCCCCAGCACCCTGCCAGGAGCTGACAGCATCGGGCCCTTGGAGCCAAGTGCTGCTGTGCTCTGCTTTATCTGTTTGCGTTCACCCACGTGCAAGGAGGGTCCCAGAACAACACTGAGAACCCATGGCAGTGTGCCCTCAGTTCAGGAAGGACATNTTTTTCCCTGTGAGGGTGACAGCTCACTGGGACAGGCTGCCCAGAGAGGTTGTGGAGTCTCCTTCTCTGGAGACATTCAAGACCGATCTGGACTCATCCCTGTGTGATCTACTCAAGGTGATCCTGCTCAGGCAGGAGGGTTGGACTAGATGATCTCTCGAGGTCCCTTCCAACTCCTGACATTCTGTGATTCTGTGTCCTGTGCAGATGCACCAGCTGAACCCAGTGTGCTGCTGTGTCACTGCAGAGGTCAGGGACATCAGTGCAGAGAGGAGCCACACTTTACCAGCTTCCAGTCCTCTGCCCCTACCTTCACCTGCATTTTATTTGAGGAAACCACGTCCCAGAATGCTCGAGTGACCCATGAGTTGCTCTACAGTGCTGCATGTCTCTGTTCACACCCTGCCCTGTGCCCTGGAAGCTCCATCTCAGCAAGCCCAGGCTGCTTGGGAAAACCTCTGCACGGCATTTCTTGCACAGGACTCAGCACTGACTGGTGCACATCAGAACCCAGGGTTAATTAGAGCAGAGCAACACATCTACTTACGGGGGGCGCCTTCCGCCATCTCGATGGCCGTTATCCCCAAAGACCACAAGTCGCTCTGTAAAAGGAAGCAGAGGGACAAACGTGATGCAGGGGAGCACTGTCACAGTCATGGGCATTGGGCATTGGAGGGAGTGTCCATGTCCTCTGTGGGTCCCCAGACCCACACCTTGGGGAGCTTGCCTCATGCCCTGCTGTATGTTGTAGCTACAGAACAGGCTCCCAACCCCACCATATATCCCAAGATTGACTTCTAAACCTTCAAGCCATTTTTATGTGGGACACAGCCACCATGCTGGGGCATTGCTCCTGGTAGTTGAGATGAGGACACTGCCTGAGGACATGCTGATGACCTGGAGATCCCTTGGTGGGAGCATCTTAATGAGCACTGGACACTAATAAGCGAACCCCCAGCTCCCAAGAGAGCTGGTGACTAACTACTCCCCAGCTTCACTGCTGGGGCCAGCAAACCTGGCTGGGTGATATATCTGTAGGTCCAATACAGCCACAGAAAACACACTCCACGAAACAGAGGACATGAGGTATCTTAAGATAACTCAGGAGGCTTTTGCATCAGTGGGAGACTGAAAAGCAGGGTTTTACTGGTGGAAGGAGAAATTTTCATTGTTCCCAAGCCCACATGGCTGGTTGAGCCTCCTGAATGATCACAGCAGAGAGCACACCTCTTCAGCAAACTCCTGTGATTTCATACTTGTATCGCTTTTCCTCCAACGTTCTCCCTTGCAAACAAGGACATCTGTAACCCCACATCCCTGCCAAAGCACAGCAGAGAGACACCCCTCAGCACCCCCTCCCCACCCCACCACCACTGATGAGCTGTGGCTGCACCTCTAGACACAGTAACGAGTCCCAAAGGACGGCTCAGCTCCCCTGGACACCAGAAGAGGCAGAGACAAGACGTGCCTGGCAAGAGAAAACGAGCACCTTCCCTAACAGCACTGCTGCAGCGTGGTTTTATGGCAGAAGGAGGCTAATTCATTATTCCAGACACCGTGTTATGGGCCACTAATGATTCACAACCCAGCACCCGGCGCAGTGGGAACAGGACCCAGACTAATTTTGGTGCCTTGGTCTGAAGCGAGGCGTCTGACACATCTCCGGGGGGTGGAGAGACCTGCCTGAGGTGGGAGGGTGGCAAGGGCAGAAGCTGTAGACTCACAGGGGACCAGATTGAGCCTGATGCCACGTAGATGATGTTTGCCAGGGAGCAGCTAGCACATCAAACCAGGGAAATGCTGCAAGAGGCATGTCTCAGGGTGGAAGGGATGGATGTTGCCTTTCACCCTTCCTCCTGCACCTACATCTCTCGTGTCTCGCTCTCCCTCTGCCCTGCTCTCTGCCACATCCCTGCGGTCCCTCTTCAGCTTTCTCCTCTCCAAGAGCTGCCCTTTTCCAAACCACCTCAAGACTCTAAACCTGCAATTTAACAAGTAAATCCCAGAAAGGTTTTTTTTTCCCAGTTTGGAGCACTAAAAGCTTGACGTCCTCTAGGGACCACAAGCACGTTCTCTGACACACCCTCCAGGAAAGACAAGTTGGATTTTCAATTTCAAGGCACTTTTCCTCATTTTTAACTCAAGCTCTCCCCTAAAAAACACCATCCCAGCCACACATCTTTAGTACCTGCTTAAGAATTCTCTCTCAAATCTCATTTCCAGCCCTTTTGCAGGACAGTCTCACCCATTCTTTGTTTCTGGTCAGTGGAGATTTCTGTCGCGTACTTAATTATCGCAGTCTTTCCACATGATTCAGCACGCATGACCCCTTCCCTCTGGGTTGTTGCTGAGCTCCTTCCAAATTCCTAGTGCATCTTTCCATAGCAAGGTGCCCAGTATCCTATGCAAGGTGCCAAGTAATCTTAAAGCTGGAGCAATACAGAGAGGGATTACCACCTCCCTAAGTCTCCCAGAGAAAGCAGAAAACTCAGCGGGAAGCCCACATTTTATAATGATCTGGAATTCAGAGAGCTGTTTGGATTAGTTTTGGGGTTTTTTCAGTGGTGGGGAGAAGAGGTATTTTGGAGTCTGAAAAGCTTTACAGTTCACCCAGCAAAAAGATATCATGCTAATTTATTTGCATGGTCTTGACTTGGGAAGGAGTCAAGCTTCCTTCCCCCACCACCCTTCTGGTTTGAAGCTTATTGACAAGGAAAAACAGATGGGAGGGGGGAACCCAATAAATAACCTCAACAATATGGGGTTTCTATTTGTTCTTTTTTGAAGCTGTTTATTTTTGAGAGGAGGTATTTACTGCCTCCTTCCATAGATTACAGAGGCATCTCTTTTTGGCTAAGAAAACAGTGAGATCAGAGGCTTTTTGTCCAACAGATTAAGCCTGCAAGGATTCCTTTTTTTCATGCTATAAATCTCATCTTTTGTATTCGCCATTTAAGCCAGTCAGCTAAACCTGGGAGCATCTGATTTGCATCCCTTTCAAAAAATAAAAAAAAAAGAAAAGAGGAGTAAATTGTCATTTACATTCCTCCCCACACACACTTCAAAGCCAGAGCATCAGGTGCAGGGGGTACGAACTAATATCCAGCATCTCCCCCATCACCGCGAGCGCAGAGAACACCCTTCAGTGAGTGCACCCTTCAGTGAGTACACCCTTCAGTGAGTGCATCAGCAGCAATCAGCCTTCTGTTCCACAGCCCCAGCCAAGGGAAAATGGTCAATGCCAACTCCAGAGATGCAAGCGCCCGGCTCGCTACGAGCGTTTGATCCTTGGGGGACAATAGAGGGATTCTGATCCGGGCGCCTGTGCATCACTCAACGGCATATTAAGTGCCCTAGTTATTCGGGAAGGAGGAAAATCCTCAGGGATTTCTGTGGGTAGAAAGTAGTCTATGAAGATATCAGTCCTTTCTTAAAAAAATAAAAATAAAAAGCTAAGATTAATTAGAGCGTTGCATCAGGCGGCTGTTGGCGACGAAGCGCAGCCAGCACGGGCTGCAGCCCTGCTGCAAAGTGCTGCCATCAGCAGAGTGGAGGAAACGCCTGATGTAATTGGTTAATCAAAGAGAATTAAGCAATTGAAGATTAAACTATTTCTACATGTCCTTGTCATTAATGATGGCTGTAACCCGGAGCCTTAACTCACACTGCAGAGCTGCTCTCCGGAAAACCCATCAGTTCCAAAGTTGGCTGATGCATTTAAATAGCTGCGACACCAAAGTATCACTTGGTTGCTCCAAAATCCTTCACCTCCCCCCAAAATCCATAAATCAATTGGTAACTGCACCCCAAACTGTACCAAGATGGGGGGCTGCTGCACCATCATATTCTAGCATCTTCTCATAGGAAGCAGCTTCCTAGCTCCAAACCTGGGGTCCCAAGGTCCCTTTGAGACACTACCTTGTGAGTGACCTCTCAGCACGCACTTGAACCAAGGTACAGGGAGCTTTATGTGTCACTTAGCTTCTCTCCAAAGCTCACATGGTAGTGTCTTGCTCTCCTCCCTGGACATGCTCAGCACACCTTAGGGAATTTG
This sequence comes from Heliornis fulica, assembly GCA_013399135.1. Taxonomy (NCBI): domain Eukaryota; kingdom Metazoa; phylum Chordata; class Aves; order Gruiformes; family Heliornithidae; genus Heliornis; species Heliornis fulica. The sequence goes on along the minus strand of VXBZ01005948.1, from coordinate 214,614 downwards.
GAGCTAGACATTCAAGTTCTGGACACTTTAAAACCCCCGTGGGACATTTCTACAGGCTTGTGCCCAGAAACTTGCAGCAAGGCAGAAACAAGAGAACACCCATTAAGCTCTCCTTGCTCTAAACATCAGATGTGGCTGTAGCTTTGAATGGGCAGGTGGGACTCACAACCCTCCTGCTGACCCCGGCGCCACACGGGGCTCTGCGCCGCGTTCCAGCTCGGCAGCAATGTTGTGCTGCCACTGGTCCAAAAATAAACTTCAAACGGGTGAGAGAGACATGTGAAAAGTAGGTCAGCCCCCCAAACGTCTGACTGCGTGGCAGCCATCAGATCTCCCTGTGAATACCAGCCTGCAGGCCAGAAGATGTGAGTTTGCCCTTTTCTAAACCTGACCTGACTTCTCTCCAGAGGAAATAGAGCAAATACAGAGTGTTTGACTGTGGCATTTGAACATGCAGCACTGAAAAGCACGCTGGCAGGTAGGAAGCCTCAGTCTGACACCTTTCTCAGCATGGGGAAAGACTTTTCCGCTGTAAATTCAGGTAATGTGAGCAGCAGCACAACAAAGATTTGCCTTGGACCTGAATTGGCATGTCAAAATCCAACAGCCAGAAAGCTGGAGGAGACTACACCACCTGCCAAAGTATTTTGCAGAGATGCAAGAATACACTAAATTCCTGAGCACTCCTGTTCATGAACTGGGGCATAAAGTCTGAGATCATCCCAAGCCCCTTTTTCTAATGTTTGCGAGCACAACTCTGGCTGCCAGCACCACTTAGCGTTGCTTTAATTCCTGCCCTGACTTATTAGTAATTATTAGACTTTGCAAAGTGAGGTAGAAAAGAGTGGGAAGATGCTTATTTGGGTACCTTGAAGTCGTAAGTGGCATCAGGATTTTCATCACAGGCAATGACCTCCGGGGCCATCCAGTAAGGCGTTCCAATGAAGGTGTTTCTCCTACCCACCGTCCTGTCCAGCTGAGCGCTGACACCAAAATCCACTGTGGATCAGAGAGACAACACGGCACTGTAAGGTCAGGGAAAACGTGAGCAACTCTTCTGCTGACCATAAAACATCAAATCCATTCAGAGCAACTTCTTTTTACAGTCAGGAAAGCATTCCCAGGCCACAGATACTGCTGCTTGATCTCTGCTGGGATCAGGTCAGTCAAGGACAAACCCGATCATCTGACGTCCAGGTTTTGTAAGAAAGTCTGTGCTTTTTCCTCCTTGCCAGGAGGCAATGAAATCACAGCTCCTCATACTAATGAGAAACAGGGTTAGCAACATGAATAAGCAGCAGCCTTTGTTCTATGCTTTCGTGTTTCAATTAAAGCCTGCCAAATATTGGTAGAAGCCTCATTTTTCTACCTAAATTCTTGCTGGAAATGGCCGAAGTACAAAAAGACCTAATGAATTAAGGGCCAAGGAGAAAAGTCCATATGGAAATGTCAAGCAGAGAGCTGAAAAATGAAGCAAAACTGGATGAAATCAAATCAACAAGAGAATACTCCATGGTCCACTAAGTTCACTTTGTGCAACACAATGGATGGAGATTTGCCCTGGAGAATTTCTCCTTGGAGGGGACTCTCCACCAGAATAAAGCAAAATGAGCTGGTGGTGCCATCTGTTACATTGGGGGTTTCTTCTGTTGTTGGGAGAGAGGAGGGACATGGGAAATCAAGATTTGCATCTCACTTTAGCAGTGATGGTTTATCACTAGTACGAATTAAACACGCAAAGACAGCCTTAAAACATTGGTGCCAGACAGCAGAGGACATCAGCACCTCACCTCTGCTGACCTGCTGTCTTCCAGATGATCTTCACGTGATGTCCAGACTCCTCCAAGGTGACTAACATTGCATATGACATTTAGAACAGTCCTTACAAATTAAGCTTTCTCCAACAGCTTGGTTTGGAAAACAAATGTGGATGACATGACATTAAACTGACTGGACTACAGTCCTGTAGGATACTACAGGCCAATTTTCATCCCTGGGCACGAAGAAGTGGTCCTGATTGCTTAACCTGCATCTGATGGCACAGCTACCTGTCTGAACCGAACCACCGCTGCAAGCTCATTACCACATGCACAACTTGCCCATCAATCACCAGCAGTTTATTGCACGGCATTCAGTCATGTCACAGAGGCTGCCTCGAGGAAGAGAACTCAGGAGAGCAGCTCTCTGTGCCCATCCCCTTTCCTCAAGTCATGTACAGGTTGGTTTTGCTGCTCTTACCCAGTTTAACTTCTGCGTTTTCCGTCAGCAACACGTTCTGTCCCTTGATGTCTCGATGAATTACTTTGTGCTGGTGTAGATGACTCAAGCCCTAGAGAATTCAGGGAAAGGTTAGAGGAACCCAAGCTCAAAGCATGTTATTTTCTGACATTCCTCCTCAACCAATTATGCTACAGAAACAGAAGATTCACAGTTGGAGAGTAACACTTTTGTTTATCATGTGCTCAAAACATTGTCCCATGTTACATACTGGGAGGACAAGTAAGACACCCACAAACGAGATATATTACAAAGGTCAAGAGAGGTCCTTCTCCCTCTCTATTCTGCCCTGGTGAGACCCCACCTGGAATATTGTGTCCAGCTGTGGGACACTCAGTTCCAGAAGGACATTGAACTCCTTGAAAGAGCCCAGCACAGGGCCACCAAGATGATGGAGGGAGTGGAACATCTTCCTTCTGAGGACAGGCTGAGGGAGCTGGGTTTCTTTAGCTTGGAGAAGAGGAGACTGAGGGGTGACCTCATTAATGTCTATAAATATGTAAAGGGTGAGTGTCAGGAGGATGGAGTCAGGCTCTTGTTGGTGTTGGTTAGTGATAGGACAAGGGGCAATGGGTCTAGGCTGGAGCAGAGGAAGTTCCATGTGAATGTAAGGAAAAACCTTTTCACTGTGAGGGTGACAGAGCCCTGGGACAGGCTGCCCAGAGAGGTTGTGGAGTCTCCTCCTTTGGAGACATTCAAGAGCAATCTGGACACGTTCCTGTGTGGTTTAATCAAGGTGATCCTGCTCAGGCAGGGGGTTGAACTAGATGAACTTTCGAGGTCCCTTCCAACTCCTGACGTTCTGTGATGCCCACTGATGGACTATACCTGCTGCACTGGGTGCTCTCCATCGCAGGAGAGCTGTCAGTGGGGATTAAAACCAACCTTTCAGTTTCAGCAGGAGCCTGTATCAACCCAAATTCCTCTACAGCTCTAGAAATACTTTACCCATGAGTTCTTCTGCCTCAGGGAGACATTTCTGTGGCAAAAAAATAACAGAATGCTTTTGTCTCCTTTATCTCCATCACCCAGAAAATGGAGAAAACAATTCCTTTGTTATATCAGTCCAATAAACAGGACTCCAGCACACTGAAAAGCTTGTATTAAAAAAGCAACTATGGAAATACAGATATTATAACCTGCACATATCCCTAAACAGAGATATGGCTCAAATTAAAAGCCTGTCTCAAAGGCTAAAGGTAAACTAGCTTTTTCTGTTGTGCTTTTTTATTAGCTCGTTAATTTCTTTTTTTTTGCAACCCATATTTTTATTTCATTCATTTATTATTTCAGTTTCAAAGTAACGTCCACCTATGCTGCCAGCTTACAAATATGGATTACTTGAAAACCTAATTTTGCATTAGGTTTATATTTCACATTAAACATTCATATTTGAGGAAGAAAATAATTTCTGCTATCAGTACTGGTAGTTATTAGTCATTTTACGCTTGTTACCTTGGGGCAGCACTGTGGAACAGATTATATCTGCACAGGAGCTGTTTTTTAGTCACATTAGACCTGGGCAGAGGCACCTTTGGGCACTGCTGGCAAAGCAAAAATTTTATAGAATTTCAATAAATCCTTGAACAACGTGGGATGGAAACTCATCCTAGAAACAAAACTGGCCATTGACATCTGGACCAAAATGGAGTCACCTTCTGCAGCATGAAAGGTGGGAGCCTTCCATTGCCCAACACCCTACAGAGGTCATCAGCCAATGGCCAAAACACAAGCAACTACAGGCAATGGTGGCCCTGGGACATGAGTCAGTGGCTGGGTTGTGACTCACTGGCAGGGACTATATTAAGAAGTAGGCTCACAGAGCTCATACATTTAAAAAAAACCCTGTGCAGCTGTGGTTTCCTGGTACTGAAAGCAGTGTCCATAAAACACCGATGAGCTACAGCGCCGAAGAGTCTTCAGCACATCATGTTGGTGCAGATGGTGGCATTCAGGGTCAGCAGAGAGGTGGCTGTCAGCCCTGGACACCAGTGGCAGGCTGAGCAGCTGGTAGACACCACATTTCACTGCAGTCATTCTTCCTTGTTTTCTTTCATTGAATCCCTCAGGTTAGAAAAGTCCCTTGAGATCAAGTTCAACCGTAAACCTACCACTGCCTAGGCCACCACTAAACCATGTCCCCAAGCACCACATCTACACATCTGTTAAATACCTCCAGGGATGGGGACTCAACCACTTCCCTGGGCAGTCTGTTCCAGTGCTTGACAACCCTTTTGGTGAAGAATTTTTCCTATCTAATATAAACTTCAAGCCACTTCGCTGTGCCCTATCGCTCAAAAGGCTCTTCTACAGGTGACCTTCACATACCAAATATTTCTGTTCTCTCCTGAACAAAACCTCAGTTCGAGGAAATCTACATTTTAATGTTAGGCAACCATTATGATCACATCCTCTGACCCAAGCTGTGCAAAACACAAGCAAGCCTGGGCTGAAGCTGCCCTCTCCCAGCATGTGAAACTCTGGCACAGCCCATTTTAAGACATTCCAGTCAAACATTTATCTTGCAGGTATAAAAGCTGCTACATCCTCATTAAAGCCAGAGACATGTGGATTTAATAAAGTGTAGGGTGCTTTTTTATCATGAAGATTCTTTCTACAGACTTTATTAGTCCTCACCTTTCTGTTAATTGAAAAGGTAATTCTAATGCAAATAATTTTTCCCTATTAATAAAAAAGGAAATTATGTTTTTGTTGAAGGAAAAAGAGGGTTAAACATTCAAAGAACTAACAGAACTTAAGGGCATTAAACAGAGCTTATTTATTATGCATCATACAAGCACATGAATCATTCATGCCTACCGGCACCGAAGAAGCTCCAGCTCATGGCAGCCATGAAGCCTGCAGAGCTAAAGGCTCTCCATGTCCCTGGAGCACCAAGTGCAATGCTCCAACAACCCCTGATGTTTAGTTCCCTCTGAGTACATACCCTTAAAATCTCTCTGCAGATGTAGGCGATCCACTCCTCCTTCAAGGTGTTCCCCTTCGTGTTCTTGATGAGGTCCGTGACGGAACCCGCACCACAGAACTCCATCACCAGCTGCCAAATGGAGCAAAAGAGCAATTACTGCAATGACACTGAGAGCATCTTCCAAGCTGCCCAACCCCAGGGTAGGATCCTAATGCTGGTAACACAGATGTGCTAAGTAGAGACACTGGGGCATGATCTTGAACCTACTGGCTCATGATCCACGTGGCTTTTATTATCAAAATCAAACAATAAAAGGCTGGAAGGCCTGAAAGGCTTGTTACTCTTCAGAAAGTTGAATCAAGAAACAGAAACCTGCCCAGTGCCAAAAATCAGCAGAGAAAAATCAGAAAACTTGACATCTCAGATCCCACCTCTACGTACCCCAGTTCATACTCATGATCAATGTTTACTCTATCAGCAGCAATACAAGGAAAACTCAACCTCTTACACATATGTTCCTCGGTTCTGAAAATGTGAAGGCAACAAGACAGATGTCTGAAAGCTCCCAACAACTGTAGAAGCCAGGTACACTTTTCAAATTATTTTTTTCCCCAGAAGGTCTTTGGTTTTGATCACCTTTTGCGCAGGAAACCTCCCCCAAGGGGAAGTTTGCCCTATAGCTTTAGGCTCTTGGGGCTAGAGCCGGAGTCCTACTGCTCAGGCTGGTTCAAGTGACACTGAGCACCACCGCCTGTATTGCTTCCAAAGTGTCAAAATATAAAATAGAGAAGCCAAATGATCCAACCCAGGTCCAAACTCAATCTTGTCATTGAGAAATGGTGAAATAAACTTTATTAAACCAGCATGGTATGTGACTCTGCCCCAGGGACATGATGGATGCCCAGCACACACAGGATCCATCAGCGTGCTCCTGAAAGCAATCGCAGCCCGCTGAGGAGGGGGGGGCTAAGCCTCCTCTCAGACCTGCAAAAATGTTTCTCTGGGAAGCAAAGCCACATTTTCCAATTAGATCAGCTCACCACCAAGAGCTTTTCCCTTACAAGTCGTGCCTTGCCAGATTCCTCAATGTGCATATTTAGAGGCTCTTATCACATGAAGCTCCCGTGGCATTTAATGTTCTCCAAGCAAGTGACATCATGTTGTTATAAGCACGGGCACAGCAGAAGAGTTACTTCTAATCAAACTGCTCAGTGACTTAAAATATTACTATAAATAAATGATCATAAAACCCCATAAAGAGTACTGCTATAAACCTGCAGGTTAAATAAAACACCCGAGCAAACTTTGACCGTCCTCCTATCGCTACTTTTGAAACCAAGTTGTAATTCTTCCCCTAAATGGACAGATGAAAAATTATTTGTATATCCCTGTTAGGTCAGGAAACTGGCTTCAAGAAATGAATATGTGGCTGGCCAAAGTCTGTCCCATGCAAAGGCAAGAGGGTGCTGCAGTGCTTGTAGCTCTTCCAGCCCAGCCGGAGACGGGTACTCCAGCTGGGTCACTGGGACACGGCACAAGTCACAGGTTACTCATTACTCCCCAGATGAGGAATAATGGAACAACTGGTTTCAAAGTTGCTCTTCCTCTTCCTACCCTTTGGAGGGTAGACACGTGTAAGTGTCTGCACGTGTCTGCGATTGAACAGGCGTTTGGGATACCACGGCAGCAAGCTCGGAAAGGAAAACCTTAGAGCCATCCATAAACACTTTCCAACCCAAAAGACTGACCCTCTCCAGGCTCCTTCCATGGAAACTCATCCATGGGCTCCTCACCAGGGTTTGGAGTAGAAGAAAAAGGAAGGGCATGCTATGCAATGTATGGCAAGCACAATGCTTGAAAGAAGGTGGAAGAAATTCCATTAAAAGTACACTTTGCATCCATTAATTCATCAGATTATCTTTATAGAGCTGGCAGTCCACTCAGTCATTCTACCCTGTCCTCAAAATTCCACAGAGCAAAGATTAATTTTTATAACAAACAAATACCTGCTGATGCATCCTGAATCTGAAACTGAGAAACCTCCAAAGATTAACATTTTTAAAAAATAATAACAGAGAGCAAAAGACAAATTTCCATGTGGAATGTTTCCAACTTGGCTTTTTAAGAGCTGCACGATCCCGTAACATCCATAGGAAAATATGTGGGACCAGCAATCCCTGGCAGTACCAGCAGGCTCCGGGTCCAGTTGGGCAGGGTCCATGGGGGCTCCCAAGTGCACACGTGCTGCTAACAGTAAGGCACTTCCCAAAAGCTCTGCCACCAGTTTGCCAAGGAGACAAGCCACAGAAAGATTTTACAGCTGCTCAACTATCCTTATCCACAACAGACACCTGATGTGAAAAACCATCATCTCCAGAAGGTCTGAATGGAACGGGAGGAAACCTGGCAGCACGCTGCTTAGTGGCACCGCGATCCCCTTTGATGCTCAGATGGAAGGATGCTATGGACATCCCAGCTACAGCTCACACAATGCTGGGTCCTGCTGGGGAATAGAGCCCAACACGCTGCAGAAGGTATGGGAAGATGATCAGGTCTTCTCAGAGGACCTGAGAACTTGTTCAGCCAGCCAGGGGATGGATGGCCATGGGATAGGAGCATATACTGTCAACACTATGGGCAATTAAGCACCAGAGAGGGAGAAAAACAAGGTAAATAATGGTATAATATCAATATATCAACATCCTGTGGGCACATTTTGATTGGAAACCAACAAACAGCCTTCCAGGAGAGAAAAAATCCAGCTGGCTTCATTCAGGACAAAGCAGAGTATTCATAGAGAAGGCTTCAGGTGGCGCTCACACGAATCTGCTTCCTCACTTGCATGTCTCTAGGTGAGTGCTCTGCCCTGCACACGCGTGCGTCACTCCCAATCTTGTTAAAGGATGAAGTCATGAAGGGCTAAGACAATAAACTTGAAATGCAGATTGAATTTTTATTAACCATAATTAAAATTATCATCAAGCGGGCTAAAGGTAAGATCATCTTCTGAAATTAAATTTGCAAGGCCATTTATTGAGGAAGTATTTTTAAATAGAGTTCATTTAGCATTTACTTTGCTCTTCGTATCAGAGAGGCAGCAAACTTCATAAGCAAGGCAAGCTCAGAAGCGGCAGCGGTAAATTTCCGTGCCCTGTTCTCTCACAAATCCCTTAGAATTTCATAGAATCACAGAATTTTTAAGGCTGGAAATGACCCCTAAGATCATCCAGTCCAACCATTAACCTAACACCACCAAATCTACCCTTAGACCATGTCCTCAAGCACCGCATCTACCCGTCTGTTGAACACCTCAAGAGATGGGGACTCAACCACCTCCCTGGGTAGACCCTTCCAATGCTTGATGACTCTCTCAGTACAGAAGTTCTTCCTAATATCCAACCTAAATTTTCCCTGGCGCAACTTGAGGCCATTACCTCGAGTTCTGTCGCCTGTTACTGGGGAGAAAAGACCAACCCCCACCTCACTGCAACCTCCTTTCAAGTAGTTGTAGAGAGCAATAAGGTCTCCCCTCAGTCTCCTCTTTTCCAAACTAAACACCCCCAGCTCCCTCAGCC
>VXBZ01005948.1:175279-189817 GCA_013399135.1 Heliornis fulica | reverse complement strand
CTGCAGTGAGGTCCCCCTGCAGCCTTCTCTTCTCCAGGCTGAACCAGCCCAGCTCCCTCAGCCTGTCCTCACAGGGGAGGTGACCCAGCCTCCTGACCATCTCCTGTGGCCCTAACAGAGATAGGCAACAGCCAGCAAAGACACAGAAGGTGGGTTTAAGGAGCAGCCGATGGAAACCTGAGGCACCAAAGGGCTGAGGAGAGATGTTCCTAGCAAAGAGCAAAGCATAAAATAAAAAATAAAAGGACAAACAGTGTGTTAGGAGAACATTCCTGGAGCTGGTCCCTCACTAAGGCAGCAGGATTCAAAGAAGCACCAGTGGGATGGAGGAGGGGAACCCTGCCAGTCCCCCTGCAACCTTCCCAGGCCCTCTGAGAGCTTTGCTCTTTGCCCCAGCACCCCCAGGTCCAGCCAAGGGGAGCAGCCCATAGCCTGCAGCCCCGTGGGGCAGGAGAGAGGGGCAGTGGCCAGTCCTGGGGGTGCCCCTTCCTCTCCTCCTTCGCCCCTGGCTCCTCTGCTTCTCCATGAGTGCACATTCCTGCAGCTCCAAGGCAGCAGCACAGCCTGTTCCCAACAACATTAGTTCATGACAGCCATGTTATTACCACCCTTTAACACCCCCACTGAGCTTCTGTTTCACATCCCTGCCTATTCAACGCTGCAGTATTCATCCCTAAAATTAAATCTCTGTTTAGGAGACCTGCAAGGCACCCTTCCCCACGGGCCACAGCTCGGGGGCAGCAGCAGGTTGCTTCGTGTGGGAAGCGCTGAGCTCTGGAGGGAACAGCATTCCCTGTGTGTGCCAGGACCACCTCGTCCTCTGAAGGGGTAAGCTTGGCTCTCCAGGGTGGCCCAGACCACCCCATCAGCTGAGACCTCCCTCCACATCCTCACTGCATGAGACATAGCAGGGGACCACCACAAACCTGGCCAGGTCTGGACTACAGCAGGGATTTCTGATCGGTCCCAGGGCACCTTGGCTTTATGGTGGCTACAACCACACTGGTTTCAACATTCAAACCCAAACTCCAGGATAACCTCACCAGCTCCAGGGCACCAGCTCCCCATGAAGAAGCCATGCTTCATGCTGGGATGTTTGTTGCTGTATCTTGCACAGAGCCATCTTCATGGCTCTGTGCAAGATACAGCAACAGACATCCCAGGGCACCAGGGAGCTCTCTGCATCATTCCCTGTAATTATTTGGGCTGCCCATGACCTCACACCACCTGCTTTGGGATGGTGTTGAGCACTATGTCCACAGCTTTGAAGCAGCAGCTCGGAGCACCAGTGAGGTCTCCACCACAGAATGTGCTTTGGCAGCACTGCTGCTGTTTCTTCTGTATTTGGAGAAAAAAAAAAGTCCCTTCAGAACAGACTGCTCCTAGTGCTCCCTGATGGGGCCTGATAACTGCAAATGCAAGCTGCTGCCTCCCATGGCAATTCACCCCACAGCACCAGACAGATGTAGGTACCCCTGGGTCTCCTTAGGCTCTTGGTACCCCGTGAGTCTGTGCTGCTCATTCAACAGCTGTATTTCCACATGTGAAGGTCCACCTGCTCTTCAGTCCATGCCCCAACCAGTAACTGTCTTGCAAACCCTCAGCTGAGTTAAAAAATGGCCCTTGAAGAAAAACCACTACAGAAGCTGATGGAAACACCTCTTGAGTGCCATCTGCCTGACTTCAGCTCCACTTTCATAGTAGCAAAGCATGTGGAGGTGGCATGTGACAGTGCAAGGCGGTTGTTCAACCAACAAGCAGCAGGGAGAGCCACCTCCCACGACCCCGAGTGCTCAGCATCCTCTCCAGCAGCGGGGACCGACGGCACTGGGGCAGGTGACAGAGCTGGTAACACCAAGGTGTCTGTCAACTGATACCTCCCTGACTGAGGGTTTTTAATTGTCATCCCTGCATCAGGGAAACTGAGTATGAAGGAAAGCCAGATCTCTTCTCAGTGATTTCCTGACCATTTAATCCAGGAAAGGTAGCTGTGCAGCTGCAGAAGGTTTTCCATGAAGGCATGCTGCCTGCACTGCCCCATGTCCCCCCACATCCCCATGATGATCCAGGATGAACTCCTGGGGTACCACCTTGGATACCTCCAAAGATGATAACCAGACACCAGCAGTGGTTATCACAGCAGATAAATAGAGCTCTCCCCCATTTCACCCCCACCTCCCTCTCGTCTACCAGCTTGCAGAAAGGTGCCTGAACACAAACCCACCGAGATCTTCCATGCACCAACACCAACACCCCAAATCCAGGAGAAATTTGGGTTGAACTGAGATCCAGTCCCATTGTTGGTAACAGCTGAACCTTTGCAGCAGGAGCCAGGACATCTGTCCAGTTACCTCAAACTGTTTTCTAAGCAAGACATCCTTACATCCCCCACTCCTTGAGTCCCTCCAGTCCTGCTAACCCTTGGACCAGCTCAGGTCTAACCACCTTGACTGCTGACCATGTGCCAAAGCTGACTGGTGTCTGAGCTGAGAGGCACATTCAGGCTTCATGCACCCATCTGCTGGAAGCAAGACTCCCAGTCCCTGTCTCAGAGCAGTGGAGACGATAAAGGTACTCACGTTTCATGGGGCTTAGGACAGAATGCCAGAAGCTTTCATGTAGATCTCTGGTGTCTTAAGTATTAGGAAAATAAGGGTAAGAACGACTTAAGGAACCCCAGACCTAGTGCTATGGAGGGTTGAGATGTTCCCCAAAGCCCAGTGACTTTGTAACTCAGGATACTGCAGACCCCATGCTGCACATGTCTATGACAACTCAAACACCAGTTTCAGACCTCGCAGACGTGAAGGCAGATGGACATCACACTCTCCTTTACCCAGAGCTGCCTCCAGGGCTTTTGTCTGCCCTGAGCAGCCTTGACAACTTACTGCTCAGACCGGTCCTACTCCAAGTCACTTAGTGTCAGCAGTCAATAAACACTTTGCAGCTCCTGTGTTCTACTGATTTAGAAGACCCAGCCATGCCCAGAGCCATAAGATGTGATATACATACTAACTACACAGGGCTACGCCGCATCGTCCCCTGCTTCAAGCAAGCCCGGTGCAGGGTACCAAAACTTCAGAAATGCTTATTGGAAACAGGAGCCTAAGAAATGACACACAGACCCTTTATCCTGGTATTTGCTTGATGCCTGTCACACAGTCTGGCTGCTTTGGCTGGGATAAAGATGGGATTTCTGACCCTGCGGCCCGAACAGCCCCGCTGCAACTCACCTTCTAATCCAGCCTTGCAGGTTCGGCTCAACAGAGCTGATCAGCAGATTAAATTGCTTTTAGAGCTTCTCCCTCATCAAGCCTCCCCTCCCTACCCCAAAGCTTTTCTATTAAGAAGCAAGACAGTCAGATCACTGCCTTGTGCTGCCTTCCCAGATGGACACAAACGGACCTCACCGCACCCAAGGCCAATGTGGAGCTGCCCCTGCTAGGCAGATGACCCTCCTCCCTGAACACCCAGCACTCAGCAGTCTCATTTCTCTGCAAAATGGAGAAACCAAGATGCAAGGGCTCCTCTGGGAAAGGAGGGAGCTTTAAAAGATCCCACAAGGCCAAAGAAATCCCGCAGCCCTGGTAGTAGAGATGTGAGGGGAGGAGGATGAGGATTTGGGATTAACAGGGGAAGGTTAAGCCGGTCCCAGGGACTGCGTGGAACAACACAGCTCAGGAAGGAGTGGGAGGAGGCCAGGAAGGACCCAATGTCCCTGCTGCCTTCAGGGATGAGCTGGGCACTGGCACAGCACATCATGATTTGGCAAATAAGGGACTCCAGCTACCACAGCCACTGCCCGGCGCGGTTACCGACACGGGAGGCCTATCCAGCCATTCCAGGCCCTATTCACAGAGAAATCACACGTACAGCCACAGATCGATGCTGTACAGTTTAAAGGGATGCCTGAAGGCTGTGGATTTCACTCACTGCTAGTTGCAACGAGCAACAAGGCGGACAGAAAAGCTCTCAGAGCAGTCCGGAAAGCCGCCTGCAGGCAGGGCGCCTGCCAGGCCGTGGGCAGTGGGAGGCTGCCTGCAGCTCCACGGGGAGAACACATCGGGCAGGGGGTGATGGCCTTTTATTCCACTGGATAAAGATCTTACTGGAAAACTGAAAGGCTCAGCGTGAAACCTCATCCCCAGCTAATCCAAACCCTGCATGGACTATGCCATGCCGTAAGCGCGTCAGGAAGGAACCAAGGCCAGGAGCTGCATCGAGTCAAACCACGAACCTGCAATTTCAGCTGTACTGAGAGAAAGAAAATGAGAAGATATTGCTTTATAAGCATCCCTCTGGAATGGCTGCTTCCTGCTCCTACCTGAAGGCATCTCAGGCCACCCACTCATCCATCCCTTACAGCTAGGACAACGTGCCACCAAAACCTCTTAACCCTTTCCCAGAAGGATCGATGTTGGCTGAGCACTGAAAGCTGCTGATAGGTTACAGGCAGATTCCTATTAAAAATTCAAGACCTTTCCCAGCAGTAAGAGCTGGCTGCAGGACAACACTGCAGTTTGATTTAGTGCTTGGTATTCAGGTCTGGGCATCTCTTAACAGAGCAGGCAAAGGTGCTATGTAAAAGTCCACCACTGCACAGGACCAGGGAAAGATCTCCTGGGGGGAAAAAAAACAAACCAACCTGCTCATTTGCCTGCTCCTTCAACCCCCCCTCCCCATCTTAAGGCCAAGCTGAGCAGCTGGGCACTATTCCTGGATCCCCACCAACTGCACTCAACCTTGGGCTTTCTGCCTCTCAACTTTGTACCCCAATAAAAGGGGATAAACCAAAGCCACCCCAATAAAGATGATGCAATGCTTGATCCTCTAGTGTAAAAAGCCTCTGAAGCCCGGCCTAGATGTACGACGCATGTTTGAGAATAAAAGTTGTTCCTCCTCAGCCATATGCTACATCAGGGTCCTGATTTGCACCTTCAAACAACAGCACTCTATACATTTATAATTTTTTTTTTTAATATAGCAGAGGGCTCTCATTTTCCCAGCAGCTTTACCAAAAGAGAGGAAAAAATATAAAAAGCAGCACAATTTCTTTACATTTGTAATTCAAATGTTCCTACACAGCATTTCTACAAGACTGCTTAAAAAGTGCACTGGAAATTGTAATTAAAAACTGATCTTTATGAGATGACTCAGGCTTCTGCAGGCTTCAGCCCTGGCCTCAGCCAGCTTTGTCAGTGGAGCACTGTTTCTAGACGGCACACGGTGAGCTGACAGCATTTACCAAAAACGAGGAGAAGGTTTGCTTAAACATAAAGAGCAAAGAGATAAAATGAAGTTATTGTCACCTAATTTCTGGGTGGCAGAGAGGAGAGCAGCCCAGGAGAGCGAAGGTCCAGACCCCTCTCTTGTGTTGGATGAGGTGGTTTTGCAAACAGGGTAAATGTGGTTTGTCTTGTCACAGGGTGAAAGGATTCTGCCACAGGACCTGGCAAGGGTCAGGTTAAATGTCTGCAGGGGTGATGTTGCTGTGTCCTCACTTGCAGATGGTCATGGTACCACTGTCACCATCACAGCCCCTAAACAAAACACCTTTCAAAGCCCTCCAGGATAGACATAAGCATTCCTCAACATGGCCTGGGGCTCTCCAGTCTGGCCTTCAAACCTCCTCCTTCCCCTTCCCTTTATTTGGGGATTCACAACTTGCCATAGCCAATTCTGTCAAGTGAAAGACCAACAACAAGGGGAAAGAAAGATTTTACCTGTGAAGAAGTATACTGAGGACAGATGCTACCCCTGATTTAGACCCTTCTTTCCACCCCTGCTGCAGTCTTTCACCTGAGGTAGGCTTGCTGACCCCAGCGTAACCTCTCTAGATGCTGCCTCCACACAAGCTCACACCAAAGAGCCTGCTATACTATTACAAATCCATCCTGGCTATTTAATTACAAGTGAATATTTGTGGTTAATGCTCACAGTGGTGATGCAGCAGAGAAGGAGTGAAGTCACTGGCCACACCAGCAGCACAGGAGATGACTGCAGAAGCCACAACTCATCGTTGCTGCCTACAAGCCGTGAGCCTCCAGTGCTTTAAACAAAGGAGAAAGATGAGTAATTTCAGACAAAAGAATGAGCCCTCGTCAAAACTTCTGAAACACACATCTCTAGACTGGATCAGGTACCTGTGCTACAACTCTTTTTTTTTTTTTCTTTCTTCTTTTTTAAGCTTTTCACATTTTGTCTCCCTCCTCCAAACTTCCAAATTCCTACCCATGTTCAAAAGAGATGAGCTGAACTATTCCCTGAAGGCTGCTGTTCCTCATAACTTCAGATCAAGAAGACCCAGGGACTTCAATAAGTCTAGTCCCTATTCACCCCACATGCATCCCCTGAAATCTCTGCTGCAGTATGTTTCCTTGTCTCCATGGTATCTCGAGCCTTTAATGTGGTAGACCAGAAAGAAACAGGACTCAGCCAGTCAAACCCATCCTGAAGACAGATGGCAAAACCACCTCTGTGTAGATGTAGACCTGAGGAGAGTCACCACTAAGCTGACCCAAACAATGGCCAAGTCAGGCTGTTTCCTGCAGGAAAAGCTGATGGAGATTTGGGTTTTGTGATCATGGAAGGTGGTTGTTGAGAATAAGAGATTTCAGCAGCACTTACAGACCAGGAAAAGCTCCTTACACCTGCTCAGTAATCATCTGCAGCAGCTTCTCACCATGCTCTGAAATGATGGT
Organism: Heliornis fulica; assembly: GCA_013399135.1. Taxonomy (NCBI): domain Eukaryota; kingdom Metazoa; phylum Chordata; class Aves; order Gruiformes; family Heliornithidae; genus Heliornis; species Heliornis fulica. Next base: position 183,116 of record VXBZ01005948.1, on the reverse strand, counting down.
CCCATCCTCCTGAACAAGTTTACACTGATGACCAATGAAAGTCATCCTCGTAGTCCTGTCTTAAATGCCGGTGGGGGAGGAACCTTCTAAAGCACTCCTAAAGCCTGCCCCAACAAACCCATCAGTAACCCACAGTGTTGTGACTTAATGTAAATGTGTCCCAGTTCTGCTAAAAAGTAACTCAGAGAGGAAGTGAGAAACACTTGATGTAACAACAGAAAAGATGACCTCGGTCTCCCTTCAAACTCCTGGACAGCTTGAAAACACTTCGAGGAAATCTAAAATAATTTCTCCTCTGAAAGCTTAGTGAAGAGGTCAAAAATACAGCTGCCCTTCCCAACATGGCAAGCACCCCATTTTCCTCAGAAAATTTATGAAATTTGGATTAACCACCCCTTGCTCTTCTGCTCTGAGCAGAGAGCTGCTCGAAATGCAAACACTGACTTAGAACGCAAAGGAAAAATATCTTCTGCCACACAGGAAACCTGGTCCTGGGTCAAGAGGCTGCCAAGCTCGTAAATCTCTATGAAACAAACTGCTGAACAAAGTAAACTGGAAATCTATCCAGGGGATAGGCTGGATCCTTGCCCACCCCATGCAGAAGATGGTGGCTCCCTGGTTTGGGTGCCCACTGGAAGTGCTCTGCCATCCCAGGGACAAGTGCCAAGAGCGATGGGGTGGGAGGATGCTAACGCCCCTCGCTCTGCAAGCATTGAGGTTACCAGGAAGGAAAACAGAACTGAAACAAAGCCTAGCAGAGCAGGCAGCAGGAAGAGCAGTCATTTCTCTCCTCCTCCCCTAAACCCATTATTTACAGTAAAGTATAAAACCAACAGTCCCTAAAAATACAAGATCAGGCTTCCTGCGGCATTGTCTGACAGCTTTCGAAGCCCCATGAGACTCTGCTGTCTTCCTCCCCTCTAATTTCATCTTTTCCATTCTCCTTCCTTCTTCTGCTTCTCCCTGTTTCCTCTTCCACTGCTGTCTCAGTAAGGACATCAAGGAATCCATCCAACACAAGGTATCCCCTAGGGAGGGACCCATCTGATTAAGGATGACAAAGGACTTGGTTGAAGGGGTGCAATCTCAAGGGGGGTGCAGGGACTGGGATGACTATGGCATCCCTCCTTTCATCCACGCACTGCTCTGCAATCAACAAAACATGAACTAAACCTGGACACAACATGAATTAAAACCACCAATGACCATGCAGAAGAAAATCGAGTCGCTCAGTAAAGCAACAGCACATCCCGTCTAGTTAATGAGAAACAAACAAATGGCAAGTCCAAGGCTGCAAGAAGTCCCATCCTGCAGAAGAGTCCACATTCTCCTAAGAGAGGGCAAAAAGGTGGGCTGAGAACCTTTTCTATTTATGCAATCACTTTTGCAGGACCGGGCTGTCCTGCCAGACCAGTATTGAGCAATCCCGTCATGCCATATATGCAAATACAGAGATTCACATTTCTCAGGCAACTCAGCTGTGACTGGAGTCCTAAGATGTCTCCCCACTGCTGGTTTTGTTTGTTTGTTTTTTAAAAAAGGCTAATTGAGCATCACCATAATCTCTTAAACCAGATGATTATATGCATGTGGGTATCTACCATGCAAGGTCTCAATTCTCTCATCTTTTCTGAGCCACCTCGCCTGACCCGCAGACCAGATCGAAGATTGATTCCAGCAACAATTACAATCATTCCAGGCTTTTTGTAACATCAGAAGGAGGATCTCACACCACCCTTTGACCTATAACTGTGCCTTCTTCACCCTACTAGAGGACAGTGTCCCCACAGCCTCAGACCAGACCCAGCTCCACTTAAAGCTCCCGCAATGCTCCTCAGCGTAAGGGCTCCCAAAATGCACATCAACACCCTGTACAGTCCAACGCGGAGAGACCCTGGAGACTCAGCTCAGAGGGTCTCCAGGTTTGTCCTGGAGCTCAGGCAGTCAAGTTTCAAGGCACAGCCTGACTTCCTGGGTACAGGCTGCGTTTGGGAACCTGGTGGTTACCCCAAAACACCCCAGCATTCATTTGTAAGCCGATTTTCCTTACATACGGTGCTACTACACGCAAGTGCACAGAACACCGTGCTGTTTCACGCCTGTGCTTTGATATGTTGACCATACACATTCCTTGACTTCTGAAGCAACCCAAAATCCTCCACACTTGGCTTGGACTAACAACAACAACAAAAAAAAAAGACACTATCCCTTCACCATTTCACCTCGAGCTTCCTCAACAACCAGCCGATCCAGAGCTCCGGCTCACGTGGGCGCGCGCATGCATGCGTGCTCCTGATCTTTAATGCTATTAGGTAGCTTCAAAGACATCAAAGATAATTATTTTCTACCAACTTCATGGAAACAGGCAGCTGGGTGGCAAAAGATGCTGGACCCAGCCATTCACAAGGTTTATCTCCAACAGCTTTTAATCCCATCGGCCCCTTTCTCCAGTCAATTATAGCAGCTTCTACACTGCCAGAAAAGTAACAGGAGGGAGAGACTATAGGTATAAGCATACATAATAGAATCCTAATTTAATTAGGGAAGTACTCAATCAACCAAGAGACATAAATACAAAGGAAACCAGGTTTATTAGTTCTGGTGCTTGCAGAAATGCCCATTTGGATCCCCAGGGAGGGGGAAAAAAATAATCACTAATCCTAATAACGCAGTCCTGGTTTGTTCTTTCAGAAAAAGAAGTTAGAAACAAAAAGAACCTCAACTCAGGAGCTTCCAGAAACACGGTGCAAATGATGGGCAAGTAACTGAGCTCATTGTGGGGTGAGCCTGGTTGTGGTGGTTAGAAAATAGAAGTTATGGCTGGGCCAGGCTCATGGGAGGAAGTTTTTGACCCCAGGTCTCAGGTCAGATGCACATTAGTGCTTCTCATTTCTCTGTTTGTCTCCTTTCCCCATGTCAGGATGGCTGGGTCGAGCAGCACACACCAACAGGCTTGGAGAAGCTGTCACCACGTCCCCTCAGCAGTGCTGAGCCAGGGGCTGTGGAAAGCTCCATTGTTTCCCCCCCTCACACACCATTTCCTTCATCCACATTTAATACAGAGGTGGCAGCCTCTCCTTGAGGGGTCATAAAAACACTACCCCATCCTTTTCTGGGGTCTGCAGGCGCAGAGCCGGCCTACCAAAACAGCGGGTGTAATTAACGCTCCTGCTTTAAGGGCAGGATAAAGGCTCTGCTGAGAGGGTAACAGCACAAAGCGACTAACGAGGGGCTGAGGAACTCTTTGGAGATTAACTACCTGATTTTGTGTTGTGAAAGGGCAGGATGTAATTTTAGGATTTGAAATCTGTATTTTGGATGTCAGTGCCCTGCGTGAGGCAAGGGCGAGGAGCAGTGGCACGACCAGGCTCTAATCCATCTGCAAGGAACTGGCAGTGCAAGTGAAGAATGTGTCATCCATGCCAAGAATCTCTAAAAAAAAAACCCCACACCTGCCACAAATACCACTGTTTGTGCCCTTGGGTAAAATGGTCCCTCACTGGGCAGGCTGACACCCATCACCACCCGATTCCCACCACCTCCATTGGGGATGCTACAGCCATAAAATGCAAGTACCTGCCCAGCCATGTGGCAGGGTCCACCCCACCATGTTGGGTCTAAGAGGAGTCTTCTACCAGCCACCCATCTCCACCTCTCCCTGCAGCTCCAGGTACTGACAGGTGCCCCAAACAATTAAATGAATTGAATGCTAGGTTGAGAAAACCCCCTACATAGCCAAAGCCGTGTCATAAGACTGTCTGAGCATCCCATTCTGGCACTAATTTAGCAAGACTGAGACCACACAATCACACTTTTAATTTTTCATCCCTGCCTCAGTTTAAAGGAGACACTTAACCAGCATAGATACATCTCTACCACCTTAATTTTTCCAATTTCCAACCAAAACCAGTAAAGCTTCAGGGCATCAGCAGGTCATTCACAACATGTAACTATGTACACTCACACACACATCTATGTATATACATACACACACAGATGTATATATATAAAGTATACAAAGTGCTGAATCAGCTCAGCCCATCCTACTTGGCTCCCACCAGTGCTATTAGAGCTGCTGGCTCATCAGGATAACCCTCCCCAAGGGGGCAGGGATGAACTTTGATAAAACTTCAACTATTTAAGCAGAAAAACGGTCCCCTTGCTGCCTGCAGTATCCAGGGCATTGTCTGAAGGCATGTTAAACACAGTGTTTCTCTTACCAGGTGCTTGGTGCTTTATTTTTTAGCTGCCAGTCAGACAGAATTTTGCAGGCTCATGAAAGAAGAAAAAAAAATTCAAACAAAACCCAAACCACCACCTCACTGTAAGGTAGACATAATTTACCAACATATTTTTCATTTAAATTGGTTCATTTTTCCTCTTCCCTTCCTATTATTGTCTCTTTCTCCACACTTCCTCCAGTTCAGGTTACTTAAAATTTACAAAGTTTGAAACAAATAAAGCCAGACTGAAAATACACAGTAAGTCTTCAACGCTTGCAGAGGTTAAAAATAGGCTTTAAACCAGCTAATGTCAGCATCAGCATAAAAGAAAGGACACCCTGACAGCTCTAATTATTACATTCTCTTGTTTTGCACTTCTGAAGAGCAGCAATTAAATCTCTGCTTGGGCTTATAAGGAAAAAGTAAAGTGCTCTGCACCTGCAAAACGGATTGTGCTCCACAGAAGGATTTTAGCTCCCCAAAGCACATTATCCAGGACAGCCTGCAGAACAAAACCCAGCCTCCCCTTTCCAGCATGGAGGATTTTTACAGCCAGTTCAAGGGGGAAGAATACTAATAACAGCAACCCCTCCTCTTCTGCCTTTGCTCGATGGATTTATTTAAGAGAAAGCTCACCATTTCTGGACAAAACAGTCACACACTATGCATGTGTGCAATGCCTGGAACTGCCATATGGTGATAAAAGTATTTTTATTCATAACCATTTTTATTGCAGTAGCCTCCAGGGACTTGAACTAGGTCACTTTCCCATCAAGGCTCACTACAAGCCCTTAAATAAGTGGTGCACACAGGGTCCCTCAAGCATCTTTTAGAAATGAGTGATTCTGTTCATTAACAAAGGTAAGGAGAAACAAGCACCACAGTTGAAAGAACCTATTTTCTACCACTCCTAAATATAATTTCTCTGATGTTCAATACACAAATTGACTTTAGTGTTTGCAGCTGTTCCCTCAGCAGCGCTGAGGTTCTCTTGGTTATTCTGATCACCTGTTCTTGGGAAATATGCTTGAAGTGCCCATCTCAGAGACTTCTAGTCTTGTCTCAGATCTGGCTGGGGTCAGCAAGCAGGCTGAAAAATCACAGAATCCCAGACTGGTCTGGGTTGAAAGGGACCCCAAGGATCACCGAGTTCCAACCTCCCTGCCACAGGCAGGGCCACCAACCTCCAGGCCTGGAGCTAAACAAAGTTGCCCAGGGTCCCATCCAACCTGGCCTTGAACACCTCCAGGGTTGGGGGATCAATCACCTCTCTGGGCATCCTGTTCCAGCACTTCACCACTGTCTCTGTGAAGAACTTGGCCCTGATATCGAACCTAAATCTTCCCTCCTCCAGCTTCAATCCATCACCTTTGTCCTACCACAATCTATCCCTGTAAAAATCCGATTTCCCCCCTGTCCATACACTCCCTTTAAGTTCTGGAAGGCTGCAATGAGGTCCCCCCACAGCCTTCTCNCACACAGCCTTCTCTTCTCCAGGCTGAACCAGCCCAGCTCCCTTAGCCTGTCCTCACAGGAGAGGTGACCCAGCCCCATGACCATGTTCATGGCCTCCTCTGAACCCTCTCCAACAGCCCCACACCTCTCCTGAATTGGGGGCCCCAGATCTGGATGCAGTACTGCAGATGGGGCCTCATGAGGGCAAAACCTCTAAATCAAGGAGAAAGGAGTCCCACCCATAGCCATGCAAGTTGCAGCAGCTTTATTTCTTTAGGAAATTCAGCTATAAATACATCATCACTTTCGTGCTCAACTCCAGGCTGACACCAGGTAACGACGGCTTTAATGATGAAAAACTAACCACCCAAAACCAACCCAAAACTTTCCTGCAGATTAATTTACTCAAAAAATTAAATCCCAGAACATTTCAGTAAAAACATCCTGAATATTTTGTTCTGGAGGCACAGGAATGTTCCTCCCCGGTGGGCTGAGGGACACATCCCACCACGGTGGGCCCTATGGGCTTTGAGTTTTAGCAGCCCAAGCTCACTCCTCATCCTCCCTTCTGAAAACAAACTCAACTCTCCTCATGAAAAACAAGCTTAATTTACATAAAAGTGGGGTTTTTTGTGCTTTTTCTCCCCTAACACAAACCAGTTTTGACCCAGAGCGTCCGAGCAGCCCCTATCAGTGATGAAGGAGGGACTTGGTATGCACAGGAAGGGCAGGCACCAGCTGGGACGCCAGGAGAAGAAAGGCACAGTGTTTCCATAAAGCCAGTGGGGGGAAAAAAATAGTAAATAAATAAATAAAATAGCTGGGAACATTTTTCTGGCAGAAACTGTTTGCTCATGGAAGCAAAGCACTGATAGCCAAGGAGAAAGCTAAGCTCGCTGAGCCAGCTCTCCATCTCCCAGGGACACCTGCAAGTCCTCTTCTGCTGGAGCAGCCAGATGGGGACATACACAAGGCTGCCTGTGCCCAGCTCCCAAGAGACCTCTAACACCCACTGATCTCAGAATCACACAAAGTTAGGGGTTCGAAGGGACCTCAAGATAACACCTACTCCAACACCCCTGCTTGAGCAGGATCACCTAGATCAGATCACACAGGAACGTGTCCAGGCTGGTCTTGAATGTGTCCAGAGAAGGAGACTCCACACCCTCTCTGGGCAGCCTGTCCCAGGGCTCTGTCTCAATGGGTTTCACATCAGTCACTGCCCTGAGGATCTTGGATATCCTCTTTCATATCAGCTATTGCCCTGGGGATTTTGGATCTCCTCACAAGGGCAAATAAATCCCACCCATCCTGCAGGATGGACCAGCCCTTCCACTCCATCTGCATTTCTTCCCTGGGACATCAAGCTGGATCCTGCCTAACGTGGCCAGCACTACACTTAAAAACATTTCCATCACCTTTTTCTGGATGGAGGAGAAGACTGAGCCTGTCTTAATGCTCAGGCAGCTTCTCCAGCTCTTCTCATGAAAGACACTGCCTCTTGCTGCAAACCTGGCCTTTCCTCTGTCCCTACATCATCATGGCTACACTGCACAGTTCAGTAGGGCCTATTGTGACAGGACAAGGGGTGATGGTTTCAAAGTAGAGGGAGGGAGATTTAGATTGGATATTAGAAAAAAGTTCTTTCCTGTGAGAGTGGTGGAGCACTGGAACAGGTTGCCCAGGGAGGTGGTGGATGCCCCATCCCTGAAGAGGTTCAAGGCCAGGTTGGATGAGGCCCTGAGCAACCTGATCTAGTTGGGGTGTCCCTGCTTCTTGCAGTGGGGTTGGACTAGATGACCTCTGGGAGTCCCTTCCAACTCCAATCATTCTATGATTCTATGATTCTAAACACTACTCCAAATGCTCTGCTTGTTAAGTACACGGAGCCTTACATAGAAAAGCTGTCTCTACCCCATGCATTTTGAATTTACACCTCATTTTACAGGTCTTGAAAACTTCTAATGCAACTTATCAGTCTGGTAAAAAATTAAGTTATCCCCATTAAATTCACTAAATACAAAATAATTGTGTGAAATACTAAATGCAAGGGCAATACAAAAATGCCACACCCCTCTATAACAGAGCAAGACAATGTGATAACGCCCTCGTAAGGTCCTTCACCACAGCACTAATGTCACAGAAGATAACTCCAGGGT
>VXBZ01005948.1:162866-175159 GCA_013399135.1 Heliornis fulica | reverse complement strand
GGGGCTGGAGCACCTTTCCTACGAGGACAGGCTGAGAGAGTTGGGGCTGTTGAGCCTGGAGAAGAGGAGGCTCCGGGGAGACCTTCTAGCGCTCTGCCAGGACCTCAAGGGGGCCTACAAGAAAGATGGGGAGAGGCTGTTCAGTAGGGCCTGTTGTGACAGGACAAGGGGTGATGGGTTTAAAATAGAGGGAGGGAGATTTAGATTGGATATTAGGAAACAGTTCTTTACTGTAAGAGTGGTGGAGCACTGGAACAGGTTGCCCAGGGAGGTGGTGGATGCCCCATCCCTGGAGACATTCAAGGCCAGGTTAGATGAGGCCCTGAGCAACCTGATCTAGTTGGGGGTGTCCCTGCTTCTTGCAGGGGGGTTGGACTGGATGACCTCTGGGAGTCCCTTCCAACTCTAATCATTCTATGATTCTATGATTCTAAAACCACTCGTGGGTGCAACTCACATTAGCAGTTGAAGAACCCCAACCCCAGAAACTCAGGAGCCAGCAGCTCTGATGATCTCTACACCAAGAGTCTGGCTCTTCCCACCACTCTTCTCCTTCCCAGGGCTGTGTGCCTCCCAGCCAAGCACCCAGCACAAAACTCCAATGCCAATGTATTTGCCCCTACACAACGAGAAGTACCTACAACTTGTTTAGTACTAGCACTAAACCCTAGTGCTTAGATTTGCCTGGGTGTAAAACACCTGAACTATTTTTTAAGCCTGATGTTTGCTCTGACAAGTTTGATCTCACAGCTGTGAAGTGTTTTTCATACAAAAGCCTTAATGACCCTATGCAATATCACTTATCAATTCCAGGTAGATCACTCTTGTGTTCAGACAGAGCTGGAAGTTAAAATAAGTCCTGCAAGACGTTCTTTTTTCAGCAGGTCTTGGGAGCTGGCTCAGCACATTCCTATCTCCTGCTTTGTCTAAAAATAACAAACCCTCCGAAGCGAGGGTTCAGGGTGATCTGTGCTGAGCGCAGGCATGCAGCGCGCCCGGTCAGCTCTGCTGCTCCCACCTCCACCCGCCTTGGGAAACACCAGCAGCTTGAACTGGGGCCAGTAGCCAGCTAGTGCTGCCAGTAGAAGGTGATGGTGCTCTGCCTGACATGGAGACCTTCTCTTCAGTTCCTGGTGGTTGGCCATTGTCCACAAGTACCCCACATCCCGAGGTACTACCTGCCTGGTTGTCCTGATTGACCCCCTCCCTAGGCCTGCTGGTGGGGATGTCATCTGGTAACCCACCTCAGATGTGGTCATGGATAGTTTTCTTTTTTTCACGTCTTTTGGGTTGGTATCTTTGAATCTGAAAGCCAAATGCAACAGGATACTGTCCCACAGCTACACCCTGAAGGCTCATACACCACCACCTAGAGGTCATGGCATCATCACAGGCATCAGCAGACACCCAGTTAACTCTATGTTTGCTGCTCTTCATTTTGAATTGTCTACCAAAAAAAAGCATTGAGCATCAATAATACCCCTTGGTTGGGGCGAGGCTCTCCTCAAGTGGGATCCTGGCCCTCCTGTTTGCATGCTGCACCTCAGCATCTATTTCTTGCAAATACACAACTGAACACACTGTGGGACTCTCCCCATCACAGCATGTGAGAACACAGCTGGTCATCAGAGGGATTTTTTTTGTCACACTGGTTTGGTCCCCGACTCCTACAGCCAGTTAGTGTATGTGCACAAGGCTCACAAGAAAATGGACTCAGTCTTAGAGGAGGTTCTTGTTTGAACCTCGACCCTTGCACGGATGCCATTCATTCCCAAGGTATGAGGACAGCAACAGGTATTACGAGATTTAGGACAAACAAACACCACAGAAAGGGCTCTGTCACTCGCACAAGGGATGGGCACCAGCAACACGCCAGGTCCACCACCAGATCCTTCTGTGATGGTCACACCCCTAGCAGAACTCATTTGGTCACCTCTTCACATCACTGCTGCCTTTTTGTTCCCCGAGACACCGTCGCTGGCTGTTCTCAAAGCAGGAAAAGCAAAGCTGACTGGGTAAAACCCTGTTTATTTAGGTGGCACAAATGAACCCTAACGCTAAACTGAGCTCAGCTGACCTGACACATCAAAACCTTTGACTGCTTTCCAAGCACTGACAACAAGGACCCCGCCACAGCAATGCTGACAGCACTTGGAGAAGCACCATGACATAAAACACTACTAACAACCCTACAGTTACAGATGACATGGGAAAAAACACCAGAAGAGCAATGCTTACCAAAGAGAAAGACACTTTTGGTACAACAGGGACACCACAACTCTCTGATGATCCTCACAGAGGCCACCATCAATTCCCTCTGGACCAACAGTGACTAGTTTGGCAGCAAAAGCAGGAGAACAGAGCATGCAACAGCCAAAGGGGTTCGAGTGACATCTTCTCCTGTCATGGCTGAAGCCATTTGTGGGTCAGAACATGGTACCTGCTGGGTTTTGCTGCTTAGAGGGCAAAAGGGACCAGCAGCCCAGCTGCTTCTGGAGCAAGCCCATACTACAGCATGTGCTCTCTCCAGAAAACCACCTGGACATCTGGGAGTGGAAGGAGCAGCAGAATTCAGACACTCATCCCAACAGAGAATGTGTTTTAAGCAAACAGCCAAGGAAGCAAAGCAGTTGTCTCAGAGTTTAGTGTTCAGTTAGAAGGGTTGAGCAGAATGTTTCAAACAGCACGTGGGTATAATTTAAAGAGCAGTTTGTAAGATGAGTTTTCATATTCAGATTGGAGTTTTGTGTATTAACAATAAATAAAACCTTAGTATTATTTCCATGAACTCCAGCCTTAATAAAACCACAGTGTCTTTACAACAGCACAGCCAGGTTTGACATCAAACCATCTGCACAAAACTCTTTCTGTCAAGATCACCACAAGGTCCTGGACATCCCATCAGAGAAACACCATCTCCCAAAGCGGCGCTGAAAAGCACTCTCTTTTGGTAAGAAGCCCACAGTGCAGTTGGGTAGGAAGGGAGCAGGATCCAGCCTGGAGACATACAAAAGGCATGGGGACAGTGCTGGCCCTTGTTCCACCTCACTTCCAAGCCAGGCAAAGGTTTTCCATCCACACTGCTCTCTTAACAGGGTGCTCCACAGATCTCCTCCAGCTACATTCACTGCGTTCTTACCGCAGTCATCTGTTACCTGCTCATCCTCCAGCGCTCTCCCTGTGGGGCCGCAGCGAGGCTGACTAATGTGGTCTTTAACAGAGCATTACATATTGTAATTAGCACGACACCAGCACCCACATCACGACACCAGCACCCACATCACGGCACTTGATCACAGAGACCTAACCCTTTCCCTCACACGGCTCGAGATGACTCTGCTAACCAGGTGTCCTCCCAGTAAAACTTCCCAGGTCTTTCAACCCACTCCTGTGGTGGGACACATGTCATAACCTCACAGAACAAGGGCAGCCCTTGCTCCCTCCAAGCAGACTTGCTCACTAGGCCCGACCCTTCCATCTACACGGGCAGAAATAGGTCTGTGGCTGAGGAGATGTGATGTCCCCCAAACGCCACTGAAACGCAGACCCAGCGCCAGCACTCAGAGCTCTGGACACCCCCTCTGAGCTCCTCCTCAGCCACAGGCATGAGAACATACGTGGGGACTGATGATCCTTTCAGAAGCTGAGGACCTGGGTGCCCCATGACCCCTTTGCTAACCAGACCTGATGTTCCACACCAAGGACCTACCTAGAGCTTCCCAAGGCCGACAAGCCTGTTCAGCCACTCACGGGAGGGGTAGGAGGACAGATGAGAAAAGGCATTTTGGTATCAATTACCCAAGAAACGTAATGCAGGAAGCAATGTTCCCACTGGGCTGACAGTACTTGTGAGCCTTGGGAGGTGAAGAAAGGTCAACAGCCCAGATCATGCCAAAACCACGTGACACTACAGAGCATTCAGCTCTTGCATCCTCCTCCTGTGCTCTAACCACATGCATCTGCCCCTTTTCAAGCTGTAAGCCACTGGGTGTGATTCAACTAATCCTGCAGCAAGGAAAACCCAAAAGCTCCCTCTTCCACAAACAAAAGTTTTTCATCACATCAGTTCAATGACTTAAACAGCAAGAAAAGTCACGAGGAGTCAGGAGTCGCTACTGAAAGCCCTTTCAGAAAGATGCCCAGCTAATCACCAAACCACTGAAGAGCACAAAGTCAACCCAAACCCATCAGCATGGCAAGAGATGACTCATCTCAGGAAATGCCAGGAGCTCCTCTGTCACCAGCCACAAAGGCAAGGCCAGTTTCTGCTCCAGACAGGGAGAAAAAGACCAAATATGAAATGAACCACATCAGTCACTGGACACGACAGAGCAGAATATTAAGATGGCCTCCAAAATTTGTTCCTATCCTTCCAAAAGAAGTGGTGATGTTTCTCAGTGCTCTGCTGTGTAGGAGAAGAATCCTACTTCCTTCCTCATCACTGCTTCAGAGAGCACACAAAGAATGCTCCTCCAAGAGTGAATTATTTAGGCAGTCATCTCGGCAAGTTATTTCCACTCACTTCAGAGGAACAATAACGGCTCAGCCAGTTAAACCAGCAGTAATTAAATGGTGCCCAGTTGATGTGGTATTTAGTTGACACGGTGGTACTTGGTTGACAAGGTGGTATTTAGTTGACATGGTGGTGTTGGACTTGATGATCTTAGTGGTCTTTTCCAACCCTAAAGATTCTTCGATTCTATGACTCCACCTCCAGAAAACAACCAGAGGATGGCTGAAGAGCACAATGAAGCTACTGCTGACACTGGAGGATGCAACACAGAATCATAGAATGGGGTGGGTTGGAAGGGACCTTAAAAGGTCATCTAGTCCAACCCCCTGCAGTGAGCAGGGACATCTTCACTAGATCAGGTTGCTCAGAGCCCCATCAAGCCTGACCTTGAATATCTCCAGGGATGGGGCCTCCAACACCTCTCTGAGCAACCTGTGCCAGTGATCTGCCACCCTCATAGTGAATTTTTTTTTCCTAATATCCAACTTAAATCTCCCCTTTTCTAGTTTGACATACACTTGATGTGGCTTAAAATCAGCCATGCAACTAGAGGAGCTCTGGTTCTCCAGCAAAACCTGCTCTGTCTTCACACTCTGCACACCTTTCCTCCTAGAAGACAGTTGGGTTTTCTACTTTCACATGAATTACTCTAATCTTGTTGTGACAGTCTAGAGCAACCAGAGGATGCTGCAAGTTAAACGACATCCTTTGCCTGTAAGTTTTACGAGGGAATAGGGCTGCCAAATCAGAGCACTGCAAAGCTGCAATCTGACAGCTCTAACTAGGGCAATTTCAGTTTGGGAAAGAGAAAAATAAAGGAAAAATAAAATAAAAAAAATCAAACAACAAACCAGAGAAACTATATAAGAGGAGAGGGAAGCAAGAAATGCAGCTACTAAAGGGACAAGTTGGGTCTTTGCCTTTTTTGCTGCTCTCGTCAAACCAGTATCGTGCTCCACACGTGCCGGCTGCCCAGTTGGTTTTTTTAAGAGCAGCCTGGAAGAGAGGGAACAGAAGAGGGAAAATCCCAGGGTCAAAGCACAACATCTGCCTTCCTGCAGTCTTTTTACGTGTTACAGAACCATACAGGACTCTGCCAAGAGCCCCCAGCAGCACTCATGGAGGCTCACACATCTCCCAGCACTTACTGAGATGGTTTCAAGAGCACGTGAACCCTGCACAGAAAAAGTCTGTGCTATGACATGACAGTCAAAGCAGGCAGCAGCCTGATACCCTGACCCTGATTCATCCCAAACTCCAGGTTATTCCAAGAGGCTCTGTAATCAACAGGACTGCAAGGAAATCAGATTTACATGAGCTTTCTACAAAACAGGCCAAGCCTCTCCGCTGCCACCAAACTCTTGCAGGATTTTAGAACATTAAACCATAAAATAAAATAACATTTAAAGAAAATATGTCAGTAAATTTAGATCAGGATTTCTCTTCGATAAATATTTTCTTAAGAACCAATTTGAGAATGAAGAATAGATGCAGAGTCCACCTGGCTCCATCCCTTCATCCTTTTATCTTCTTCAGCACTAGAGACAAGCAGTCACCAAGGTTAACCTCTAGCCACACAGCCAACAACCCCACTGCAGAGGTCTCCTGTTCTTCAGGGTACCTGGCTGAGCAGAGGTCTCCTGTTTTTCAGGGTACCTGGCTGAGCATCCAAGAGGGATTTGCTGCTGCACAGCTCTTCTCAAGAAGAACATTTGAAAGATGAAATACTGCATAAATCCCTTCTGGTATTATGTTCAGGAGTTTAAGATCAAAAGTCCAGAAATAATCTCTTCTGTTTCCTTCCACAGAAAGGAATCCAGTTTGCAAGACAGAGAGACCCTGGAGTACATAGATGGTTTGGAAAGGGGGCTGAAGTTGGGTGGTGAAGGAGTGTATTTTTAAAACTTGCCACTTTCATGGTTTTGGCAACTTACATTTTTTCTATCCTGACCTTTCACAATTATTTCTCTGTTTCTGCTCAAGATCAGCTCATCACAATAGACTCAATCAGGAACTAACCCTGAAGACAACTTTTGGAAGTGTCAAGCAATGCCACAGGAGAAAAGCTGTCTCAAGGACAAAGGGAAGAGATGGTCCCAGAGCCCAGAAGAGCTCACTGCCTAGACTTTGCCTGCACAAATAAGAGGAATTAAAAAAATTCATCCAACATCATGTGTTAAAATTGCAGGCACCCAGCAGCAGAAGCCCTTCTACAGGGTGTGCAGAAGTTCAGCTCTCAACTGATGTCCTGATGCCTGGTTGCTTCCAGGTATGCTCAGTTGTCCTCCTAGGTCTCTATGTTGACATGGAGATATGTTATCCCTGGGGATGGCATGGGCAGCTGAGTTGCAACCTCCAGTTGTAGGTCCTGTGCCAGAGAGACTTCACACTTGCCTTCCAGCAACACTCACATTAGGCCTAATGCAGACGCATATTGAAGGCAATTCCTTTTTGGATGTCCTCATCTGCCACACACATAAATCCCTGACCTTGAGCTCTGGGCACTGGAGCTGAACCCACAAGCAGGCTCCTCATAGCAAGCAGCTGTCCCATAGCAGGGCAGCCACCCCACACCAGGCAGCAGTGAAGCCTCCAACCTCCCTGTCCGTGCTTCCCCATGACCCAGCTCCACACTGCAAAACGGGATTACAGCTCCCATTGATCCACCCTGTTTTCCACTTCGATTTTGCTGGTGAAGCAGTGAAAGAGGTCACTCTGCTGCAACTGCTGAGGCAGCTTCCTGCCTACCAAAGAGTGGAGCTTATCTCCTTGGAGCTCCTTGCTAGTAACCAAGAACCAGACAGCAAAAATATCTTGGAACCCTTAAAAAAAGAAAGTGTGACAAACAAGAAGTGCTACTGGATACACAGAGCACCATCCCAATCTGTACTCGAGAGGCTTCACAAAAACAAACAAAAAAAAGAAAGGAATAAAGAGGGGGCTGTCAGCACATACTACACATAGTATTTCATATTCTCTCCACAGTGTAGTCCACACCAGCATCCATCACCAAGATGCTGATGATGTGCTGAAGGACAGACATTTATTGTCAACAGGAGATACCCGTTGCAGCTGAAGATTCTTGTAATTACTGTTTCTTGGAGAAAATGAAAGATTTATTATTCACATAACAAGCCAATGAAGGTCTTCTCTGGAGTAGAATGGCCCTTTACTTAACAGGCCTTCTTCTGTATGTCACGTCCTATTATGCAAGATTAAATAGTTTGCTTTGTTCAAGCTGTGATTTTAGGTAATGTGTGGATTCTCCAGCAGTAATTAAAAAGGACAGAGGGTACTTGTACTCGCTGCTGTGACCCTCCCAGGCAGTCTGGTACAGGGGTACCAGTGGGGACTCTCTCTTCCTACCCAGTCTCTGGCTTTATTTCTTTACATTATCAAACCACAGGAAGAGAAGATTTATACTCTGTCACTGGATAAAGGTCTTCAGCTGATATCAAAGCAGTTAGCTGTAATTGCAGAGAGAAGGTTGAAAAACAAACCTCAATTTATCAGTAGGGGTTTTTCACCCTCGTACAGTATGTGCCATCTACAGCAGGCAGAAGAGGTAGGAAGGCAGCAGGGAAAAAAAATCATCAGTCATTAAAGAAGCTGCCCTCATTCACAGTTTTACCATTAGCTATGACAGAAATCCTAAACAGGAGATAAGATCTCAGGGCTGTGTGTTTTCACATGTCTCCTTTACAAAACCCCTTTTAAACAAGGAACGCCGCACGCACAAAACTATGAGATCCCACCACCGCAACGTTTCCCGCTTCTCTCTCTCCTCTCCCTCACAGATTCTTGCTAAAACCTCTATCATATCACAGAACAGGGCCACCAACTTCCAGGCCTGGAGCTAGACAAGGTTGCCCAGGGCCCCATCCAACCTGGCCTTGAACACCTCCAGGGATGGGGCATCCACGTCGTCTCTGGGCAGCCTGTTACACACATTGTTTAATTCCAGAAGAAACTTGAGAGGAAATCACAATCCATGAGAGAAGGAGGACATGGGAAAGACTGTGAGATCTAGTAACTACAACAGCCACACTGACTTACACTTAATGATACAAAGAAAAGATAATTCATTGGATCACACCACGAGGGCACGGACCTGACTGAAACCCACCGGGCACACAACTCCCACACCAAGCCTGCACCCAGTCAGTACAGAGACAGTGACAGCAATTCAACCCAAAACCCTGCCAGATTGGTCCTGGAAGTCCCACATTTTTGCAAAATTAATGCAGCATCACTCCTGACACTCCCAAATACTCGGCTTTTCTGGGCCTGAAACCCCAACTCCACCTGTGTCCCATCCACAGAGACTCCTGGGAAGCTGCAGCTCCACATTGCTGAAGCAGACAGGGTCTACATGAGCAACAGCAGAATAACTGCAACTCAACCACACGTTAAAAACTCCAGGTGAACTCCCAGGACTGCAACAGGCTGCGACGTTGGTGATGAAACATTCAGAAAGGTGGCTGCAAAACTGAGTCCCTCTTCCTTGCATGCAGGGTCTGGACCACAGCTCTATAAATCAAGCGCCTACAATGATTTTAATTTACATTTCTTTCCAGATAATTATAGTCAACCATATAAATGAGTGGCAACAAGAAAGCCTTCCTTTTGACAAAACCAAGGAGGCTGAGGCTGTAGAGACCTTACTGCTCTCTACACGTCCCTGTGAGGAGGGTCAGAGAGGTGGGGTCGGTCTCTTCTCTCAGGTAACAAGTGACAGGATGACAGGAAATGGTCACAAACTGCCCCAGGGGAGACTGAGGTTGGACATCAGGATGAATTTCTTTACTGAGAGGGTTGTGAGGCATTGGAACAGGCTGCCCAGGGCAGTGAAGTCACCATCCCTGGAGGGATTGAAAAGGCCAATAGATGATGTCACAAAGGACTTAGTCTAGAGGTGGACTAGACAGGGTTAGGCTGGGGTTGGACTCGATGATCTTAAAGGTCTCTTCCAACTCAAGTGATTCTATGAAACTTGGGACCCTCTGGACCTGCCAGCATCCCTCGCAGCCCACCTTGGTGCAGCCACCCAGGATCTTCTCAGCATTACAGCAGGACAAATAAGGTTAGAGACCCTAAACATCCTTGGTTCAGGTGTATTTCCCCAGCTCAGTAGAGCACTAAGGAGGAGATACAGCATAATCCATCTGCCTGCAGGGAGGGACCAGACCACTATGTCAACACTTCACAGAAGCTCTAAGAAGAAATTAGGTGTTGCAGAAACTTTTGGGAACTTATGGCCAAATTCTCACTTGTGAATGTGTTGTGGGAGTTTGCTCATCACTCAGGCAGTTCTTCAGTGCAGAAGAATAAGAGTATAAACAAAGAGGGAAAAGAGAAAACATCCATCATATACCTGACCACCCCAACCATTCAAGCCTAAAAGGAAGGGAATAAAGGACGGTATTTTCCCCTTTTACCTCAGCTTAGCATTAAAAAGACAGGATACATTCCTAAATATAAGCCTCTATGAATGAAAAACTGGCAGAGTCAATAAGATGTGAAGTAAACCTAATTCATTTTTACTATATGACCTACTTTCAGCAGGTTTTGATTCACATGAGCAGCTAGAGCTTCAAGGTGGTGATTCGGCAAGGTCTGTTCATTAAAGTCATTCTTTTCTTTATGGCTTTCAGCTTCAAGGGATAAGAAAACACATTTCTGTCAGAGGCATTCGCCAAAAAGGTCCCCTCGACACAAATATCACAGAGGGAAAAAATGGATATGAATGCAAATCCTGCTTCTGAACCAAAAAGAAGATGGGAATGAAGGAAGTGTTCATTGCTGGAGGCAATACCCCCCTCAACAGCCTCAAACACCCTCTGGGTCCAACCTGACACCCCATCTCCAACCAAGGAGATGGTTGCTGCTCCCCAAGCATCCCCCCTCAACAGCCAGCCCTGACCCAGCTGCCTGACCCTGCAGCCCTGCCACAGACCCCTGCCCGCCCAACAGAAGAACGACAGCACCACTGCCCCTTTCCTCTGTGGTAGCCTAGGATGTGACCCCAGGACCCCTGTAACACCACCCTGGCAGCAGCAAACCCCTTGGGGGTCCCACACAGTGCTTCCTCTCACTCTTTGGAAAGTGATACAGCCCTGACAGCTTAAAAATTACTTTGCTTTGCCTGTCTTGAGAGAAAAAAAAAAAAGGGAATTTGAAATAACCCATGGGCTCTTCATGTACTTAACTGGTCCTGAAGCAGTAACTGGGACAGGGACTTAAGATAAAATGCTACAGAAGTAATTTCCCATTTTGACTCTAGCATCATCTTCCCTCTGCGTCGCAGGGCAGTCACAAAACTATCAAGAAACAGCATTTTGACCAAGTCTGTGGCCTCCATCCTGAGACACCACAGCTCCGTTGACAAGGCTGGAGCGACCCAGCGCTCCCCAAAGTCACCACAGCAGAGATCAGTTGCAGGCCCTTCAGAAGGGTCTACCAAAATACAAGTAATTAGAAAATAAACAGCTCATTTCTGTGCTCTCACGCTGCCGGTGAACAGCTTCGCTCCGGCTGGCAGATGAAGGGCACCGTCACCTCCGCGGCCGCTGCCAATTAGCTGCTCCGCAAAGGGTGTTCCTGGAGGAGCAGAGATGCTTAACCTCAGGCCAGGGCACATATGCAGGGAAAGGCATTCTGTTGAGAAAGAGAAGCCTTGGAAGACCTCTCGTTAAGGAAGTGAGGAGAGCTAGTGGAACAGCAGCAGGTCCTGCTGCAGCAACACGCTGCAAAGTAAAGCCCTGAAATGGGAACCAAAGCTCAAAAAAACCCCCACAAAATGTTTCCCAGACAGGTACTGCATTATAGACACACATTGGAACAAAAGGAAAAACACCACAAAAAGAAACATTTCTACAAGGAAACCATCAACTAATATTTTGGGTTGGAAGAGCTTCCTTCCCCCCCATCACCAAAGCAAAACTCTGGGAGAAAAATGCCCTTCCTGCAAGACAAAAAAAAGGGAAAATAATTTCTGGGTTGAGTCTAGAGAATGAAGCAACAAACCCTGCAAATCTGAACTGAATAAAATGTCACGTGAGCTTTTAGGCAGAGCTGAGACTGACTTTCAAGCCCAGCCTAGCTAGTCCTCGCCTTCTCCTAAGGGAGATCAAATCCAAATAAAAAGTCATGCCCTGTGCCTCGGTGTCCTGACGGACACAAAGCCCCTCCTGGCATCAGCCCTGGTTTGCCCTGTCTCTACATTTAAGACTCAACTTGTGTCACCTCGAAGCAAAGCACACAGCTACACAAAGGAGCATTCCTCCCATTCTGAATGCAATATGGGGATTATTCAAAAATCAGGAGCTATCAGCCTCCTAGGAGACACCAAAAGGTCATGGAGCAGGCTGAAGAATCCTTTCCCAGCCTCCTTCAAAAACATTTAAACCTACGTGATTTCTCTGCTTTAAGGCTTTCTTTGGGACTTTTCCCAAAAGTTCTGGAAAACAAATAATTTTAAAAAATCATCAATTAAAACGAGGGCGCTTCACCAAAGGAGGACGCGTAAGGACAGCGAGCGTCGGCAAGGAAATAGATGTCGGTATTTCTATGAACTCTGGCAGCAAAGATGTGGGCAGATGGAGGACGCAGCGAGGGAGCTCGGCTCAGCTCATGGTGTGTGTGACCCCAGCAGGAGGGTATCCATGCCCCCCAGCACCGGGCATCCCGCTCCAGCACCACAATTCCCATTCATAGAATCATCATAGAATCATAGAATGATCAGGGTTAGAAGCGACTCCCAGAGGTCATCCAGTCCAAC
>VXBZ01005948.1:139448-162770 GCA_013399135.1 Heliornis fulica | reverse complement strand
AGGAAAGTTGCTCCAGCCCCTTTATCATCTTTGTGGCCTCCTCTGGACCCTCTCCAACTGGTCCATGTCCTTCTTGTGTTGGGGGTTCCAGAACTGGACACAGTACTCCAGGTGAGGTCTCCCGAGGGCAGAGTAGAGGGGGAGAATCCCCTCCCTCGCCCTGCTGGCCACGCTCCTCTGGATGTATTCCTCGATCTCTCCACTTTCCGCAGCGGAAGCGAAGGGCAACCCCTGTCCAGAAGCTGGGGCTGATGAGGCCATCACCTACGGGCAGGAGACCCAGGGATGGAAAGCAGAGCAGAGGAAGGATGAAGGGGAAGGTGGCCCAGCCCAACAGCCTCGCTGGCTGCCAGGAGGCTGCCAAGCCCATCAGTAAAGATGCTGCAGTAACGCGTTCACTTGGCTCAGCGCGTCGGGAGCGGAGCTGCCTGTGAGTCACAGCTCTGCACCACTCGCTGCCCGCTTCCCTCCCCTCCTCACTGCCTCGAGTATTATTTTTATTACTATTCCTCTCTCCTGTCTTTGGGGTTTGTGGGTTTGGAGGTTTTTTCCCCCCTTCTCTTCCTTTTTTTTTGACTCACTGGCTGTTTCATCGCTAGCCAAAATATCTCCTATCAAGCTGTGGAGAGTGTTGTCACAAGTGAGGGGTGGTGGGGTGGGCCTGCCAGCCCCAGCCAGCCCCCCAGGGACATGGTGGAGTAGCATGTGGGATGTGGACTTTTATTTTCCACTCAATCACAGAAGCTCCTTGAAGGAGATTTGCTAGTTCTCCTAAAGCTGCAATAACAAGGCAGGTTTTCAGCGTTTGATTCACAACACTGAGTCAGGCTCTAAAAGCCTCTGAATTTTTCCATCTGCTCCCAGCTAAGGGGATGTCTCCAGCCTCACCAGTGTACTCCTGTGTGCAGGGCCTCAAGCAACCCTTGGCACAGGCTGAAGACATTCTTTTTCTTCTCCTTTCACCTTAATTATTATAAGTTTTGGGTTTTGTTTTTTTTTTTAATATTAAACAGAGTTCCCAGAGCCAGGATGACTCAGTGCCCCTGCTGTGGCACTGCTGATACCTACAGGAATGTGCCTACCCAGGAGTTGGTGGGAGCAAGTTCACAGCATTGTTCCCCAAGGTATCACAGCTCAGTGCAAACCTTTGTGCTATGAGATCACTTCTCAGGATGACATTTGATGAAGAAGTAGGCTGGGGATGTGCCCTGACTAGGACCCAGTAAGCCCTCTATGGCTTCTTGATGAGGGGGAGCAAAGGGGCAGGCACCGATCTCCTCTCTCTGGGGACCAGGGATAGAACCTGAGAGATTGGTATGAACCTGAGACAGGGAGGTTTAGGCTGGACATTAGGAAGAGGTTCTTTCCTGAGTGGGGGGTTGGGCACTGGAACAGGCTCCCCAAGGGAGTGGTCATGGCCCTGATCTTGACTGAGGTCAAGAAGCATCTGGACGATGCGCTCAGTCCCCTGCTCTGACTTGGCTGGTCCTGTGTGGTGCCAGGAGTTGGACTCGATGAGCCTTATGGGTCCCCTCCAACTCAGGAAATTCCATGGTTCTATGATCATCAACACTGCAGTTGGATGCACAAATATGCTGAGGTTTGACAGAGGTAAGGAGTGGACATCATCCACATTTGGTGTTTGCACAGGACCCACCACAGCCCAGCTTATGGAAAGAGCCTATGGGGTCTACCAAAGATCATTGTGAACACACTGAAAAAAAGCTATTTGAAGTTTTCTAGAAAGAGCAGATGCCACCCATCTTTGAGTATCAGATGGATGCAGCCTAGGCAGACACACACAAATGCTTTAGCTCTTGCTACCAGCTGACAGGCAGCATCTAAAGTCATCTGGGCAATCCATTCTTGTCTCCCCATCTTGGCTGCTGATGGAGGGAGTCACCTCCAGAACAAGAGGTCTGTCCCATTCAACACCCTATGGACATGGAGACCAAGGTACCCCCAGCAGAGCAGAGCCAGGCCAGTCTCTGCAGACAAAGGTTTGCTGCTGACTGGCAGCTATGGTTTCCATGGTTAAGCTTTCACCCAGAAGTCAAAGCTACCTGCACCCAAAGTGAACCAAATCCATTTCTGAGTGAACCCCACAGCACTACCATGGCTGTCTTCCTCATCAGAGGAATGCTGCTCTTCATGGACAACTTCTGCTTGTCAAGATCTAAAACATATTTGCACCTCCTGTAAGAGACCACAGCTGGTGCCAGGCCTGGCAAATGACAGACTGTGTATGCTGTCACCAGAAACCATCCTGGTCCAGGTAACCTGCGTCCACAGCTGTCCTCACACTCTCCTGCCTTTTATCAGTTCTTTACAGTATCCCCATTTTGTTAAACATGATCTCATTCCTATGCAGAGCAAAACACAACTTGTCAGCACCAATTCCATGCTCAAGCAGGCTTTCCCCTCTGCTGCTGAAGACAGAGCAACAACTCCACAGGATCTCAAGTCCTGCAGGGACCAAATCCAAAGGGCTACCCAAAGGGCCTCCTTCCTTCGCACTACTTGCACCAGCAAAGGCTCTTTGAGGATGGAGCAACTCATTCCCTCCAGCTAGCAGCCTACCTCATACCAAATGTTGATCTGAAGATGTGCCAAAACATATCTTTATTCCAGCAGTGGTTTCTCAAAAGCCAGTTTCTCCTTCCCTGAAGACTGGAGGCCACTTGGACCTTGGGAGAGGCAGAGGGTATCTGCTATGGGATGTTTTGGGCACCTATGAGGTGCAGATATCAGGTGAATGGCATAGTTTGGACACCAGTACATAAGTCAGTGCTTACCTGAACATATCCTCCAGCTCACATGCCTCTTAACCCATTTCCTAACATAGCATTTTCTGCTTCAGTTCCCTCTCTGCTCTTTCCTCTAGGCAAAAGTTTTCTGTTTCACAGTATTTTCCGCTCTTCCCTTCCATTTCCTAAATTCCACAGTATATCTTGTGGTAGCCCCTAATGGTGGGCATCAATAAAACATCACCAGCCTCCCAAGCCTCTCGTACACCAGCCCAACACATATTTCCTTTCTCCCTTTCACACTGTTTCCCTCTAAGCACCGGCTCAGCTGGGGGACTTCTGCATCACTGCTGCTGGGCTGACATCATTTAGATGATCACCCCTGAGAGCTGCCTTACTCCTCCATCACTCAGAGGTGCTCAGCTACTATGAGCATTTTCCTTTGCATTTCCTTCTGCTGCTCTAACAACATACTAACGTCCTTATCAGATGTGCTACATTTGCTGCACATTTTTAGGCACCTCTGCTCCACGTGGTTTTATTAGAAGCCTTTGTACCCATTAAGGCCTGGAAGAATGAGTGCCAGTGGCCTTTTGTAGGTTAATCCACAAGAGATCAAGAGAGTGCAAGACATTCTGTCTATTCAAATTACTCATTTTACAGTATAATAGTATGAATATTAATATTGTCCATTGAAAAAGTGTGTTAATTAGGATGCTGGCAGTTTTCTGGACCACTGCCACCCAAAGGAAGCACTGAGGGGGTACGTGACTATTCAAGCCCATGTCCCGAATCGCTGTTAACGACAGCGGTACGCTCAGTTCCACCACAAGAGCCAAATAACCAAAACAATTAATGAGGGAACAACCTGCAGAGGGTTAATGACACTTATTTTTTCCCCCCTCTACTAATTTCAGTTATTCCCCTTCCTAGAAAAGCAGCGCTCAACCAGACCACAAATAATTTGCATAGCGCATATGTGCTAGCTGCTGGGAGGTTTTTAAGCAAACAGAACAAATGCCTCATTAATAACTAAGTGCCAAGAAATGCAGAAAGAATTTTGTACCAGACTACTGAAAACCATAGTAGCTTATTCTTCCAACTGAACAGCTTATTCTCAGATTAAACACTACAGTCCTTTGATAAGACTAGTTTGGGCAGATGAGAAGATGGAAAAGGCAAGGTAAGGAGGACACACACCTGGGAGGTCGTTACAGTTCGTGTTCAACTCTCTTATGCAGGTAAAGCTCCCACAAGGATCAGGCCTGGCCACTGGTACATTAATAGCACACAGATGATCTTTAAAAGATATGATCTTCCCCGGTTTCAGTGTCTATTTTTACCCTATAGCATGGATGTGCAATCTTCACTGTAGTCTGCTGATCTGGAGGTTACTCTCTGTTTTCTGCCAGCACAAGGGAAGGACAGTCACAGACCAGGCACCAGGAAGGTCTTCCAGGCACCTGGGTATTTACAGACTTGATGAATTGGTTGTCAGCAAGCATCTTGCCAGAGGAAACAAGCAACCCATGGTCCTAGGGACTGCTGACCCCAGGACACCACCACCACCACCAGTTCCTCTGAAACACTAGACATGTACAAACACATTTTCCTTCCACTCCACAATAAACCCCAGACCTTTTGGAAGCTTTTGCAAGAATGAGATTTGCATCAAAGGGCCTGATTTGAATGGAAAGCCCATAGGTTTTGTTTGGCTCTGGTGTTTGCCCAAGGCGGAGGAAAAGTACACATTAGACCCTTTGGACCTTGTTTGCTCTCACAGAAGGCACTTCCCTTTAGGATCACCCTAAGTTGGGAACATGAATCCAAAGTGAAGTCACAGGGTCGAGCCCATCTCCTCAAAGTTTGCAACCAAAATGCATTTTCCCCAACTGGTGTTTCTCAGCACGGTGGGACTGACAAAACCAGCAATATCACTCTCTTCAGCATAGCTTTGGCACACATCCATCAGTCAAGAGATCCAGTTTCTCTTCCCCATTTACCAAAGCAGAAACTCAAAAACATCTGGGCCATTTTCAGAAGCTCCCAGCGCCCTGACCCACAGCGTTATGTCAGCAAAAGAAAGAGGTCCGCCAGCACTGCTGAAGGTCAGGGTCCCTTTCTGCCTCAACGTAAACTAGGGCATCTAAAATTAGAGCAGACTTCTGTGAGTGTGGATGACCAGGGCTGACGGTTTTCTGATTCCCAGCCTGTCACACAGGGCCACAGAAGAGATTTTGCATGTGCATGTCACACCCCGGCACAGGGTGAGAGGGAGGTTCCAACACAAAGACCTTTGAGATGCTGAAGCCCATCCACTGGAAGCAGCTGCAGAAACCTCTGGTAATTCCCCAGGTTACTGAGCACTTTGCTGTTTAAATCTCTCCCTGACCAGATTTATCGCTTGTCACCCACCAAAAGCTAATCCCACTTTTTTCTGATTTTGCCTCTATCCTCTTCCCCCACCCCCACCCTGCTCTCTGTGTGAGTGCCAAGCACCTTTAATCTTAATTTCAGATGTACTTTTCATGATGCTGCAGATGTGAGATGTGTTATCTGCAGCTGACAGTATTTGCCACCTATTTCTCCTTAAAGGACGCTGCTTGACCTTGTAACAGCTTCCATGCCTCCAGCTTTAGAGGCTGAGCCTTTTGAATGGATCACAAATAATCACTTCTCTGTATCCATTATAAGCAGTGAACCAGCTATCCAGAGAGCACCTGCTTTGGGCTGGGTTTGTATTTTTCCCCCTCCAAACGCAGCCTTTTTCCCAGGCAGAGACATATTACGGCAATTCAGACACTGACAACTGTGTAAATCACACCCAGGCCCCAGTTATTGATGGCCTCATTCCAGTAAAGTATGAGATGATCAGACTGCCCAACGGTATTTTGATCATCTGAGAACTCAGGAATTGGAAGTCCCAGGCTCCATTTTGCTCTGAAATCTAACAAAAGGCATTAACTGTGACAAAAGGCACTTGGAGCATTTCTCTTAAATTATCTCGTTGCACACCAGCAGTAACAAACACTCATTTTCCTTTATTAATACACTCTCCCTGCCCATAACTGCTCCCATTTTTCTCATTCTGAATTAAAATGCTTTCAAGTTATTGATTCCTTCTGCGAGAAATCTTTTCTTCTGCTTTTATTAGTTCTTGTACACAGCCTAATTTTAAGGATGTGAACACAAGCACCTTGCTAGCAGGCCTGTCTCCCGGGAGTCCACGTAATTCATCTCTCCCGTACAACGTACGTCACGTTCTGCAGCCCCGGCTCCTCCGACACTGCCAGCGTGCCTACACTGGTACTCTCACATCTGTTATTAAATTATGCAATTAGCTTATTCCTTCTCAAGCACCTTCCCTAACAGGTTGCATCGCTGTGTGCACGTTTGGAGCTTTCAAGAGCATTTGCTCTCGCCCACTGTTGGATTTCTCCTCTCCACACCAGCCTACCCACGCGATGCTCCCTCGGATCGGATGAGGGTGTTGGTGGTAATTGTTGGAGGTGAAGGTGCACACTGCTGTAGCTACACCAGGAGATGTGCCCCTTCCACCAGAGAGGCAAGGCTACCCTAGCATCTCACATCTGCGGGCACATCCCGCTGCCGGGGGGCTCAGCCAGCATGAGGGAGGGGGCTCACACACTGCCCCTGCCTCTTTAATTCCAAATAGTGATGTGCTAATAATGAGTCCATGCTAACCATTAGTCCATGCTAATCACAGCTCTAAGCACTGTATCACAGGTTTAGGGCTCTTTCTAGAAGAAAAGTGAGAGACTGGGTGGATGGAGGCTCATCTTCACCACATGGGTTGGCCCAAAGTTGAGTTCTTACCATCAGGCCTTGGGCAAATCCATGTCCTTTGCTAAGCACCCTCACTGGTGCCAGCACCACTCAGTGTGTAACCCCTCATCTGCTGTGGAATAACCTGCCCTGTCTGTGATGGAATTTAGAGGCTGGACAGTGACAGGCCTCGAATCCCACTGTTCCAGTGGAGGCTGAACCCCGTGGGCAGCAGTCACTGCAGGGGAGGGGCCATGCCCTGGACCACTGCCAAGCCAAGGGGCTCCCCTGCAGTACTTGCCAACCCCCTACACCCTGACTCTGTGTGGATGCTAAAGACATGGTACCCCAACCCATGTCACAACTGCCATGGCTCTTCCATCCCAAGGATGCTGTTGGTCAACTGGAAACAGAATAATTAACTACAAAATACTGGAGGAGCTACTGGGGTAGGTGTTCAAGGGACCAATCCACTGCCTGGCTGCTACAGGATTTGAAGCAGATCCTGCACATTTTCTGTGCAGCCAGGAGGATTCACCCACTGGATGATGCCCTCAACAACCTGCACCAAGACTTTGGGTTTCTGCATTTTGGGCAGTTTCATGACTACAGAAAACGCTATTTTTGCAAAGACCAAGAGCGCAATACTCCATTGTGTTTCAGCAGGCTGCTCCTCTAACGCAAAACTTCCACTTCTCTTGCAAACCACCCCCTGAGTTAACCCCACTGGCATTGGGATACACAACTCAACTCATGTGGAACAGGCTATTTACTGAAATTCTGCTGAAATTGGCTGCCTTCTGTTAGTTACATAGAGAAGAAAAGCTTTGGCCTCGATCCTGGACCTGCTGAATTAAAGTGTGAAAGAATATAATCTCCAAAGCACAGGAACACCAAAGCATTTCCACTGCACACCAGCAGTACTGCCCACTGTGGCTGTAACCATAACTGCTCTGACACAACAAGAGGCTAACAGCAAGCCCTGTGGTATCTGCAGTGTTTCCTAAGCCCTGATCGCTGCTTACACGTGAATTCCTGCATCCGAAAAACAAAGATGCACTTCCATCCTCGCACGTTGTCCGTAAGGTCTTCAAACTCTAGAGGGTTTTATGTACCAGGCAGGGAGGGGAGAGGTTGGCTAGAGACTCCTGAATGCTCCAGTTAGATACTTAATGAGGCATCATACTCCCAACTAGTGGTTTTGCTCAGGGACAAAATTCAATGCCAAGGAAAGTATCAGCAAAACGACTTACCAACTGCACAATGTGTGGGAGCAGAAACATCCCATCTTTTCAAAAGGGGATGCAGAGCAGGAAAAAAAGAATGATCTGGAGGGATTAAATGTCTCCCTGTCAGCATCTCACTGCTGCCAACGTGGGGCTGACCCCAGAGAGCCTGGCAGGAGAGATGATGGTCTCCCCTCAGCACATTTCCTCAGTGCCGAAGCCCAGGGATGCTGGTGCTGAAGCCCAGGGATGTCACCAGCTGCTCAGCACCTGGAAGGTATCACCACAAACTGAAACCCAAACTCCTCACTACACCTCATAGGGTTTCTTCCAGAAACAGTGAAATACCAGGGTTAAATGGATATACAGGTGTGAGAAAACATGGGCAGAGATCTGAGCAATTCATGAAAGTCAGGACTGCTACCACAAGTGTCCCACTGCGGTGGCTTCCTTTGCTCCTCAGCATAAAAGCAAACCAGGTAACTAATTTCTCACATGGACAGATCCATTGGGTGCTGTTTAAAAGAAAACTCTGCTTAAATTCCTTTTCTTCATCATCAGGGTTAACATGTTCAACCCAACGGCCACACACAAGCTTGTAGTTTGTTGGGTTTGGTTTTAATGCAAACCAGCACTGCCAAGCAAGACACAGACCTGGCACACAGCCCCGCCAGCCCAGCGCCCTGGCCCTCACACCTTCACCAGGAAAACCACGGATGAATGGACAGGGAGAAGGAGAGGCCTTGGAACAAGCTCCAAGCTTTCCTTTCCAGCCCTCTGGCTGGCACAGTGCCCACTACTTTCTTTTACAATGGGTTTTCTGGAGGTGGAGCTCAGATAGCTCAGCAATGGGTATCCCATCCCATCTCATCCCATCCCATCTCATCCCATCCCATCTGAGCCCCCACCAGGAATCCCTGCAGACACTCAGGGTTGCTTGCCCAGACAGAAGAACCACCCTGAAGTTCACACACCAACAGCTACTCCAAGGAAAACACAATGCCAACCTTGAGGAACCAGTCACACCTTTTAACTAATCAGGAAGCATCCACCAGTTAGTTTTTTTCAGCAGGGCTGTTTTACTGTGCAAGCCTCATCTCACTTGATCTAGATACCATGCAGACAAACAGAAAACACACTTCTTCACACTGACCCTGTTAATAACTATTTCTCAAGGGACTAGAGGAACGGTAACAAGCTAACACTGTTTATCTGGAACTCAACATCTAGACTTATTGAAAAAAACATCTCCACCCAACACCAGTCAGAAACAACCCAACCCAAGCCATCAAGCTAAGGCAACATTCACTGAAGCATGGTCAGACAGAGCACCGTGCAATGCAGCCAAGGTGAAGCATCACCTCCGTTGCAAGAAGCTCGTGCACTAAGGGGTCTTGCCCTGAGAGGGTGCTTCTGCCTCTTGATCTTTAATGCCTGTGTGGAGCTAACAAGGTCAGCTTCCAGACTGGGCTTGTGGGCAGCTCTGTAAAATTAACTATGAAATCCAATTCTCTGTCCTTCATGCAACTACTCTTCCTCAACTCTCATCGCTGAATTGGGACACATAACTGCCCTGGCCCTCTTTGCCCTGGTGTGTCCAGGTCATTTCAATATTGCTTGCTGTCAGGTTCAGTTTTACAGTGGATAGTAATAATAATAATTTTAAAAGATGACTGCAGAAGGTTCCTTCCTTTGGAAACTCACTGCCCCAGGATACAAGCACCCCTATAAAATAGTAGATACCAGGGCCAAGAGGCATCCTTCCCACCCCAGGGTGCTCCAGCTACTGATGCGACCTTGCTGAAAGCTCCCAACTACGCAACTGATGTTATCCAAGAACTCAGAGGAGGTTCCTACAGCCCCCAACTCCAACCACCACACTCAGAGGTACACACCAAGAAAAAGCCCACTGGTCCCTGCCCAGCATCTGGATTTCTCTTCCTCTGGCAGACCTGTGGGCCACAGCTGAGCCTCCTGGATTCATCCTGTACTTCACATCCTCTCTGGTAGGAAAACTAAGGCGGCGCATGAAAAAGGAGCACGTACCAACACTACTTCTTGAAGAGCACTGCTGTGGAGAGCAAATCATCTCAGGAGGGGGAAGTCTGAGAATACAAGTAATCCCTGGGACATCAGCACACAGGTCTGCTGGTCAGCCCAGCCCAAGGCAGATGACTGCAGGCAGAGACAGGTACTGAGCACACAGCCAGGGATGCTCTGCACCCCTGGCAAGCACCAAAACCAGCATCCCCACCGTGTCTCAGGGGCAGGGGTGGCTGCAGCACCTCACCATGCTCCTGGTACCCCACAGGCTCCTGGGGCTGGATCATCACAGCTTGTGCTGGTGAAGGCTCGGTGCCCCAGCATCCCACTGCAGCTGTCTGCTGCATCATCTGAAGCCCTAACTGACCTCCTGCTTTGCCACCCACGCAGGGAGCTGAGAGAGAGGGGCTGGGGGACAAGCACAGTGTGGTGAGGATGTGGCAATGGAGTTGGTTTCCTAGCCACACATTTCCACAAGCACATTCAAACACAGGAATTCAGAAACCTAAAACACACACACGAAACTGAGACACCTAAACAAAAAAAACCCACAAGTTACACCAATCTGCCACGCTTATACGAGGGGAGGAAGAAACCCCACAACATTTAGAAGCAGGCTGTGTTTGCTTGGCACTTTCCATCCTCAGGGAATTAGTGTAAAGGGCTTCCCAGGTAAACCTAAGAATAAACTGCAGATTTCAAGAGAGACACACTTCTCGCTGCAGTGAGCCTTCAAAGCGTAACCGAGAGAAGATGCAGAGCTGCGAGCGGCTCCCCGTAGGCATCGCTCGCCTCCATGTCTTCAGAGCCAGCTGCAAGTCAAGCTGCATCAAAACTGGAATGGAGATGAAAAATGACAGGCAAGAAACATCTCTGGAGACAAACACTCCAGCAATGGAGAGCACTGCAAATACACATCCTGGACCAATGTTCACTGGCTGCTGCTTCCCCCATCCCCTTCTCTAAAACCTCCAAGAAGTCCTCTCCTGGCTTCTTAGCACCTTCAGAGCCGTGAAGAGCAAAATGCTTCCCAGCTCTGAAACCTACTTTCCAGTGCTCCATTAGGTTGCTGTGCTCAGCTGACCTACTAACAGCTAATCGCTGCTGTACTTTGCTCCTCAGGGAACCAGCCTCACCCTCAGCCTTTTGTTTTCAAAATGTTGGTGCAGGGACACCCAGCACACCATCTGCCTCTTCACAAGTGGATTTCCAATGCTGGTACCACCAAACCGCTGCTCCCAGAGCATCCCTGCTTCTCATTTAATGGGGAGAGGGGTGAGGACAGGGATGGGAAATGAGAAGAGAGAAGTTTCTGTAGAAAAGGTCACCAGAGAAGCCCGCAACAGCAGGGACTTGGCCCGAGGCTCCTTGTGCACTGCATTAGGCTCCAATTCACTTGACTGACCCAATACTCTTAAACACTATAAACAAGTCAACAACAAAAAACAGCCTCTACTTTAATCAAGGTGCTTCTAATCTGCTGCCCAGGGTCATCACTAGATCGATACGTCCTAAGAGGTTTTTTTACAATTCTGAGTCTTACAGCATCCATATGTCACTGTCTGACCACCACTACCCCCTTACAACACACTGCTCTAAGATATTGCAGTGACCAGGCTCCAGTAGAAGCTGCACCTTCCAAAAGGGAGAGTGATGCTTTCACATGAAGTAACCCTGATCCTGAAGAGCTACTTCCTAAACAGCTCCCCCCACACACCTATCTCCCAGGTTCCACGCTGCTGGATGCCCAGGTACATCATTGCCATGAAAGAGCCTGACTGAAGTCAGAAGGCTTTGAGCAACCTCAAGACCAACCACACAAATCACAGACCAGCCAGACAATACATCGATGGACCAACTTCTCCTTGAAGCTTTAAGACTTCTAGACAGGGAGTCTTCTCAGACCCCAGCATTAAATACAGATGTCCACATCCTCACCTTCCCAGACTACTCTGCATAAAACAAGCCACGCATCCAGCACCACTGGTCCTCAGCCGTGAAACCTGGGGATGCTGGGAGTGAACAGTCAACCATCCAACTGACCCACTTGAAGTGTCCTCACAGAAGAACTGAGAAAAAAGGTCTGAGTCACCATCCAGTCACTCCCTGGGGACAGGAGATGGTGGTGCTGTACTTGGTGCTTAGCACCCTGACAACAGACCCACCTCAATGTGTGTCCCCCAGCTTTACAGAGCACCACTGACTTTACCAAGCATCTCCAAGGTAGCTTTTTCTTCCCCTCCCATGCCACTGCAGGCAATTCTTTGTCCCGTGTGATTGTGTGGTACATACTTAGGGGCAGAGCACCCAGCAAGGAAGTGGAGAGGGGACAAACATCCCCTCACACACACACGGGGCTGCTCTTGACCTTCACCCTGCCCCTTCCCATCACAAACTCCAGAGAAGGAAAAGGGAGGCACTACAGGAACATTTCTAATCACCTTTTATAACCTGCATTCCATCGGGTTGAAAAGTAAAAAGCACCTTTCGCTTGTATTATTCAGAAAGCGGCGAAGTTAACGTGACATATTGGTGCGTAGGTGTGTGTGGGCTGGTTTCTTGGGGGGAGGGAGGGCTGAGGGCTCTCTGTGTTTCAGAGAAATGAAGCAGCACAAGATGTACCAGTTGCTCTGGTAACAAAGCTTTTCTTTTTTTTTTAAAA
Source organism: Heliornis fulica (assembly GCA_013399135.1). Lineage (NCBI taxonomy): Eukaryota > Metazoa > Chordata > Aves > Gruiformes > Heliornithidae > Heliornis > Heliornis fulica. The sequence goes on along the minus strand of VXBZ01005948.1, from coordinate 150,306 downwards.
AAAAAAAAAAAAGAAACATCATTTTAAGCGTTTTCCAGTGAAGACTTCCTTGCCTGCATGGCAAAAACAAGCCCCCATTTCAGACACACACAACTTGAGTCAGCAAGGAAAGGACCTTCTCTTCTAGATATTTTAACATCATAGGGAAGCTGATAAATTGAGGTTGCCCGTTTTCCTTCTGATAAGGCCAGCCTGCATTATCACATACCAGTACACAGGCTCAGGCCCTTCCCATGACCCAGTAAGAGCTGATAAAAGGCCCAGCACCACCCGCGAGATGGTGCCTGTGAGAACAGCAAAGACCCCCCCGCCCCGGCACCGTCCTCCTCCAGGCCGGCACAAGGAGCCATCCCAGGGGAAACAACGGCTTAATACTGTGCTTGTAATACTGAAGGATTATAAAGCAGCTTGTAAGTCTCATAAATCCATTGACACTTGCATGGCCCTTAGATGACCTTGAAGACACCAGCTGGCCAGTGCCCATCCACATGGGTTTCTATCTGGATGGGGATGTGAAGAGTCCCACCACCACCATCCCAGCAGAACAAGGGGAGCTGGATGGGGCACATCAGCCCAGAGCTGGTTAACTGCTCTGCTGCGAAGGGGGGATGATGCTTCCCCACCTCAGCACCACAGAGCAGGTTCTAACGCAGCCCCAAATCATGGGGAGAGCCGGACAGCTACCCAAATCAGAGGGTACCAACCCCTCACATGTTTGCCTCAGCCTGCAGGGACCATCAGGCAATGACAAGGGGTGGCTACATGCAAACACGTGTGGGGTTACACACAGCCTGCCCTGCAGCAAAAGCAACCTCTGAAGTGGTGGGAAACAAGAAGGGCCCAACACCAAGAATACAACTCCAGAACTTATCAAGTTCTCTCAAGTCACCCCCAACCTCGCAACACCACCATTCATCTTACAAAGGCCAAGAAGTAGGTAAGAGACGTGCTTGCAATGCCCCTTCAAACCCAACAGTTGGCTGCCTATGTCAGAGCTGTTGGGTTTTTCCACACTGCAAGACAGTGGAGCTCTGAATTCCCTCAGCAGCCCATAAAAACAAGCACCAGGTACCCACAGTGTGCCCAGGGCCTGCACGCAGAGGGTGGTTGGATGAGGGGTGGCCAGCAGCAGACCCAGGCTGCAGGCAGCACACGTGGTTTGCATGCATTGAGAATGGACTCTCAAGCAAGGCACAGCAGTCAGTCTTCAGCTATAAAAGCTGTGTATGTAAACTAAGATTAATTCTTTACAGCAACAATCCCCAGGAAATATTAATTGTGTGCAGCATGGTAACTTCTTCCACACGGCTAAAAGCAACAGTGATTAATTATCAAACTATTGACCATCAGCCTTTCGGGAAGAGACACAATAAAACAACTGATTATTAAAACCAATTAATGTCATTCTTGACTCAGGCTAATTATCTGAACTGCTAATAATGACCCAGGAACCTGCAGAGTCTGTTCTCACCAGGGCTGATGCAAGGGCTCGGTGCTTGAGCAGTAGCAGCAGCCTGAGCCAGACTTCAGGCAGGCTAAACATGGCATAGGCTCCACATCAGTTATTTTCTTACACCTCCCCTCAAATAAATGAATGGGAAAGAAAATGAAAAAAAAAAAAGAGGAAGAAAATAAAAAGTAATTCTGGAAGCCTTCCTTTTTCATATCCACCTGCTACCCACCAGCCTGCAGCCGCAGGATGCCCAGAGTACCACAAGGAAGGATGCCGCCATGCAGGGGAGCACAGGACACGTGTTATCCCTCCTTGTTTGGCACCTGGAACACCAGGACAACGTTACTGAGAACATGTTTGTGCATGGGACATTCTCAGGAGTCTGGCTTGGGGACCAAAGTGTCCCAGCAGCGCTCCTGCTCCCAGCTCTCCAGCATGACACAACCCTGGACTTCAGTTTCTCATGCTCTCAACATCTTCATCTACCAGGTCAAACTGGTGGGTTTGCCACCAGGTGCATCAATCCTGGCTTCTGGCAAACTCCAGATGAAGAATAAACAAATATACCCTGACTGAAGGCCCTTTTCCATGCTTCACACACACTCCCCACCATGTATTTTACCCCAGACACACAAAACCTGCCACGTCCCCTCCAAATGACTGAGGCTGGCGGGGACGCAGCCAGGCCATGGCCAGGCACCCTGCCTGGAGGTGGCCAGTAGCACCCTGAGGTGCCTCTGGGACTGAGCCCTGCTCCAGCCCACCCTGCAATGATGGTGGAGGAGCTCCCTGTGGAGCCACAGCTCAGAGACCTGCAGCTGGCAGAACCCACACGCTCTCAGAGGGCAGAACAAGGCTGTGTAATGGCTTAGTGATTACATGGCATTTACCAGCTAATTAAACAATCGATAGTTACTGTGTGGTTATGGAGCTCGCCCACAGTACCCTGTAAAATACAGCCTTGCTGAAGGTGTAAATGGAGAGCAGCATCCCCTGGGCACGAAGCAAAGCAGCTCCTGGCTTTAATGACCGTTGTCCTGGTACAGCTGGGAAAAAGCACGTGAGTATGTGATCTCAGCAGCTTTTATTTCCCTGCTCAATGCTGTAAAACTACACAAGATGAGAGAGGCAAAGTTTCCCCTCTGACTCATTTACTACTTTATTCCCCACCCCCTCCCAACTATTGCAAAGGCTTGCATCAAATTCCTGCTTCGGCGATGCTGTGTGCTGGGCCAGAGCGAGTGCCCGTGGCTAAATGGGTCTAAAAACACCAGAGGGGTTGCTTTGGCTTCGACATCCTCGGTGCACAGTAAGTAGCCCCACTGCCTGTCTTCCCCAGCTTTGTAATTATGTGTTGGAAAAGTATTTCCTGAGCAACCTGGTGTCCTTTTTCCTTCCAACCTGCTGTTAATTGGAGTTTCAGCCCCAGCAGCTGCGGCCCTGATGCTGGGATATTTCCAGGCAATCTAAGCATAGACAGTAGTTTAAAGACTTTTTGCTTGCTCTCTAATGCAAAGTAGAGATAAGCAGTAATAATAATGTTCTGAGACATAAAAGCAGCATTTCCTCCCACTTTAGATAACGCTCTAAAGGGTCTTAGTGATTTTTATGTTTACAGTTTTGCTTTCTGCCATCACACACCTGGTAAAAAAACACTGAGGCAATGGCTCAATTCCCAAAGTCCAACACTCTATATCCCTGTTAGCCATTTCTTTAAACACCTTAAAAATACATATATGTTAAGAATAAAGAAAATCCAAGACACAAAAATGCCTCTTTGGCACAGGAGCTAGCAAGCTCCAGTCTTTCATCACTAGGAGTTTGCCATCTGTAACATCAGACAAGGGATTATTAGAAAATAAAGAAAAGCTTCCGGTTCAATTAGAGAGATAAACCATCGCCAGCACAGTCCCTCATTAAAATAAAAACCAAGCTATTCACAAGAGATTGTTAAGGAGCAAACAAGGAATGCTGTTTCTCTCTGCAATTACCCAAAGGGAAGAGCCTGTGGTCGGGATTCGAGGTGAGCCAAGCAGAGCAGGTCACTGCCGTAGCTCCCGCAGCGTTCCAGTGTCCCCGGGGCACATCTGGAGCTGGGAAGCACCACAGCAATGTTCTAACCTGCAGTCCTGAGCAAAGGAAAGCCTTTACTTGAAAGAGAGATCAATCCCAACGAGTTGCCTTTGCCTGTGGAGCACGAGCCTCAGGGAGGGGGCATGGCTTTGATTCGCAGAAGCATTGTGTACCGCCTCAAAGGGGTCTGAGATCACGGCCCAGAAAGCTGGATCAGAGCAGCTCATGCTGCAAGCTCCATCCTGGTGCCCACACTTCAGCTGAGGAGCAAGCTGCCTTGGGAGCTCTTACCCTGCGCTGGTTTCACCACCTTCTTTTCTCCTGGAAGGAGAAGACATGTGCCATGGCAGGGGCTGCCCAACCTCTCCAACACAGCAGATCCTGAGTTTGGCTCCAGGAACCTGATGGCTCCTGTTCTTGTAGGTCTACCAGACCCCATACATGCAGTTACTAGAACAACACAACCAAGAACACTATCCACTATCCCATAGGATCAACAGAGGGTTGCACCTTGTATGTGTCCCTCCATACCAGCTGGTTGGCACAGGACAGCCTCAACCTCCAACACAAACACAACCATGTGGCAGCATCATGGCTGGCTTCTACCTCAGGTTTTCTGGAGGAAACATGAAGGCTGCAGCCTTGGCCTGGCAGTTGTGCAGCATGCACACCGAAGCTGCTCTCCCCTGCCTGGAATAAGCATCTCGCTTCTGCCTCTTCCCAAGGGCAGAGCTGCTCTGCTCACATCAGAGGGACCGGCCATGTGAAGGGGAGGTGATGCTCTGGATATGGAGCACAAGTCTTGGACTTGGAAAGCCCAGTCTATGAAGCCAGCAACAGAGCAGGCACAATGAATTACTCTTTCACATCTACAAATACAACTCGAGAGACACAGAGCCTCTAAGAGGACAGGGACGGTGGGAAAAGCCCCAGTCCCACCCAAGATGGGTGTGAAATGGCAGTGGAACACCATCTAATTACTGAGGACACTGCTCCTAGGTACAGACTGCTGCCAAGGGCTGTTTTAGAAAGGAGCCAGAAGGTCCATGTGTCATGAAAGCTGATCCATCTGTTTTGCTGCAAGAGATAAATACAGCAGTGGTATCTGGAGGGAAAGAATCACAGCGATCTTATTTCCACGCTAGGTTTTAGTGTGGGACACCATAAACAGTTATATGTGTGCTTTATATCAAAGTCTCCTTTTGTTTATAGAGCAAGTGCTACTCCAAGACTTCAGTTTAACAGTTCTGAAGTCAGTCTTAGCCTGAACTCATACTTCAATACTTACTAATCTGCTCTGGGCAGCAGCGTTCCCCCACCCCGCTGCCATCCTGTTTGGCACCGGCACCATGTGAATCACACCGAGGACAATCTGATTACCCCAGAAAGTTAAAAGAAGTTCCAAGGAGGATTCTTTTTTCTTGTACAGCAGGAGAAAAAGGGAGCACTGAAACATCCTCCTCCTGGAAAACCTGTGCTTGGATGTTTCTGGGTGGGGTTTTTCCCCTTTGAGGTAACACTGATGAGAATCGAACACAGCAAGAGGAAACCCGATCAGCGGAGCCGCTCAACCAGCAGTGCCAGCCCCAACCAGCTTATTTCCCTTTTCTGCTCTCCACAAAAACACCACGCTTTCACACGGCTGTTAAAGGCACATAGTTTCCACTGATTGTTAGAAACATGCACCAGTTAAAATTAGGTCACTCTCTATCATTATTTGAGCAGCTGAGAAGAAAAACAGTTTAGACAGGAGCTCCCACAGCGGGGAGCGCACGGTGGAAACGCATCCAACACCGGAGGAGAAGGGTCCCAGGAAGATAAGCTCAGTAAGAACAGTGTGGGTGAGATTATCTCTTTGGTTTGTGTTATGTTTTGGAGGGCTTTTTTAAACTTATTCCACTCCAAAAATTCAGAGATTTGAAATGCCAGAAGTTCCAGTTGGTGTTTGGTTCACTCCAATCCTTCTCCTATCCTCATACTGCTGGGATTAGCCTACAGCAGTGGGAGGATGGGGAAACCAGAATTCAGAACAAATATTCCCTGGCAGGTAGCTTTTTAAGCATCCTTCTCATCTCTTCAGCAGGAGCAGCTCTACATCTTTTACCATATGACAGGCACGAGCTGTGCCCTCCTAGTGACCAGGCAACAGCCCATGAATATGGTCTTTTCTATAGTAAAACCAGAATATGGGCATCAGGGACACAGGATCCCTATATGCACACACACATACATACATGTACAGAACTTATGCCCATGCATACAGGAGATTTTGGAGAATAGGACCCAGGGGAGGTATTGTCTCCCAGCAGACTCAAAATATTCAACAGATTCCTCATGGAATAGGAAGTATCTCCCAATATTTTAAGTGCAGGTAAACCCAGACTTCAAAATAATTCCATCTCTCCCCAGTCCCACACAAATCATCCAGCAGAACAACAAACCCACACCAAGATGGCAAATTCTGGAAGTTAAGAGGTGTTTGGGGCGGGTGATGTCATTTATCAGAGTGTCGCCATTTTAAGTATTTCAGTAAAAAAAGCTCAAGGGTTTAAAAATTCTGTTCTCCACGGGATGCTCCCACTACTCTCATCTGGAGAGCTGCTTCCAGATGTCTACAGACATGTCGAGCGAGCGTGCTGAGGGCTGTTTTCCTCTCCTGCAGCAGGTTTCTGCTGGCGGACGGGGGGGCAGAGCCTGTGTGCGAGCAGAGCACTAGACTGTAGCAAACTCATTTGGCAGCCTGCTGCAGCCATACACCCAGCCCTTAGAAGAGATCGAGATTTATCTATTAAAGCACAGGCTTCTCACTCCCTCCTCATCATATAATCAATAAAAAGCAACTGGAAGGGGTGAAAAATAAGGAAAATAAAAGCGATTTATTTTTTAGTGGCAGCTTCAGAACTAACGTGAATTGGTTATTATAAGAGCTCTGTGTGCTACACGGTACTTGCACATAAGCCCAAAAAGCCAGAGTTCAGCAAGGTTTCTTGTCAGGCCTGGAACAGGTCAGACCTAGCCAAGATGATGTGCTGGGCTGCTCCATGTTCATCACACAGCTGAGGAACACGAGATTAGTTCAAGCAGAGCCCTTACCTTATAGACCTGTCCATAGGTGCCATTGCCAACAAGCTCCACCAGTTCAAAGATTCCTGCAGGGTCCTAGGAGAAAAAAAAATATATTTAATAAGCAAAAATAAACATTTGATAGACACAGATCAACACTGAACTGACACATGTTTTGAGTGTTTCAAGCTTTACAGGCAGCCCTGGGATTAGCAATGATGAGCAGAAAGCGAGCGAGCACTGATCCATTCCACTGTCATCTGCTCGGAACACAAACGCTCAGTGTATGTTTTAAACACAAATCACAACTATTTACTACTAAAACCTGGGCTTTCTTATGCATTGGCTTTAGAATAAAGTTAGCAAAATAGTTTTTTCCAGATCTATTGCTGAGGTCAGCAGCATTAGTGTTACTTGGCCTAAATGTCACTTTCACTTAGGTGCGTCCCGGCCGTTGGCATCCTGCTTTGTGAACCGAGATGAGCAGAACCAGGGCAGTGCTACAGGAGGACACAGTGATTTGGAAGGTGGAACTGAAGCACCAAAACCCATCCCCAGACCCCATTTGCCCCACGTGTGCCCACCTCGGGGACGGGCAGCCACACACACGTGAGAGAGCTGGAGCACATCGACTGGCACAGTTAAAAGATGACACGAGCCAAGAGGTACGAGGGAGGGAGGGGAAAGAATAAACCAGGCTGCTATTTTCTCCTCTTGGTGGGTTTTCCCCTTCCAGAAGCTTTATTCATACTTTTCCACTCCTCCTCCTCCTTCTCTCATACTCATCACTCCAATTTTGGATAGTACAATCCCCCTGGAAGCCGGAGGATGCAAAGGCATCCCAGCACCCCGGGGGTCTGTGCACCCCTATGAGCACCCAGCCCACCCACCTACAGCAGCATGGCTGGATTTGAGTTGCTGGAGCTATCCAACACCTTGGTGTCTCAGGGAGCAGCTGCCACCCAAGGAAGCAGCCAGCTCCACGAAGGGCCCTCTCAGAGAGAGGACCATCCAGCAGCTCTCCTCAGGAGATGGACACCCACCACCACACGGTGAACATAGAGGTTTCATTCATTACAAAGCCCACAGCAGTTCCAAGATGACTTCTGGGTCCAAAAGTCAAACACTGTGTCTTTGTAAGCAGCTGAGAAGCAAGGTTCAGCATATTAATAACACCACAAGGCAATTAATGCAAGCCTTGACGTGACAGAGGCACCTTTCCACCCAGCCCAGAACGTGCACTGCTGCACACCCGACAGGCTTCTGCACACAGCAGGGTCACAGCAACTCCCCTGATCACCTCTGCTTCTGCCTGCTTCTCCATCACACACACAGCTCCCTCGGGCTGCCACATGGGGAACCAACCCCCAGGGAGCCCAAGCTGACCCTTTGGTGGTACAACATGCAGCAAAGGGTGGTGGAAACTGTTCTGGAGGAAGGTGGAGACCATCCAGCACATCTGTAATGATGCAAACACACCCCAACAAACCTTCAAGCAGACACCTGGGCACCATGGGTGAAGCTGAGGCACCACAAGTTTCTAGCACCCAGCATCTCAACTCTACTGCCTTGGCACCAGGCAGGGAAATGCCACAAATGGATGGGAAAGGGAGCCGGCAGTGCACTGGGTTTCCACACACTGGGTGAGAAGAGTGGGGGGGAACATGGCAGCAGCTGCTGTTTGTGGGGTTTTTTTTTAGTTTCTTTCCTAAGGGTTGTTCTCTGCAGTACTGAAACAACTCTGAAAGGCTTTTCCAGTGCTACAAATATGACTATTTTTGAATATTCACTAGGAGATTAAGAGAGAAGAAAGCTGTGCCTAGGGCAGATGATCAGGAGGTTTGGAGAAACATCCAGAGAAGCAGCTGGCCATTTCTGATAAGGAGAACTGCTGTTCATAAGGTGCTTTCCAACCCCTTCCCACAAATCCTCAAACCAAAGCATACCCTCTACCCCCATCCCAGGTCACTTCCCCCTATCTAATGCCTGCAGACATCAGGCGTGATGCGGATGCACCGCGTTTATCCAAGCCCACCCATCACTTTGTTGCAGACCCACTAGCCCTACACCTGCCTCCACTGCCACCACCCCAACTCTGGCTGAAGCAGCTTTGTGCTGCCAAGGGGCAGCTTGTGCACCAGGAGGGCTTCACCCCCTGCTCCCACCACCCACAAGCTCCAGCTCCCACCTGCCGAGAGCGGTTTCTCTGCGGCAGGTTCTCTCCATCCCATTTCCACGCCTCATTCTTCTAGAAGCATCGCCAAGGTAACCGGGCACCTCTCAGTGAAGGGAGTGACAGCTCTCCCCTGACTGCTGGCACAAGCCACCCCATCTCAGCACAGCCATGGCAACACGCAGCTGGAGGGACAAACCTCCTCCCCAACAGCTTGGGAGTCACCTGCTGTTTGTGTCCTGCCTGGAAAATACACAGCAGAGAATGGGGTGGGCAGGGAGGGGGGAAAACCCCTCCTTCCACCCTATGCAGAGGTGAGCTTTGCATCTGGATGGCTGCTGGGGATTAAGCTGTTCCTGGTACCCCACACACCCTGCACAGCCCCAGCTGAGGTGCTTCAGGATGGTACCAGGGAGCAAGAAAGCAGCTGGGGCAGGGAAACACAGGGACAAGCTGCACAGGGGCTCCTGTGTTAGCTGGGGGAAAGAAATCCACCCCGCAGAGCCTCGACAGGGACCAATCCAGGCCAAGCAGGGAGTAATCTCAGACCAAATATAGACTGTGCTGCAGATCAGGGCTCAGAGCAGCGCTCTGGGCTGAGCCTGGCTGGGGGTGGCCTCAAAGCTCGTTCCACAGCTGCTGCCAGCCTGGCACTACTACCTCCCGCCCATGTCCTTGTCCCCATCGGTGACGCCGTCCGCAAGGCTGCAACCCTCCGGACATGGCAGCCTCCTCTTCCCACACCTCATGCTGCCTCTGCAAAGTGTTTGTTGTTTTTTAACTGAAAATGCCTGGACTAGATAAGGAGCCTATAAATAAGAGGAATAAATGTCAAGGTGATCTGTCAACTCAGGAAAAGAAGGGGGGAGGGGGAAGAAACGGTGTTTAAAACAAACCCACAAATGATTTTTCAGCTCTACAACAGCTTCAGGGATGGAGAGATTTGTATGGCTATAGTAGCACCAGGCTCCACTCAGAGCCCTTGTGTGCCCCCCTCCTCCTCTGCCAGCCTGCCCAAAGGGGGGAGCAAAAGGACGCAGGGGCCAGTGCAGAGCCAAAGCCCAGCGCCAGCCAGGCCCATGCTCGGCACGGCCGTGCACATCACCCACGAGCAGCTATTCCTGTTCCAGACCTGCAGTGATACACAGCTCACTGTCCCCTGCTCAGCAATGAGAGGGCTCACCCTCAGGTTGAACACATACACTCCCTGGGGTGGTACCAGAACCCTGCTCCCACAACTGCTCCAGCTCTAACTCTCCCCACTGGGTTACTCAGGATTTGTGCCAGAAGACACAGGAGCAGACTCAGGCTCGGGGCTCTTCATAAAGCAAAAAAACATGCAATGAGAGGATCTTCCAGTTGCCCATGGGATGGGAAATGCTGTACACAGTGAGACCTGTGGCAAGGGACCTGTGCTGACATGGTGGTCCTCAGGCCAGGGGCAGGCTGGTATGGAGCTCTCCTAGGCCAGAATCTCATCCTGCTTCCACAGTTGCAGCCAAATCAGGCTTAAATTCAAGTGGGACATTGTTATGCTCCTCACTCCCCTCCCAGGAAAATTAGCAGTGCTGAAGCCTCCGTGGCTAAAACCAGTCTGAGATGCAGAACAACGCGAGAGCATCATTTTTTCCACCAGTACCATGGGAAAAAAAGTCTTTCTATCATTTTATTTCGATAAACAGTGTATTTAAAACTGCTGCATTATCAAAAAAGGGACTTCTGTATGTGAATGATAAAGCAGGATGTATCCAAGTTTCTGCAGCAACACAGGCATCCCTTTTGAAGGACTTATCGGCACAGAGCACACAGCAGTGGGGCTCACAGCAGGAGCTCCCAGTTAGAACAGCTCCGCTCCACCCAACCCAGACCCCACAGAAGGCAAGCTGAAAGACGTCCTCGCCTACACCACGTCGTCTCCAGGAGTCCAAGGCACAAAGGAGCCAACCCAGTGCTTGAGGAGTCTTTTCTGAGAGTAATAGCCATATCCAGGGCTAAGGGAGCTGAAGGCTGATGGTGTGTACTGATGTTGGCTATGATGACAGCTAAGTGGATCACCGGGTAGCTGTCCTTCAATGTGGCCAGGCAGATGTCCACAA
>VXBZ01005948.1:126173-138681 GCA_013399135.1 Heliornis fulica | reverse complement strand
CCAATCTCCACTAAGAATAAAGCCTGTGCAACTAACATTTCCAGACATCAGGATTTTATGAGCCTCTGCCTTTCCGCTATGGAATAAAACAGCCTCAAGGGGAGACCCCACAAAACCTACTGGGCATCCTTGAGAACCAAAGGAGATTTACAAGCCATTTACTCATGAGCCTCAGTATAAGACCAGTGAGATCTGCCTATGAGCAGGCACCTCTGCTCAGAGAAGTCACAAGGAGAGATTTTGGCACTGGGAAGCACCAAAGCAGAAAGCTTCCATGTCTGGGAGAGATGTAATCCCACTCGGCGTCATGCACCTCGGTGTGACAGCAGTGGGCAACACCCTCACTGCCTTAGGATGTGGTGTTTGTACACAAGTGCATGTAGAAAGTCAAGGCTTCCAATCCCAGCAAGATCCAATCACAAGAGGAAGCTCACTAGTTCAGCACATGAGAAAGGCTTTGTGAGGAACACAAGAGAGAAAAAAAACCTTCTTCAATTTAATACATAGAATTGTCATCAGGGTAATGTGTTTCTGACTGTCAAAACATCACCATGAGAAACAAATATAAAGAAGAACCCTTATGCTCTCCTACTATATACTGGTCCAGACTTTGCTTCCCAAGGCCAAATGCCCAAACTGGTCCACTCAGTGAAGCCATCCTTCCTGCTAGCCCAGTCAGAAGCTGTGTAGACAGCCATGCACACCTCCCAAGCATCAGGGCTCAAGCAACCTTAAGCTCTAAGAGGTCAACTGCTGTTCCTTCTGAAGACACCCAACCATTGTGCCACACGCTGGTTTACACACAGTGGGAATTGAAACACTTGTATGATTTGAGAAAACCAGGTCCAGACCACCCTGGGGAAGCTACCCCTAATGGCACATAGCCTGGAGAAAAAAGGATGCTTTTGAAGGGTGTTTGGAGAGACAGCTGCTTTTTAGTAGTCCACCAGTTGTCTCTAACTCCAAGGTACTTCTAGTTACATGTAGCCCTGCGGGTTACAGGAAGCTGGACTGCACACACGGATTGCCAACACAGCTGCAGATAACAGCAAACAGGGCAGCAAGACAAAGACCAAGGCAACAAAGTATTGATAGAGTTACTGGGAACTTCTAGAACACACAGAATCACAAGGTTGGAAAAGACCTTTGACATCATCAAGTCCAACCGTACCTGTCCTCTACTAAACCAGACACTGGGGACGTTATCTTTTGTAGCTTCAAGCACTGCCTTCCCAACACAGGCATTAATTAAAGCAGTGCAAAAAACTTCAAAGGCTGCAGAGGTTTTGGTTTTGTCGAGGGATTTTTTGAGGTATTTTGCTTTGGTAATCAGCCAAGTAAGGAAGCAGAACCAGACTGGACTACTGGATGTTAGTCAGCCCTCACAGGGATTGCTTAATCCCCCATCATCTCCTCCTAGCTTTGCTACTCTTCCCCTTCTTCGCCCACCCAGCCAGACACTCACAAGACAAGCTATCATCAATGCCATCTACCACTGCACCTCCTGCCTACTCAAGCAATACAAGCTGCTCTACTTGGAAGAGTAATAAGGAACTCACCGAGGGTTTTGTTTTCATTTTGAAGAGGCAGTTTGTCCTCCCTCACCATCAAACACCCAGCTCTGTATCTTAAACTAAGATGTTAGTCCAGAAACAACACTCCTATACAGCATAAGAAACACTGTTGTCAAGGCTAAGTTATTAACAGGAGAAAAATTTCTCAACTCGACAGCTGAGAGAAGCATGTTTACAAATCCATCTGAACCATTCCTCTCCAGCATCTCACGAGTTCCTCCAGCCCCTACTGAGAGCCACTCCTGAGCTCTGCTCACCTCCTCTTGCTAACCCATAAAAATCAGCTCCTCAGATCTCCAGCACTCCTGTCCCTAGCTTCATGCTGCCAAAACCCTCCAGCCACCACACACTCATCTCTTTCCTTTCCAAAATAAGTTGGCAACAGCAAAATTAAAGAAGAACTAATCATCACATTGGGCTTTTCAGTTCACAGAGCCAGGTTACCTCTTCAACTACTACCTGTTCAATTTAAGATCTAGGTGTGGATTTGTAGCCACAAAGGTATAGCCAACACCAGTCCTGGAGGAAGAAAAGGAAAGAAATCCCCCCCCCTCAAAACACGCACAGTCCAGTCCCACCTGGTCCTTCTGAGGCCAAGCCAATGGAGCTGCAATATGCTGACCTCTTCCAGATTTCCTACTCAGACTAGCACTTGAACACACAGAATTAAGAGTTCCTCTGACCTAGTTTACTCTTGCTACCAGGTCAACAGGAAAATCAGCCATTCTGTACACTCCACAAATACAAAACATGGGAGCTGTGGTCAGCAAGGAACACGTACAGACCTCGTTAGAGATCTACCACACCACGATGATGCATTTGCACCACTACAGACAGAATCCCCCACAGTCCAAGACACCAGTAGAGGACAATGACTACCCTGACATATCTAAATCTAACCTTCCCACAAGAGCAGCTCAGTGAAGACAGGACAAGCCACCCACAAGCTAAATACGCTAATCAAAACAGAATTCTCTCCATTCCTTCAAAAGCCTGACCTAAGCACTGCTAGCAACAAGGTGACTTCATCTCATCCTGATGTCACTCAAGCACAAGGTAGCAACTTTAGACTTGAAGCTAATGATGATCAACACCTGGCCTCCACAAGTCTCACCATGGTAAGAAGATGCTGACTGAGATACTCAACACCCCCCAAGACCACACAATTCTACTTATTCTTCATTTGAAGTGGGACTCCCTCCAAATCAGACATTACACTCTCACTTCTAAAGCTCCACAGCACTTCCCACAGATCCCCAGGAAGGTCTCTACAAATTGTTTGCAGTCCTAGAAGCCCTCCTTCCAGTTCACAGAAGATTGCTCATCTAGAAGAGTTAGAAGCCAATCAGCCCAGAAGCACCAGCAAAAGCACTACCACGAAGCAAACCCCGAGGTTTTCAACACTGTGTTAGATGAATGTGGCCCCAGCACAATCAACCCCTCAACACATGGCTAATTCAAGCACACAACTTCAGCAGGACAATATATAAAAGGCTTGGCTAAGCTCAACATCTCTAAAAAGCTACAGTGCCAATTATAAATCGTATCTATAGTCCCCAGAAGATCTAAAGTCACTACTGATATTGTACCTCACTTCTTTGGATGCAGACATCAATTAGAGCACAGCAGCTGGACACTCTCCTCACTGGAAGTCACTTATCTGCAGTTTCAGACCAGTAAAATATTATTCCTAAATGTTTAGATCTCATCCCTCCCAGAAATAAAGAGTTTCATCTCAGCCAGCTGATGTTTGCATCACACTGAAATTGCTACTTACTAGTTAGTCACCTGCTAGTAAATGCTGTCAAAGGTTTATGAGTTCTTAGAGGAGTTGGTTTAATTACTTACCAAAGCAGCCACTTCAGGACAGATGGCCTCTTAACATACCCCTTCCAGCAGCACACTTTGAAAAGGAAGGTTGCTGCAGAGCCCACACCAAAAGCAGAGCCCTCCCCTGCGTGTGGGCAAACAATTCAGTCTCAGAGCAGGACCCACCTGTGGTTTGTGCAGGTCTATAGGGGTCAGAAGCCAGTTTGCACCTTCCCAAGTCACTGCAGAACGGGCAACCCAGCTTCTGATGCTCTCACAGAAGGCTGCTGAGGTTGGCCTTTGGGGAATCTTTTGTCAAGACAAGACAGCCTTGCTCCTTGCTTGTAGGGAGAGTCATGGCCAGAGGAATGCCTTCAAACTGGGGAATATCTCACTTCAGGTGCATTCAGGAGTAAAAAAAGAAAAAAAAAAAAGGAAAACAATCTGAAACTCCTTTCAGAAAGTGAAGTAGGATGGGTTTGCACCTCTATGCCTGTTTAAGTTTTGGTTGAAGACATGGGCTGAGCTGACCAGGGAAACGTTGACAGGGATGAACCAATTCTGCCATTGGGGCCTCAACAACCTTCATCTCTCAACAGCATGGATCTGTGCAACCACCATCTCTGGCCATGCATGCCAAGGAGCCTCAGAGTCTTAAAGCCAAGGGAGATGGACACAAATGGTCACAGCTCTGGCACAGATGCAAAAGGCATCTGTGCCAGAGCTGTGACCATTTGTGTCCATCCAGCAGCTGCAGATGAGCATTACAGCCCAGGATACTGCACCTGGGAGGGCTTGGCTGGAGCTGCTGGGAACCCTTCATGCCATCTGGACAGAGCAACCATTAAACACCAGTCTTATGAGAGGCAACCTGGGTAGAGAGCTTTGCCCACCAGAAATCATCACATCCCAGTTTTATGATTTTGCCATTGCTTTTTAGCAGTTTGTTGGAAACGAGGCAGAGTCCCTACACACATGTCTGGAGCAACATCACCTTCCTATCAGTTTCAGATTCAGCTGAGTTTCTCACACCAATCTTCACAGATCACCTGGAGAAGGAGTTCTCCACTCCTTTAGTGCTTTTCAAAGCGTTTACTCACAGCCTGTCACTTTTCATCAGCTCCTCACAGTGACCTCTGCAAGGGCAGGTTAACAGGAGAGGATCAGGTAACTCCCCAGTAGCAACAGTTTCAAGAGAAGAGAATAATACCACAAGCAAATCACATCAAATTAACGAGCATTCAACTAGTGGCTGAAGTCTTCAAGATGCAGCCAGACTGCAAGCCACAATTACACCCAACAAGCTCCCCAAACCCTGCACTATCAACACATTTTTCAGAAATTGCCTTGACAAAGCAGCAGAATTATTTAAAATACTACCAACTATATGTTAACTTGTGTGTTTTATACCTGGAAAGACCTTTCTCACTGGAGAGGTAACAAGTTGTGGGGTAAGGGAAGGCTTCTCACCTCTTTGCTACCTTTCACAGCCTGCCTCCAGTAATGCCAGACTCAGCAGGCAGTCTGAAGGTTTGGTCTTGACAGATGCTCACTTAAATGGGGCAGAGGGGAAAAACAAGGTCCCACAGCAAAACCAAAACAAAAACACACCAAAAAAAAAACACCCCACCAAGTTCCTGCCTGGTGGTGGATGCCAAAAAAAACCCTGCCCTGTAAATCAGAGACAATCCACAGCTGCTGAAATGATTTGCAGTAGTTTTTTGCCAGGTCATAAATAATTTCCCACACAAAGGCTTCTGGATTTCTTGGTGGCTTCTTACACTGCAAAACACTCGTGCAAGTTCAGAGAGACACTTTTTCTTTCAAATCACCATGCCCCAAATTACTAGTTGAGGGTGGGGGCAAGGATTATTTAGTTCCTTTGATAGATGCACTAGAACAGTGCTTCAGCTGTGACTTGGGCTAAGAGAAAGGGACCTTAGAGAGAGACACCCTGGGTGTCCTTTGCAAGGCACCACAATGCCCCATGATCCCAACCATCACCTTTTGCTTTATGGCATCAGTTGAGCTCTTTGTCACACCACAGGACACCTCCCTGCCTTGGGAGCTCTCTGGTCCCCGGAGCCAGCTGTGACATTAACTGGCCTCTGCCTAGCACAACACCCTTTGCTAAAGCTCCAATTCTATTTATTAGCTGTCACAAAGAGCATGGAAACACGAGAACAACACACATGCAACAGCAAAGTAAGTCATGTAAGGCCACAGATACCAGCCAGATGAAGACATATACAACACTGGAAAACAAAGCTCGTGGAAAAGTCCTTAATATTTGACTTTTCAACAGAAAAACAAACACAAAAAAATAAAAATCACACCCAGCAGCACCCCAAGCCCTCTTGCAGGCATGGGGTCAGCAATTCAAGTCCACCTTCTCCAACCCAGGAGAGACAACTGCCCATCCCCAAGCAGGATTTGGCCTGCAGACATAAGTGGTGAGATTAATTATGTGGGTGTAGGGATGGGAAATGGGGATGGGAAACGTAACTGCCTCTAAATTAATTGCTGTTATTGTTATTTGATTTGCTAAACCCTCCAGGGCTAGATTTTATTTTAGAAAGCTATGAACATATCAGATTAATCAACTTAAAATAAATGGGCTTGATTTATTTATTTCTGCTGTATCTACTCCTCCTTAAGCTTGGCAAGTCACTGCATTCTTTCCATCCTGTGAAAGAAAGAGAGCAGGAGGTTTGTTTTATAATTATTTTAAAGGAACCTCTACAGAGCTTTGGGAGTTTACACCACAGAAAAGGTACATTGTGAAGGAGGACCCATGTGAGGCTGGAGCTGGTTTCCATACACCAGCTCTGTGCTAGGAGCCCACCAGGAGAAACTCAACACACAACCCAAGCAAACCAGACCCATTCCCCAATATTTTAGACATCCAGGGAGTCAAAGGATACCCTACCCCACCACAGAGCCCAATGAACAAGCCCAACAGGGGCCACCCCGTGTCAGACACACCATCCAGCCATGCTTGCCAAAAAGTCCTGCTGGAGAGGGAGAAGTTTTATCTTCTCTAGCCAGATTTCACCACTGCAGAATCCTCTGGAAGTTGGGTCAGCATCCCTCCCCTCTCCTAATCCCCTGCCCTCAGCTTCAGCAACACAGCAATGCCTCTGCCAGCAAACTAAAGAGAAAAGCCCTCACATACATTATGCTGAAGAAAATTAATCTTGTGTTCCACAGAATATTAAGTGGATTACATCAACAGCCTCCAAGGAGAAAAATGTTGATTTCCATGTATCTTGTGCTATTATTCACCTCTATTAGTTTTTCTACCAGCATAATGTTAGTCATGATAATTCCCTGCTATTCAGTGGGGAGCTCAAACAGCTGAACAAAGCAAGCAAGGAGGACCAGAGCAGGACCTCCATCTCAGTGGTCACGAGGAAGGCAAGAAGATCACAGCCCTGTGGCACTGCTGCTGCAGTCAAGATGGAGAACAAAGCCAGTTTCATGGTGGGATCACTCTTGAGCATCAGTGTCTCCTTGTAAAGGGGGTAGAATAGCACAGATCCTTTATACAAAGACTGGTAACTTGAAACATGCTGGTAAAACAGATGCAGCAAACATGGAGAGATGGTCATTTCTGACCCCCAGGCAATCACAGGGAGGAGAAAACAAAAGGCTAAGAAAAAAAAAAAAACCAATAAAAACTTGAGGTGCCAGATCTCCCACCTGGAAGAAAGTCCAAATCAATCCTTGGATGAAGGGGACTAGCACCTCCTGAGGGTGATCCCACCACGCCTGGGAGCCCATGGACACTGAGCCCATCACCAGCACCCTTCCCAAGCAGCCTCACCAGCACAGCAATCCCAGCCCTCTGTTCCCCACACCCAAACCATTGCAAAGTGCCACCAGCTGACTTACTAGAGTTTTACACCATCTTTGCAGAGGTGTTAATAACTTAAAAAAAAAAAAAGGCACAAGACTCAGATAAGCAGCTTAAATACCATTTAAATGATTACTATTAAGAGAAACTGAGAGCACTTGCAAAGGCCACACTCTCAGGGGGTGGCATATCCACTGAAGCTGCAGCTCATGTGAGAGGAGTGTAAATTACTCAGCACCAAGTAAGCAAGATCAAAGCCACCCCGAAAGGATGTGACCCACTGACAGCGATGCAAACTCAGCCCAAGCCTTCCTGAATATTTCACGAGCAGGCTGATGAGTTTAAAAGGCCAAAAGGAGCGTTCTGATGATGCAGCACAAAGTAAGGATGGGAAGGAAAAGGAATATCAGGACATGTGTTTCTTCCTAGACACGATACATGACCAAGAACTCAGCCCCAGCGTGGAGAGACTCACATTTTCCATTTACATCTCGCTGCAGGTCTGCACAGGGAAGAGGAACAAAACTTCTCAGCTGTAATTCTCAGGCTCCATCCCCCTTTTAATAGTTCCTATAATAACCTGGATCCTACACAAACAAATAGCAGAGCTGATAAGAAAATCCTTATCGGATGAAGGAAGTTATAGAGTCCCACGTGGGCAAGACAAAGAGCTAATGGCTACGGAAGCAGATAAGGGTGCTCATAACCAGAAACCAAATCCATCCAGGAGCTTCAGCAACCACACACCACCTCAGAAAGTAAAACAAGTAGCACAACAAACTCTGCCTGGCCCCTCTGGATCCTCAGAGGGCTGTCTGTGGCAGCCAGCATCACTCCACTGCACCCAGCAGACCCAGCTGGTCCATCACCACCTCTCCTGGTCAGAGGGGAGGGCAGCTGATGCAGTTTTATTGCAGGCATGTGCTCAGGTGAACCTGCTCCACCTTACAGCCCCAGGCTATGGCTAAGACAGATCACTATGAGACCAAGATGTCCTGGTAATCCTTTCCTTCTCAGAAGAGCTGATGTGTTGGACAGGAATGTCCATTACACAGTCCAGCTATCAGTTTCCCAGGCCACAAGCACTCTGTAGCCATGAGAGCTTTTGGTTGGGGTGACACTGAGCACCATGCTACCACAGTTCACCCTGTAAGGAAAAGTAGACCTTTGCAAGGGCATGCATCCATCAGGAATCCCATCATCCAGGTATTCAGCATCTATACCATGGCCAAAAACTCCAGGGGCACACCTCACCATTGCTGGAGATCCAGATTATTCAGTGACTTTGAAACTCATGTCAGGCTGCTGCACCCTGGGTTGCCCACATCAATTCCTCTAAACCAGAGAGGCAGGATGTGATCCTCAGCACTTCCAAGAACTCTAACCTGCTGGGTATCATCTCTCCATCTCAATTCCCTCCTGAAAAATTGACACCTGCAAGTTATTTCCCTTCCCTTGTGTCCCAAACCTCACTCTGTTGGCCAGTATACAAAAAAGCATTTATTCAAAGGAATTTCCTCATCAAGTCTTGCAGACACCAAAAACACACATTAAACTCTGCTCTCCAAAGATTAGATAATGACTACAACACAGGATGAGGCCAGAGGGTTTGACTTCTACTCCAATTCTGCCAGGGCTGCATCGCCTGCAAGTGAATCCAGAGAAGATGCTTGACCCTCCTTCACCTTGATTTCCTCAGCTATGAGACTATCCCAGCATTCCTTCCCTCACAGGGGATCTTATCTATGAACTTCTCATTAGCATCTGAAAAGAGGTACGAATCTCTGGCTGAGTATGTTAAGTATGAAAGAGCAGGGGAGCCAGGCTGGCCATGGAGCCTGGAGACACATCCTCACCCTCTTCAGTGTACCCAGGCAAACCGGGCTATACTGCACAGAGAGAAATCCTAATGCTTTCCTGATACAGGGAGGAGCAAAACCAACAAGAGCTTTCATCTTAAGAAAGCTCAGAGAAGAAATGACTTTCTGGGTATCTCCAAGTCCAGGTAATCACTCAAGGTTCTTCCATAGTATCCTGTGACTCCACCACCTCCATCCAGTCACCTGCAGAATTATAGGTAGATCCCATCAACAGTACCAGTGCCAGCACCAGCCCCTGCACCAGCTGGGGCTACTCCAGTACAGCAAGACCTCTGCTCCTAGGATGGGTCCACAAACCTCTTGTTTCCTCCTGAGTGCCTGAAGACCCCATGGTGAAAGGCAGAAGGTATGCCCACTCTGGTCCAGCCATGTGGAGCAGAAAGATCTCAGAGGAGCTGCTGGCTCAACAACGTGCAGAGATAAAAGGGGAAAAGAAAGAAGGCTCAGATCTTTTTAAAAGAGAAAAGTGTCCCATTGTTCTGTAATTAATGGAAAGCAGAAGAGGTTTTATAGACTCATTGAGAGACAGAGGGTGAGCACTGGAAAGCACATTTCACTATTTCATGATCACAAGGTGAGCTGCTTGCATAATACTGACAAAGAACAGAAACACTGATATCACAAGGCAGTTATGAAACTTGGGGTTTAAATGCTGAATAACAATAACAGTAATTAAGTCTCATAAGTGATTTTTTTTTCTCTTTTTTTTTTTTTTTTCTCCCTTAACTGCAAGGTAGATGCTGCTGCTGTCAAGTGAGGCATAACTCTCTGGGGAGGTGCACACACAGCAGGTGCCCCCTGCTCCCACCTCACAGCACCAAGGATCCATCCCACCCCACCGTGGTCAGTCCCATCGCTTCCTCAGACCTACCCCAGGGGAGGTTTCCATGTCACACCATAGGAGAAGCTGTGAACCTGTGAGGAGCTGGAGAATGAGGGAATAAACCTGAATAACTGCTTTTTGGGAGTTAACTGCTAGACAGACCCTGAACAAGCTTCTCAGCCTTCCTCCCCTCACCCCCCCATGGTTTTCCACATGAGCACGAGCTCTCGTGAACTGCTCCGGTGTGTCCATGCTCTCCCCTACAAGACACATAATGTAGAGCAGCAAAATGTCATGAAAATCAAGGGCAAAACGAGCACAGAAGACAGTCCCTCCCCCCTCACCACCACATCTATTTTTAGGCAGCCAGATTAGCTCGGAGCAGCTTTACTCGTTCCTGATAATGAGCAGGGCTCTCGCATCTTCTCTCCAGGACATTTCCTCTGCGCAGGCGAGGTCGTGTCAACTGGCAAAAGCCAAACCACAGCTTATTGTGAAAGGGTCTTGAGAAAGCAGCTCCAGCTTTCAACTTGTAGCCCATCTCCCTTGTCAAATGAACCACTTTGGGTTTGGGGGATCATGGTCTGTCCACCTACAAGGTGTCACTCCCTCTGAACCATGGGGTAAAAGCTTTGCCTGTTCAAAACGTGTAATGCTTCTACTCCAACGGCTTCTCTGATGGTGCCCCTGTGATGCACCTTCCTCTTCCCCCTGTGAAACAGGAAAGGGCAAAGAAAAACATGCCTTGGACACCAAACCCCAGCTAACCACCTATGCCTTTTTGGTGAGGTCCTCCTGCCCCAGAGGTCACAAGCCCCTTCACAGCAGGCTCTCACTTTCTTCTGTGGATTGTAAAACCTCCTTCATGGAAGAAAAAAAAACCCTTCAGTATGAGGAAGAATGAGTAGATCATTAACAAGTGCTCAAGGATTAACAACAAGGAGCACCACAGCTTCCTTACAGCATAAAGAACTTCTCCTTCTGCACACATCTGGCAGACATCAAAGGTGAGGAGTTAATGGAGAGATGTCACCTGGCAAAGCTCTCCAGGGGACCACCAGGACCAGCCTCCTGGCTGCACATCAGTGTCAACTCAAGGATTTACTGTGTCCAGTTCTGGAACCCCCAACATAAGAAGGACATGGACCAGTTGGAGAGGGTCCAGAGGAGGCCACAAAGATGATAAAGGGGCTGGAGCACCTTTCCTACGAGGACAGGCTGGGAGAGTTGCGGCTGTTCAGCCTGGAGAAGAGGAGGCTCTGGGGAGACCTTCTAGCGCTCTGCCAGGACCTCAAGGGGGCCTACAAGAAAGATGGGGAGAGGCTGTTGTAGGGCCTGTTGTGACAGGACAAGGGTTGATGGTTTTAAAATAGAGGGAGGGAGATTTAGATTGGATATTAGGAAAAAGTTCTTTCCTGTGAGAGTGGTGGAGCACTGGAACAGGTTGCCCAGGGAGGTGGTGGATGCCCCATCCCTGGAGACGTTCAAGGCCAGGTTGGATGAGGCCCTGAACAACCTGATGTAGTTGGGGGTGTCCCTGCTTCTTGCAGGGGGGTTGGACTGGATGACCTCTGGGAGTCCCTTCCAACTCTAATCATTCTGTGATTCTATGATGTTGCTCTACCTTCTGCTCTCCCATCAGCCAGGCTGCCCCCAAGACTTCCCTCACCATGCTAAGAAGCTCTTGCTGGGCAGCCTTTGCAAAGGTGGCCACAGCTTCCCAAGTACAGCTTCCCACCTCCCCACCTCCCTGTGGCCCTGGGACACTTGCCCTGGGGCCAGCTGAGCCATCTGGCAGGAAGAGGAGCTATCAGGGTCCCCACCCTCGGGCAACATCACGTCAATGCAGAAGCCTGGGGAGGAGAGGTACAAGGTGTGTCCTGTGGCTCTCTTAAACCGAGGCCGAAGCAGCAGCAGCATTTCTACTCAGGGCCTTTGCTGTTTCATGATAGAGTCCCCCAGAGTCAAGCAAAGGTGCTGCAGCACTCTTAAATATCAGCTATTTTTAGGTAACAATATCCTGAACAACATCCTTCTTCACCCTGGCTTTTATACCACACAGTGAAGAAGTTACCAGGATTTGGCACCTTCTCTTCAACAGGCCATTAACAAGTGACTCATTATATTGCAGCATGAGTCATCCTGGCAGAGGTCACCATCATGAGTGACAACTATTCTTAAGTTATTTCCTTCAAGTTGAATTAAAGGTATGTTGTTGTGCTCACTTCACACCTGCTCCATCCTATCCTTCCATCCACTTGTCTGGAGCAACCGGGGATTACACCTCATGGCCCAAACCACATAGAATCATAGAATGATCAGGGTTAGAAGCGACTCCCAGAGGTCATCCAGTCCAACCCCCTGCAAGAAGCAGGGACACCCCCAACTACATCAGGTTGCTCAGGGCCTCATCCAACATGGCCTTGAACGTCTCCAGGGATGGGGCATCCACCACCTCCCTGGGCAACCTGTTCCAGTGCTCCACCACTCTTAAAGGACTTTTTCCTAATATCCAATCTAAATCTCCCTCCCTCTATTTTGAAACCATCACCCCTTGTCCTGTCAC
>VXBZ01005948.1:49662-116310 GCA_013399135.1 Heliornis fulica | reverse complement strand
GGAGACCTCAGAGGTCCAACCCCAACCCAACCCTGCCCAGTCCACCTGTAGACCATGTCCTCCAGCACCTCATCTCTTGGCCTTTCCAATCCCTCTGGGGATGGTGACTCCACCACTCCACCACTGCCCTGGGCAGCTTGTTCCAATGCCTCACAACCTTCTCAGTACAGAAATTCATCCTAATGTCCATGTGGTGCTGCCCACCAAGGATAACGCCTGTGGGAAGCATAGCGTGGCCTGCAGGCTTCCAGCCTCACAAAGCCCCTCCAACGGGTTTAGTGACACATAGACCCCCATGACAAACAATCCCACTACCCCACTGCCGGTGTGCTGGTGCCTGACAGGTCACAGGGAATAGCCTCCAAACTTTGGGTGTGGAACCCAAACCCTGCCATGCCGGAGTGTCGGGCAGTGCCAGGGCTGGGTCTTGCCGAGTGAGCAGCTGGACATGTGCGTTACACACCCCGGGGATGCTCAGGGTGAGAAGTGGCCCCTGTCCAGCTGGATCCACAGCTCAGGTTGGACTTTGTGACCTGCTCCCTCTGGAGCCAGCCCAGCACCATCGAATCCCGTGCCATTCCTGAGGACAAGAGATTGGTGCTGTCTTTGGACTTGGCCAACCCCTGCCCCCAAGCTGGCAATAACTAGGTAGATTCAACTGTTTTCCTTATTTCCCTTTTTCGGATGTGGTTTCTGCCAAACCAGGTGCCATATATAAATATATATGTATAAAAAAATCTGTTGCCTTTGAGAGAACCGTATGGAAGCTGCACTTACAACATCAACTTGTGTCAGGAGCTTACAATATGCAGATCTGGGGAGCGGAAACCCTACACATGAGTCAATTGGCAGGCGGATGGGGTTTTCTTACGCTTTCTGTATGGAGATGTGCTTCAAAAAAAAAACCCCAAAACCAACCCAACACACCGTATTGCAAACAATATTGTGGAGGCTGCATGCTGCTGCTGGTGCTGGAGGTGCAGCCTCGCTGGGCTGGCTTGGGAGGAACAGACAGACCAAAAGCCAGAAGGAGCTGTTGAACCCCCCCCAGGGAGCAACAGCATCGGACGAGGCGGTTGCAGAAGTTGGGGGCTGCCGGTGCATCAGCCCTCTGCTCGCTGGGTACCCCGCAGCGCAGGGACCGCATCAGCGGCTTATTAGCGCTATTAGTTCTGATCGCAGCAGGGCTGGCTGATAGGGGACTGGAGCACCAGCGTTTTGGCTTGCAGGGCTGCGAGGGAGCAGCAGGATGGGGTGGGGGGGTTTGGTAATGAAGTGCTGAAGTGGCAGGTAGCGGCAGTCGCCCGCCGTGGGTGAGGCACTCAGGGATGTGCAGCGAGTGCAGCCTGCCTGGATTCGTCCCCTTTTTCCAAGCTGCAAATCATCACTCCTCGATACCTTGCATAGTCATTAGTCCTCAAAATTTGATCAAAATGCTAAACTCGTTAAAATAAACACCGGGACTATCTCCGTGGCTCTGAGCACGCTCCTGAACGCGGTGCTGGGGTGGTTTTTTTTTCAGACCAGACGTCGCCTGTCTCTGTTCAAACATAGTTATTGCAATGCTCTGCTCGTAGTTGTGAAGCTGGGAGCAAAAACTGCCTGGAAACTGGTAGCAAACCAATGCGAGACTTCCTCCCGCTTTCATTGTTCTCGGGGAGAGAAGGGGAGAACAAACAGGATGAGAGAGGATGCTGGCTTGCTGTAATGCGCTTTCCATCCAAGAATACAGAGGATTATTGTGGAAACACATTAGGATTTTTAAAAATAAACAATATATGCCCGATCCTGCAAAGAGATGAATCGCTCTGCTCCTCGGTGTGAAGTCCCAAGCTAACCTGTGATTTCATTGAGATGTATATGCCCGCCCTCTATCAAAATGGTAAAAACATAGAGGACCCTCCTGTGACTGCGGGTGTAAGGAATGCAGAAAGGGATAGTGGGAGGTGAAAGGAACACCCCAGCGAGCGCTGGCATTTCCAGGCTGCTCAGGGAGAGGGGCAGTCTCAGCAGGGAGACATGTGCAGTGACCACCTCAGGTGGTGGGACTGCTGTGCAGGCTGGACCGGTGCCCGGCCAGGCTGTGGGCACACATCCACAGTTAGAACTGGGCAGTCATTTTCTTCAAGAAGGTTTGTTTTTTTTCTGTAGAAAATGAAATTTCTGAGAGCATGTTATTTTTTTTCTGCAAGGAGGTGTATATCCATGTCTCTGCATACTGCTTCTCTGCCAGGAGCATCTAAACAGAATCTTGCAGTTGGAGTGTCACTATGACCCGAAACAGAGTGCTAATTGAATTGGCCCAAAATATTTTGCCTTGAGTCAATTCAGCATGAAATTGTGTTTCTGCCTGGTGAGTTCCCCCTGTAACGGCGTCTGGACCCTGCTGTGGCTCACGGCGGTCCCTGTCGCTGCACAGTGCCCTGTGCTCCAGCCAGCCTGGCTGTGCTGCACAGCTGGCCTGGCTGTATGCTTTGTGGCAAGTCGTTGGTTTTGGCTTTTATTCATCTTTGGAAAGTGGGAAAATGTGAAAATATTGGTTTTTTCCTATGAAGGGGCAGGCCCTGGCCTGGGTCATCCCCAGCTTGGCTGATGGCAGTGAGGGGCTATCGTCATGGACAGTGTTTTTATGTATTCATTGAAGGGCACTGACTCACCTATAAACTCTCCAGGTCATTTTACCTCTGCACAAAACTAAATTTAATTACCTAACAGTGCCCTCACTGTTAATTATATCACAAGGGGGTATATGCAGAATGAGTAAATCTAAATGACACATAAAGCCCTGTCGGCTTAGCAAGAGCTTCAGGTGCTTCTGACTTCAGTTCATTCTCCAAATGTTTAGTGAGAAAAGGAATAAAACAAACAAGACAGCACCTTTGGGCCTTATTTTGGGCCCTGTTGCATGATTTGTTCTTCCAGCACATGTGAGTCATTTGTTCCCAATAATTCTGTGACAATATATTATGGTCAACATATTTTTTCTGGTTCCCTACATCAGGGCTGGTGTACCCAGCACTTGCCCTTGTAGTACAGTAGGTAAAGGATTCTGCCCAGATTGAACAGAGGATGCTGAAAAATTAATATTCCGTTAAATGCATAATAATTGGGCTTTAAGCTAACACAGTAACCTGCAGTTGTGTTAAAAGACACTCAGAAATGAGTGGTTACACTGTCCTAACCTGCATCTATTGATCTTCTCAAATGCACTTTAACTGATTCGTTATCACTGATTGCTCGTTCTTCTCCTGATCCAGGCTCTTCTGGAGGGAGAGAAGGGTTTTCCCATTGCATCCTTGAAGCTGAGCAGGACTAGGTGGGTGAACCATGATGCCAGGATTTGTCCCATAGCTATATTAAAAAAACACCACCCTGTAAATAGTTAATCATTCCCTCACTTAAGCATTGTTCAACTACAAAACCCTGTAAAGGCTGCAATGGGGAAGTCAATGGAAAATCAGCAAGCGCTCTTGGAAATAAATATTCCTCCACAGAGTCACACCCAGGGAACAGCAGGGTGCATTTAAATGGCAAAATCCTGGGACACTGCAGAGAAAGAGAAGGTAGGTGGTGCACTTCCAGGAGCTTCACTCACCCACAGCACCCCTCCAAGCTGCTGTTCTCCCCCCAAAAGATTTGGCACCGAGGTCCAGCACTGCGTTTCCTTTATGCCTCTTCTGCTGCAGTGGCACTGGGCTTCTCTGGAGGGATGCCACCTTGGGCCAAAGTCACCAAGGGGATCACAGCCTAGAAGCACTCCTCCAGGAAGGTACAAAACCTGGAATATAGTGTCCAGTTCTGGGCCACTCAGTTCCAGAAGGACATAGAACTCCTTGAAAGTGTCCAGTGCAGGGACACCGAGATGATGGAGAGGAACATCTTCCTTATGAGGACAGGCTGAGGGAGCTGGGTCTCTTCAGCTTGGAGGAGACTGAGGGGTGACCTCATTAATGTTTATAAATTTCTAAAGGGCAAGCGTCAGGAGGATGGATCCAGGCTCTTCTCAGTGATGGCCAGTGATAGGACAAGGGGCAATGGGTCCAAGCTGGAGCAGAGGAAGTTCCATGTGAATGTAAGGAAAAACCTTTTCCCTGTGAGGGTGACGGAGCCCTGGGCCAGGCTGCCCAGAGAGTTCGTGAACTCTCCTTCTCTGGAGACATTCAAGACCAATCTGGACATGTTCCTGGGTGATTTAATCGAGGTGATCCTGCTCAGGCAGGGGGTTTGGACTAGATGATCTTTCGAGGTCCCTTCCGACTTCTGACATCCCGTGATTCTGTGAAACGCAGCAGGGCTGGTTGCTGTCCCCTTCCCTGGTGTGTGTAGATCTGCCTTGCATGAGTTAAAGGAGGCTTTTCCAGGCTCACAAGCACCCACATCTCCTGAAGCACTGCTGTGTTACTTACCAAAATACCACCACATCAATGTCAAGTTGCAATTTTTATATGTAATAACGTGTGTGCCTCCTCAGGAGATGCAAACAGATGTTGGTGCTTGTGTTGGTCTCCTGTCAGCCTGGCTATTGCCACCAGAGGCCCAACACACTGTGGATTTGAGCAATACATTTCCACAGCACTATTCATGCCACACTAGTGATGCATGACTTTATTTTCTCAATTAACCTCTTTCCATTGGGCCTCTTTTGCAAAGAAAACAAAATACAACCAAAGGACAGCCCTGCTCTTCAGGAGGGCATCAAGTCTTTTATAGCCCTTTTAAATGTGCCAATTCTGACTGTTTGGAAACAAATCAAAAATCCCATTTTTTTGCACTGCTGGCAGAAAACCTAATGCAGCCTTGCCCCCAGCAAACCCCAGTCCTGTGGCCCCCAGAGGAATACTAATTTCTCCTTGCTTCGCCAAGACCTCAAGGATAACATCAGTATGCGTGAGAGCCAGCATACGGGAGCTGCTGGATCAGAGAAGTTCTCCTTCAGGAACGTCTTCTGGAGACCTCTGTCCATAAATACCTGCTTTACAACCCTGTCCATGGGGAAGAACATCTGCTCTGTTTTTCTAGTGCCTTTTTGTCAAAGTTATTTAGCAGCCCAATATGTTCTTCATGCTGATCAGTCTGGAGCTGAGCTACACTAAGACAACTGGTAGTTAGACTTTCTCTTTCCTTCTTGTTTCTTGGCTTGTCTTGCAGGCCAAAGGCAGCCCCAGGCCTGGGAAACACCTGACCTGAAGCCACCCCCATCTGGCACTAGGTATAGATGGGAAGAACAAGAGAAACTGGCTCTATCTTTTGTCAAATGCAAATTGCTGCGAGTTAATTAAGCCGTATTTCAGGAACAGCGAGGTGGTTTCTTTTGCTTAAATTATAACCTGTCCTGAGGTGTGGGTAGGGTTCGACATTGCTCCTCAGGAAAGGGGTTACAAGACTGGAACTGTGCGTTGCAGTTAGCAAAGGTGCTGACAACAAAGGTCCCACAGGGCCTTGGTGGTGGCCAAACATACAGGATGTTCCAAGTCCTGTGAGACTGGAGGCAATGAAGGTCCAAAACCTCCTTGACATATAGGCAAAACCTCCTTGGCAACAAGGATGGGGAAGGGTCTGGAGGGGAAGTCTTACAAGGAGAGAACCAAGTCCCTTGGTTCATTCAGCTGAGAGGAGACCTCTTCATGGTCTGTGGCTTCCTGATGAGGGGAAGCGAAGGGGCAGGCATCAACCTCCTCTCTTTGGGGACCAGGGATAGAACCTGAGGGATCAGTATGAACCTGAGACAGGGAGGTTTAGGCTGGACATTAGGAAGAGGCTCTTTCCTGAGAGGGGGGTTGGGCACTGGAACAGGCTCCCCAGGGACGTGGTCACAGCCCTGATCTTGACTGAGGTCAAGAAGCACCTGGACGATGCGCTCAGTCCCCTGCTCTGACTTGACTGGTTCTGTGTGGAGCCAGGAGTTGGACTCGATGATCCTTATGGGTCCCTTCCAGCTCAGGAGATTCTGGGAGTCTATGTTTTTTCCAGGTTTTCATTTATTTTTAACAATCAGTATGTTCACCACAGCTTGTGAGATGTGTTGGTCTGCAGAGAAAGTAAAGCCACAAAGGCACTGTGCTTCTGCCCTTTTGGAAGCATATTGAATACTTGCCATTTTGTCCTGAAAAGGGCAAAATCTTTCATGTGTTGGGAAAAGAAAAAGAAAAAAAAAAAGAGAGAGAAGAAAAAAGAAGTTTAAACCCCAGAACAGACTTTCTATGCTGATATTTCAGGCTTCCCACTCAGAGTCAATGACCAAAGAAGAGGGTCAGAAGACAACTGGAGGTACTTAAAGTGACTTAAAGTAATTGTCTGAGTAGTGCTTAAAGTGTTGGTGTCTGAGTAGGAAGACAGGGTTTGAGCCAACTGCTGTTGCCTATCTGTGGAGGCTTCACTCAGAGGTGTTTACTTCCTCATGTCTTCACCAAGATGTGGCAGTCTATGAAAGCACTTCTCCTGGAATTAAATTGAAATGTTTTGGTGGTTTTGAGGGGGGGGGTTTGTTGGGTTTTGGGTTTGTTGGGTTTTTTTTTGGTGTTTTTTTTTTTTTAAGAAAAAGGGTTTCTAGGTCCTGTCATAACAGGGAAAAGCTTAAAAAAGCTAACCCAAATGTTCACTGAAGGCAAGACATGCTGTACTCTTATGAAATGGATGGAGAATTTAGAAGGCATGTGACTTTCTGACTTGCTGAGAGACAAAATCATCATTGCAGTGCCCAAAAATATCACTTCACCATCTCAGGAAGGAGCAACTCGAGTCTGGATTTTATGTATAGAAGGTCTTCTGCAGTGTGCTACTCCATGGGTGTGGATGGAGGCTGGCTTCAGGCCCAGGAGGTCCTGTAGAATTTACATGCTCTGATTTACAGATTGCATCACTCAGCTCTGCAGAACAGCAGACTTACTCTGACTTATTCTTGTGACTCTGAAGGCATTTTTCAGCCTGTGGTATGGAACAGCCTTCACTCCTACAAGTCCCAGATAAAGTCATCAAGTACAGATGGAAAAATCTCCAAGAAGGTGAAGGGCCCTGGCCAACAGGGCCCTGTCCTTGCCACCACCATTTGACCTCACACATAGTCCTGTTAATGCAACTGCAAATGTAGCATGAAAGGATGGCTAATCCCTCAATGGCCATGAAGGTTACACCATGCAACCAAGAAGGAGGTTACACCTCCACCTCCAGAGGAGCAGGACTGAGTAATTATAGCAGGAAAAAGATCCTTGAAACACAAGTGACCGGTAGTGCTAGGAGACAAACCCATGAAGAAGGGAGAAGGGTTCACCTAACTGTGCAGCATCCATCCCACTGGACCTGGAAATGAGGTGACCTTCTGCATGGGAGAAGCATGGTCAACACTTGGTTCAGCACAGGGACATATACAACAAAAGAAGATGGGTTTACTTAAACCAATGGATCATTTTAGTCTTAACATGGGATTTCTGAGAATCTTCCAAAACACCAGACAGGAAACTAGGTGGTTTTGAAAATGCTCATTTTTGAGCATGAGACATGCTGCATGTTCAGTGGAATGACTCCATCTTCAGTTAAGACTGCAGAAAAGAGTGGGCTGATCCTTGGAGTGATGGGAAACCCTACCCACGTCGGAGCGTGCAATATGGGCTCTCACGAGTAGGTTACAATGAGGAAGCCATCAGCTGGGAACTAAATAGGACAGTCAAGAAAAACTTGGCAGGAAAGGTAGATCAACCCCAAATGACAAAGAGGTAACTGAGCCCCGTTTCCCCTGTGTACCAGTGCTGGAGTGGGAAGGATGAACTGAAAAATTTCCTTTGAAATTCTGTCCCCTACAGGCTCAGAACAGCCAGCGTATCAAGGGAGAGACATTAAAAAGTGATCTGATCTAATTAATTAACATCAAGGTTTCAGACAGGGCTGATAAACCACAGTGATGTGCAGTGGAGATATCTTGAAGATGCTGAGCTGGATGGGCTGATGAGCAGCATTGGCCAGAAGTTGGTAGGCACATGGTAGGGAGATGCAGTGAGTCCACCCCTGGTCCCATCACCAGCTCTCCTGCCCTGCCAC
The DNA here is from genome assembly GCA_013399135.1 of Heliornis fulica. Taxonomy (NCBI): domain Eukaryota; kingdom Metazoa; phylum Chordata; class Aves; order Gruiformes; family Heliornithidae; genus Heliornis; species Heliornis fulica. The sequence goes on along the minus strand of VXBZ01005948.1, from coordinate 108,279 downwards.
CTCCATCCCCTGCCCCTTGCTCACTCCCCAACCCACATGCCCTGTTTCCCCTCCACCACCTCCAGATCCCACCTGGGAGTGAATAAATAAGCACTCACCTGGAGAAATGATGGTAAGAGCCAAGTGTCATTTGGAAAGTAACAGTCACGGGGTTAAATACTGAACTTGACTCCTACAAGCAGTGCTTGCACTGATTTTATCCAGTCATCGGCCATAGGGCCTCCCCAAAGAGACTCATTGCTAAAACTCATCAGTGAAATCACAGAATCATAGAATGTGTTGGGTTGGAAGGGAATTTTAAAGTCTTTCTAGCCCAACCCCCTGCAGTGAGCAAGGACATCTTCACTAGATCAGGTTGCTCAGAGCCCCATCAAGCCAGACCTTGAATATGTCCAAGGATGGGGCCTCCAACACCTCTCTAGGCAACCTGTTCCAGTGATCTACCACCCTCAGAGTGAAGATTTTTTTCTTAGTATCCAATCTAAATCTTTTCTAGTTTAAAACCATCACCCCTCATCCTATTGCTACATGAGCTTCATCTTCAAGCCTTAGTGCACTACATCCTCAGGCCTTACGACAACTACAAGCTGCAGCTGTCTCTGGAGAGATATGTCCCCTCCACAGTGGAGCACCTCAGCAAAGGGCAAAGAGGGGAGGTGCCTGCAGCTCTGCAAGAGACCTCTCTGCAAAAATTTCTCCACATTTCTGAGTTCTTAAAGGAGAATTCTGTGCTTTAGATGATACCTTAAGCAGCAAGTCAGACACACCCTAGCAGAAAGTCCCCTGCCCTTTGTATAAGCAGGTGGTAGATTTAGCACTTGATGAGCAGACTCCTGAAAGCTGCATGTCCTCTTGAAGCCCTGCTTTAGCTTTCTCTCTACCTTGAAGTAGAGCTGAGGTGTAATTACTCATTACAAATAATGAGGAAAAAAACCTGTAAGGCAACTGTAAGACACGAGTTTCTTCCAGGCATGCAAAACAGCCTCACCAGTATCACCTGTATGTTGTTTCAGGTCCTGATGTTGCAGATCAAACCATAATGAGCACATCAGCCTAAACCCATGTTCAGATTAAAAGCAGTAAAACCACCAGCAGCAGAGGCCACTCAGTTAGAAAGAAAAGCACACAGAGCCATGACACTGGAAAACAACTGCTCCAGCTTTATCAACAAGATGCTGGGCACCTGGACCAGTGAAATCATAAAACTATCAGAGAGCTGGGAGCCAGTAAATCCCATTTTAAGTTCTTTTTGCAGATTTATGAACACAAGGAGAGGGCACGAGCCTGTTCAGAAAGGATGGTTCCTCCAAGGGTGCCTCGACCAAGGACGGTTCTTCCAAGCGGCACGCCTGGGTGTTGCCATGGGGAGGAGATGGAGGAAGCTTGCTTGATTTTTGACCCAACTCTCACTTTCTTCAGCAGTTTTGCATCTCTTAGAACAGGAGATCTATATGTGGCTTTTAGTTAAGGTGAAATAGCCTTAGGAAAGTGATCGGATTTCATCCCTGAGAGGGTTAAAGGAGCTAAAGGTAAGTTCAGATGAGTTGAGGGTGGAGATGTGATCCATGATGTCCCAGAGACCATCCCATCCTGCATGAGGAGGGCTCCCCAGCACCTCGGCTCCTTTCCAGACTTGCTGTAGCCTTACCAGAAGTAAAATATTGAAAATGTGGGTGACAGCTTAGCTTACACATCGTTAGAAACAGCCAGGATAATCTGCCGCCAGCTCCCTAAAAGGAAATCTTTAGCTAACAAATATGCTCCAGCCTTTTGAGCTGGCAGATAAGGATGAAGCTGAATGAAATGTAGCTGGATCTCAGGGAAGCAGTTGACATGGTGCCACGCAGGGGGCTGCTTCACCAGGCCAGCATGAGTGGTGCAGAGCAGGAGAGCTGCTGCTGGAGTGACTCCAGGAAGAGGAAGGTGGCTATTCGGCTTCACGGAGCGTTGCGACAAGGTTCAGCCCTGACATGGCAGGGATGGTCAGCACAGCACAATGGGCTTTGTGCTCCCCACTGGGGAGCACATTGTGTCCCTGTGTCATCTCCATGTCCCTCGTGTGACACTACAACACCTGGTTTTGCTAAAGGGTCAAAGAAAATCGTCACTTTGCTTGTTTGAACCGCCCCCCACCGGCACGGGAGATCCCAGCCCATCATGGGGACACGTAGCAGCTCCGTGTTTCCAGTCACAAGGTTGTTTGATTTCCAGGGCAGGGGAACACTGGGGTTTTAGGTCCCATAGCATCACTGGATCCCGGCACAGGACACCATGGAAACACACACCGACACAGTAACTGCTGCTGCCACCACCACCGCCAGTAACACGGGACAAGCAACACTGGGCTGACTCTGTTCTGAGGCCAGGAGCCCTGTGGTCATGGACAACTGGATTTGTGGCTGCTGAGAAAGTGTCTGAAACAGCATGTCCTGAAACAGCAGGGAGACTCCTGATGCTGAGGGATTTTGAATAAATTCTCCAGAAACCTTTCTGGTATGATAAAAACGTCATCTGGTATGATGACGAAATGGCAAGGCACAGAAAACTCCCAGATACAGTGGAAACCAAATCTGGGATCATTTAGGTGATTTTTGGGGGTGTGGGATGGGTAATACACAGCTAGAGCAGCTCACCACACACCTGCACAACCCAAGAGCTTGAAGTCATCTCAGAGGCTTGAATGAATGATTCGTTGTTGCACACGCTCCAGCTCCTCCGCCGCTCCAGCCTGTACCCAGCTGAATCTCAGGAGAGATTCCTGGAGTGTGGAATTGTGTATGACACGATCACCCTGCAGCAGGAATTGGGCTGCAAGCGTTCTGCCCTGCTGTCATGCAGATACGGTCTGTGAGGAGGCAGCGTGGAGCTCTGTACCGCAGCGAGGCGTTGGGGAGCCAGCTCAGCCTGCCGGGAATCATGGGATGTATTTAAACCCAAATGGGTGAGGTGTACTCAGAGGAGAGGGGATGGTGCTGATCTCCAAGCTCCTGTCTTTGGTGCAGCTAGCAAGGATAACTTTTAGGGTGCTCCCCAGGGATACGTTGCATCCCTTCGAGAGAGGCTCCCACGGGAGCCGGGGGCTGTGGCACGGTGCAGGGGTTTGGGTGTTGTGGCTGTAGGGTCTCAGAGGCATGATGGGACCCCAGCACCCAAGGGGGTCAGGGCTAGTGGGACCAAACAGCCCGGGGTTATGGCTGGCAGGACCCAGCACTCGGGACTCAGAGCTGGCAGGACCCAGCACCCTAGATCCAGGTCTAGTAGGACCCAGCACCCCGGGAGTCAGGGCTGATGGGACCCAGCACCTATGGGGTCAGGGCCGGCAGCCGCGGGCACCCATCATCGTTCTGGTGGGTGCACGCCGAGCCCGCAGCACCCTCTAGAGGTCCGCAGCAACCCAGCCTTGGCTTTCAGAGAGGATTTGGATGCGCTGAAAAGCATCTCCCTCTCTCCGACAGCGATTTCTAAGGCCCCTCACTACAAGATGGACATTGAGGTCCCAGCGTGGGTCCAGAGAAGGACAATCAGGCTACAGAAGGGCCTGGAGAACAAACCNGTGGTGGAGTCCCCATCTCTGGGTGTATTGAACAGACGGGCAGATGAGGTGCTCAGGGAGATGGTTTAGGAGAGGACAGGGATGGTTGGACTCAATGATCTTAAAGTTCTTTTCCAACCTGGTCATCCTGAAATATATTACAAAAAATCCAAACCCAAAACCCGAAGTCTCAAAGCCATCTTTCAAGTCTAAAATAAAAATAAATGAATTGGTCAAACAGGCTGAATCCTCTCCTGAAGGACACATTTTGTATTTCCATTTTGGACATACAACAGGAACATTCCTACCTGGAAGACTACTGCAGCTCTGTGGTAAAGGATGAAGTAAGGACAGGCACCCAAAGGAGAGAATGTAAATGCTTTCTTGCCTGTCTTGAGAGATAATCAAAGAACCAGATAAACACTGGGAGCAGGACTGAGCTCCACAGCTGCAGGCAGCAGGCAGCCAGGAAGACTGGTGTCGCTCTGGGTGATTGCCCAGCCTGCCTGTCCACTCTCTTCCCAGACATCCCAGTTCTGGGTCCAGCTCCCAGTCCATCTGGAGACACCAGAGCATCCCTGAGACACACCTGCTTTTCAGCTGCACCTTTTGCAGGAACATAAGGGAACATAAGGGTAAGAGAAGCAAGGTGGTGGGGTGGCACCTGGCTGGGTAGTGATGCACCCATGGGTGCCAGACCCCCAGTGCCACCACCGAACAGCTTGGCCCTGGGGTTTCTCCAGCTGCAGAGATAGGTCTGGCTGTTGCCTGAATTTCTCTTGTCCCCCCAGCTTCCCTCCCTGCTGTGGGTGGAGTGATAGAGCAAGGGGAAATGGTTCCAAACTGGAACATAGACAGTTCCATCTGAATATAAGGAGGAACTTTTTCACTGTGAGGGTGACAGATCACTGGAACAGGCTGCCCAGAGAGGTTGTGGAGTCTCCTTCTCTGGAGACATTCCAGACCAATCTGGACATGTTCCTATGTGATCTACTCTAGATGATGCTGCTCAGGCAGGGGGGTTGGACTGGATGATCTTTCAAGGTCTCATCCAGCTTCTAATATTCTGTGATTCTGTGACTCCAGCAGGACTCCAGCACTCCTGAAGCACACAGTCCCCAATCCTGGGCTGGCTTCCCAGTAGGGACATACCGTAGTGATGGGCCATTGGGGCAGCACACTGATGGCTCCTCCACTTCTGCTGGACACTGGTCATCTCCAGATAACAGAAACCTGTGAGGCTGTGATAACACTATCTCCCTGACCTCCCCTTTGTCCTCAAATGGGAACTCATGGCAACTCTAATTACTGAGATCAGGCTGAATGTGGAGCGATTACTCATCGCTGAATCTGGGTATAAACAGTTTTCTTTGCACTGTAATTTCTTTGTTAAGAACACTCCCCCCTTCCCCCATAGTAATATCCATCCCAGCCACGAGCCTCAGTAGAAAATCTCACCATAATCATTTTGAACTGAATTTTCTGTGTAATCAATCAAAGCAGAGCAACCAATTTTCAAACTGTCACTTTTAATTTTTCCAATTAAAAAAAAAAATTAAAAAAAAATGAGCATTTCACTCACGGGGCTGTTGTGATTCAGGCTCTTAAAAACCTTCGCTCCGCTGCACCAGGGTACTCGAAAACCTGAAGAGCTGCCACGATCGCAGAGAAACTATAAGAGTTTGATTTTCAGCCGTGAGGAGAAACCTGTTTATGTGCCTTCAGACCCACCTCCCACCACCTTTTCTTTCTTACTTCCCACTTTCCACCTCTCCAAAAAGAACTAAGCAGTATTAATAATTCCATACACAGAAAAGCTGATGAGTTATCGAGAGCTTAGTGCATAAATAGGTGGTAACGAAGGCCCACAGAGCAGATCTGCTTGGTGAAGAGGGTTTCTCCAGCCCCCAACACGGAATGCCTGCAGACACATCAGTGATGGAGGAACTGACCTGGGAGAGCAGCCAGGAATGGCCTCAAAGCAGCTGGAGAAACCCACCTTGGAAGGAGCAGGTCTGTGAGACCCTCGTGCCTGCACCACTGCGGGCGGTGCCGCTCTGCCACGCTCGCGCTGGCGCTACCTCTGCCTGTGAGACCTCATCCAGCGCCACGGGGCAAGCGTGGAATTAGCTGTGAGGTGTCAGAGTGGCAGCAGGAGCTGAGGGACATAATCACCCCTCTCCCAAGCTCTGTCTCCCTTATCTTGCTTTACTGTGGTTCTGGAGAGGGTAGATTGGATCTGGAAGTTTTGAAGTTATGGAGAGCCCTCTGGCACTTGGGAAGGAGATGAAACCTAGGAAACAGAGAAGTTAATGTGCTTTCAGTTTGCAGGAGAGCTTGGAAATGGCACTGATGCCTTAGCCAATGCTTCTCAGCAGTAATCTGCTTTTCCTCCCTCCACGCTGAATTTCCTTTACCAAAAGCTAAAAGGGACAGTGGCAAGTTAACTCTGCTCTGTCTCTAGAGCAGAGTTAACTTGCCACTGTCATCCCACTTTGACAATCCAGAGGCCTTATGAAAGGCACAGTTCTGGCTGTGCCTTTCATAAGGCCTCTGGATTGTTAAAACTCTTTCAAAACAGGAGTTTTAAAATTTATTTTAGGAAGGCAAATTATCTCTTTCTATGCTGTTTCACTCGGGCAATTTCTCTCTCCCAGGAAAACCCAGATGACTCGAGTCTGGCCATTTTTATTGCAACCCACTGCCAGCACAGGGCAAGGGTAGGACCCATCCCACAAGCAGGATGCGGCCACGGTCCCCAAAAGAAGCAGAAACGAGCCGAAAGCCAAACATTCTGACATGATGATCAGTTGTATTTTCAGTCCATTAATACACATTCATTTACCAGGTACAGAGTGGAAAGGAAAGCGATCGTTAGCAGAAATAAGGGTATAAAACTCAATTCCAGCAGCCTTCACAGAAGGGATATTCAGTGTTCACAACTGCACCGTCGGAAGGTAGAGACGCACGGAGACCTTCACTCACACCCCAAGCAGAAGCTCTCCTTTTGTTGCTTAGTTTAGCTAAGAGACATGATTTAGAAGAAAAAAAAAAAACCAAACCCACAAAACCCAAACATTCCCAGAAGTGTGACTTTCGAGATGCTATTTCTCCTTTCCCAAGTGTCAGGGAAGAGGCAAAGTCAGGATTATTTACACGGAGATTTTATGAAAACGCACTGGGAGGTTAAAAACAGAATAATCACAAATACTGGAAACTGCAACAAGAAAGCAGGCAGGGAAATTAAAATTAATACTACTTAAAAAAAGAGGAAGCCCATGAGGATCATTGCATTCAGTGGTTGATGTTTGTGGGTCCACCCCACTTTGATTTACCTTAACTTTGCACGCTTAGCTTGACTCGCTGCCGTGGTGTTACGCCCTGGTGTAAAGCCTGATCCTGGTGTACAGCTCAATCCTAGTGTAAAGCTCAATCCTGGTAAGCCCCTGGTTTTGGCAGGCTCTCAGCCATGCAAAAGGGAGCACTCCCTGGAAACAATTTGCAGAACTAGCAGCACCAAACATGATGGGCCACCAGAGAGACTCCAACCTCTGCCCATACACCTTGGTCTCCTTGCCTTGACCAATGCTACGTCCCACAGAGCAGGTCCTTTCCACCACAGCACCAGCACAGGAGCTCTGCAGCTGATGGACGTGTGTCAGTTCAGACCAGCAGCCTCTCTGCAGATACACCCCGACTGTCCCACCTACAAGTGCACAGACCTGTTACACTGAAACAACAGCAACAAACCACATCTGAGCCTAACTGTGTACAGATGTGACCTCAGAAGGAATGAAGATACTGTAAATCATTACTGCCAGGATCCCAGCTAGGTAAAACCCTCCCTGAGGTCTCCCCCAGGACTGAAATCAGGTCAGGAATCCCAACCAAAAGAAAAGGGTGTTCTTGGGGGTTAATCCAGTGATGGTCACGCTAAGTCAGGTGACAAACCGAGACCAAGAGACCAGGAACCGAGCTGAGCACTTTGCATCTATCATAGAGCACCGGAGTGGTTATTCCACAAATGATTTTTCAGGAAAGTCCTTACATAAGATGACTTTGTATCCCTCATTTTTTAAACCATGCATTAACTCTATAGGGAAACATTTACTGATCTATACAATAAAAAGGATATTTTAAATACCAGACTATTAAACAGAGGCGGTAAGGAATGCAAGTTCTCTAAGTGGCACAGAATAAATTAAGAGGAGGAAAAAAAAGTGTTTTTCTCAGGTTGAACTACAAAATACAGCCTGAGCCTGGGAGAACTCTCTCATTCCCTACAGTTCTAACAAATAAATGCCACAAGAAACAGCTCATGTTTCCAGGTTCGCCAGCGCCCGAGTCCGTGGCGCTCGTTACAGCACTGTGTATCTGTGAGCCATCCTCTCTGGTATGAAGGTATCAAAAATAAACCCAGGCTGGTCTTACAGACGAAGTAGTGATTGTTTAGGTGCAGAAATTAACTCTCTCAAGGTGCTCAACCTCACAGGCTTCTTAATATAAGAAATAAACCTCCAGGAGCTGGCTCTGAACAGCTCAGCCCACAGATGCCTTCACTGGAAGCAGCTCCAGCTCCATCACCTGTTTGGGGTGAGCAGTCTCATGCTGTAGAGGGGTCAGTGGCCCCGTGAGCTCCCGGGGATGCAGGGCTGTGCCTGCCCTGTGCCACTGAATCCCCAGTGTCAGGAACTTGGCACCAACACAGGGAAGGGATGTTCAGTGTGGCTCCTTCGCTCCCGCCGAGAGAAACCTCCCAGATACAGAGTCAACGGGAGGCCCTCCTGCTATTTTAATAATGAAAGAGATTCTTAATTAGCACCTTTTCATACAGAATCAGGCAATGAAGACTTTCCTCTGCTGTGCTGTTTGGGACTAGCAGCCATCCTGGGGTGGGGGAGCTGAGTGGTACAGAACCTGGATGGTTTTTTCCCCAAAGCAGCCTGGCAGAGCAGGACCTAACGCCACTGGAGATATGCAGCCTCAATAGTTTGCTACCTACCACCCTAAAAGACAATCTAAAGCTAATTTAAGGGTTACAAGAATCTTTCTAATATGAGGATGGGGCAATAAGAGCACTTAGAAGATGACAGAAGTCTTGCACTTCTTCAAGGTTCACGTGTATGGGTGTTGAATGCTTCCATTCCAGCTATGAATACAGATCTGTGTGACTTACAATGCCTCTCTGACAGGCTGTAATTTTGTTAAAGTTAGCAGCTTTGTTCGAACTAAACCAGCTAAAAATGTATCAGGAGAGAAAAGCTCTGAACTAGCACTGATGTGGAATAACAAGACACCTTTGACATCTTTTGTGACTGCCAGTGGTCAGGGCACAAACTGCTCTGGCTTTGCAGGACATAACCCCAGGTCAGTTATTTTTTTTTTGAAGGGGGGAAGATAAAATCAGGGGAACATATTTATCTGCTTACAGCACACTAGCTAAAAGCATCGTTGCCCTGGATCAAAAATCATCATATAAAATGCTGCACATGCACTTGCAAGAGGCTAACTAGACCACAGATGCACCAACCAGAAAGGAATATAACTGCCAACTAGAAGCTACAAAATACAATCAAGAAACAGTGGAAACTGGAGGAGGGGCTGTGACTGGGCCACCCAGGAGCAGCATCTGGGGTTGCTACTTGCTCAGTTGAAGCAGTAGGTACAGAATGAATTGGTGCCTGTTTTCAGGGCTGAAGATACAGAAGGCAGTTGGCTATGTTTTGGGGATAGCGAGGAGACAGGTATTGTTCCCTTCCAGTTAAAACCAGGTGAGACTGTTGGAAGAGCCAATAAAAAGGAAAATAAACTTGCTTACAAAACTCAAGTACCAGTTCACCTGGTCTTCTGAATACAGAGAGCTGGGCACAGGGTTAATCCCAGCTAGTGAAGGGCTCCTGGGACACACTGGCAGCAGAGGAGCTCAGCCTCCCCCTTCTCCAGGTCTGACTCTTGTTAAGTGTTTCTGACGGTCTGATTTCTTAGTGTTCAACACGGCACTGTGCCCCATCGGGGAGCACCTCCCCTGGGACCCCAGCTGGATGCAGAATCAGGAGATAAAGCTCACTGCAGGACAGGGGGTGCAGTAAAGAGCCAGGACAGCACCCACCAGCCAAGGTCCTGACCCAGCAGTGGTAGTGTTTTTCACAGAGGAGCTGAGTGAAATTGCTGCTTCCCCACACAGTGAGATGCAAAACAGCCTTAGAAACTGTCTTACACAAATGGAAGACAGGGTCAGGAATGCTGAGTTTTACCTGTGCTTGGGGAGACACGTCCTGCCTGACTGAGCTCATGATTGTGGCTGGTCTAACAGCAGGGTGGACCAGAGACAAGGCTTTGCTTCCTGATCCCCGTCCCCTTTGCGTTCACCCCACCTGCACCGGCTCTCTCCGAGCACGACTGGGCTGATGCTTCAGCTCCAGCTTAATGTCCCTCCCCATCTTTTAAATAGGGAGGAATGTGGTGAAAGAAAAGCCAACCCAAGCACTGCAGCATGAATGCAGGAACAGAGGACCTGGAGCATGGAGCTGAGATTGGCCCATGCTGGCTTTTGAGCTTCTGTCCCGCTAGACACAGGGTCTTCCCTTCCTTCAGCTCTGGAGATCTAAGGCTTGAGTTCAAACCTTGATCCTCTCCTGGAGAAAGCTTTCACACCCAGTTTGAACAACTGGACATGTTGCATGTCCACAAAGGCCGGCAAATGGCGGTGATTTTCAGCATCTATGATCTAGAGGTGGACTAGGAGGGGTTAAGCTGTGGTTGGACCCGATGATCTTAAATGTCTCTTCCAACCCAAGTGATTTTATGATTAACATCTTCCCTGTGAAAGAAATTCCACCTCAGGCTGCCCTTTGCCGAGGCCTAGGCCGCACCACGCTGCGCCTGAGGACTGCTGATTGCCCTAGCGGTGTTACAAACAGGGGTTTTCCCCCCAAAACGGGGAGAAGAGACTGAAATGTTGATTCTGATGCCAGATTGTTAATCCGTTTCCAGCTCAGAAGCGGAACACCCACGCTCAGCAGGCTGTAGGACAGCCCACGGCAGCACCAAGCAGCACTTCCCGACAGCGCCAGAGCTGCGCCGCGTGCTCCGGCGGCGTATGAAAGGGGTGAGACAGGGGGGGTGGGACATGACTCCAGAGAGCTGAGGCACAGATACCCAAAAGCCTTAGAAGCACACGCAGCCCGCGACTCGTGCGCAGCCACAGCACGATCACAGTATGGGAGCCACCACCCAGCCGGCAGCAGCAACAACATCGACTGGGATTCGTTTCCTGTCCCAGGAAGTGGGTTGCATCCTTCAGGTGCTCAGAACGTTGTCCTAAGAAATAACTCCTTCAGAGGTTGAACTTCTCATCTGCCACGATTTCCAAGTCTTTCTGCTCCTCTCCTGTGCTAGTGTCAATCTGCTTCAAGTTCCTCCACCAAAATCCTTAAGAAAGGCACGTAAATTTGGTGGAGATCTTCTTTGCCTCCCTTGGCAATAAAAAGCTTCCTGAAATCCCGTATCTTTCATCAACTTGTCTCTAAATATCCAGACTTCAAAATGTAAAGTGGTCTGTGTCTTCTTAAGTCCAAACCTCCATGGGTACCATGGACTCCTTTGTTCCAACGGAGGGAAGCAAGTACTCCTCCTCCAGGAAGCGGAAGGGGAATTGCACTAAAAACCCGCGAATCTTTTTTAATTCTTCCGCTGCTTTTGCGGGATCATCGTTCGCTAATTTGGGCTTGTTGATAAAGTCACGCAGCTGGGTTAAGTTATTCACCTGGTCACTGGGAAGGCATCGAAAAACCTGATCAAAGGAGAGAGAGAAGTGGCACATCAGTGCAGGGAAGGCAGAGTTCCCAGGGAAGGCATCTAATACAAATTCCCCAGGATGGGAGCGAGTTAATTAACAGCCCGGAGAGCAGGGAGGGAAAAGGGATGTACCAATCTGTGATATGGCTGGAGCAGGCAGAGGGAAAGCTCCAGGCCATGTTCTGCTCACTGCAAAAGCTCATTAGAAACCAGGAGTAAAATTTGCTTCTACTCCAGTTACGCCATGGCTGGCTGGAAGCTGTAAGCATGCTGTGGTGATTCATGGGAGCTACAGCTGAGACACATAAAAGGAGAAACCGGCATTGCCACCTTCTTGGGCTGCTCTCACGCTGTGAAGACACACAAGCCTTTCATTCACAGCTCTTGCATCCAGCACTACTCATTCCTTCAAAGCATCTCTGAAGGTCTGACACCAGGACCTACCACCCTCACCCTCCTCTCACTCCTTCTCCTGCTGGCATCTGCAGCACAGGCAGGAGGGAGGGGAAAGTTCCCATGTTCCTCACCTTGTCGAAGATGGTGGCATTGCGAGCTGCTGTGGCAATCCACACCTCCTTGAAGAATTTGTCACAGACGGGATCCTGGTGTTCCGGGCTGAGATCGGAGCCACCGAGTACAACCCTGAGAAGACAAAGGGATCGATGCTCACGGAGGCTGAAGCACCAGATATGCCAGAGGAGGAAAAGTTTCCTTGGGACTTACAGAATCATAGAATCATAGAATGATTAGAGTTGGAAGGGACTCCCAGAGGTCATCTAGTCCAACCCCCCTGCAAGAAGCAGGGACACCCCCAACTAGATCAGGTTGCTCAGGGCCTCATCCAACCTGGCCTTGAACGTCTCCAGGGATGGGGCATCCACTATCTCCCTGTGCAACCTGTTCCAGTGCTCCACCACTCTCACAGCAAAGAACTTTTTTCTAATATCCAATCTAAATCTCCCTCCCTCTATTTTAAAACCATCACCCCTTGTCCTGTCACAACAGGCCCTACTGAACAGCCTCTCCCCATCTTTCTTGTAGGCCCCCTTGAGGTCCTGGCAGAGCGCTAGGTCTCCCCAGAGCCTCCTCTTCTCCAGGAGACTTGACAAACTCCACAAGCTCCCAGTGCCCTCCCACCCCCTGCAACAGGCTGTCAGCCATAGCACTGTCCAATTTTCTCCTTTTTTTAACTGTCCAGATGGGAAACAGGGTAGGGTGTGTGTGTGGGGAAATTAAAAAAGGAAAAAGAAAAAGATCTTAATGAAAAACCAGCCGTGTTGTGGACCAGATGGCTGCTCCAAGTGAGGAAACTTCCATCAGAAAGAGACACCACCACCCCAAACTGAGAGTGTGAAAACAGGATCTGGAGGCAAAATATCACTGCCTTGTTTATGAGCTCTCCTAGAAAAATCCTGGAGCAAAACAACTTGTAAGCCAAGCTGCCAAGCTGAGGACAGGAACCAACGGGGAAGGCTGATGCTTGTGACACAGCAGCAAAGCTCTGGGCTAAATCCAGGCCAGGCAATGCTAAACCTGAGCAGGCAGCAGCAGTCCCACTGGTTCAGAGGCTGTGGGCAGGTGTGAGCCTGAGCAAGCCCTGCCTGCATCCCTGCTTGCTGCCTGCACTCGGCCAGCTCGGTGCATCCCACCTGAAGCAACGCAGCCGGAGGGACTGGGCGAACTTCCCAGCGCTGTAGTCCTCCCCATCCATGACAGAGGGGACAGTCTCGGTGTCCTGCACGATGATGGCCATCTCACTGTCCCGTTTCCCCAGCATGCTGCGGTCGTTGATGTTGGCAGAGCCTGGGAAGGGGGAGAAGGAAGCACTGACAATGCATGAGGAGCTCCTGTGTGCCCTCCATCACCCCACACCACCATCTGTGGTCCCTCACCTTTGTGGGGGATCAGCTATGGTTTTGCTAAGTAAAAGCCCAACCCAGGGGAGCTTTCCTATGGAAATACAGAGCCTGAGAAGCAGGATTTGGGAGAGGGACAAAAAAAAACCCTCACCACATTTTTGCAGGCTTCTAAAGCTCCAGGCTTGGAAGGTGGTTAAACCACAGCCAAGCCCAGGCCAACATGTCAGAAAATGTACTCTCTGTACCTTCCTGGGTGTTTTTGCTCAAAGATGATGCAGCTTTCAAAGGTCTTCACCACATTTGGTTTGGATACCAAGTTAGTGGTCACAGGATGGGCACCATGGGTAAATCTGCTCTTGGCTTTCATTGGGAGGGGAAGTTTTACATTTGCATTGGGAAGGTCGGGGCTTTTCAGGAGGGGAATTTAGGAAGGACCTCATCTCCTTGCTGCAGGTAACCAACACTCAGGCCTGCCAGGACCACTCTTTTGTCTCTGCAGACACAAGAGCTCAGACACTGTCCCAGCTAGTGCAACAAGGCAGCGGCAGACCCCAGGGATCTGAGGGACCTTCCAACCATGGGAGATTAAATTTCTTCTCTACTCCTTGCCCTACTCCTGCTGCAGTATTGCCACATACTGTGTAAAACCCACACCCCAGAGAGGAGAGGGGTGATTTCCAGAGGGGTGCATGTGGTGGGACTGCAGGTGTCCTGTGCACAGCTCCCCATTCACACCCTGGGAAAGAGTAACTTCAGGACCCCAAAAAAGCTGCTGCAGGGCAGCAAATGTCTCCCCTGTTGTATTTCTACCACATGGCTCTGGACTTTGAGGGAGGGGGTTCCTCTCTGAAATCCACCACCCTGCACACCCTAATGTTGGGGTGCTGGGCTTGCACAGTGACCCCAGCCCTGCCTGTACCGCAGTGGGAGCTTCACCAACCCGCGTGTGCTGGACAGGGTCTGACACCCACAGAATAGCTCCAGACCAGCTCAGGCTTTACCCTGCACCAAGGTTCCTCTGTCCCACACAGCTGTTCAAGGGTGAGAGACTGGGGACACCACAGAGGTTCTGGGCTCCAAGGGAGCAGCAAGATGCAGCCAGCAAAGGAGTCATCAGGTCATTAACCCACAGAAACGACCAAACAACAAAAAATGTCTCCAAACAGCTCCCAGCTCCATGAGAGATTCCCAGGCACTGGTTAACCATTTAACTTCCCCAGTGACTGAGTTTACTCAAGGGGGGCTAACACCTCCAGAGGAAGAGCTCCATCCTTCCCCCCATCTCCAGCACTGTGCCCCCATTAGCATTTTATTTCCAGGCACTGCCTCATTCTTAGTTGGAAAAGGGATGACACTGGCTCCCCAACATCTCACCAGCTGGCACCGATGCACATGCTGTACAAAAGAAACAGTCCACAGGCTGACAGGCATGGAAAACACAAATAAAGAGCTCTCTCATGCCCCCAGACCATCACAGTTGCAACAACACTGCTCCTGCTGTAATAATAAACCCATCTCTGGCCCAGTCTGTGGATTGGAGATGGGATCTGACCCCTGAGGGGGTAACAGAGTCACCGGAGAGTAAGGCTGCTCTGCTGCCTTGGAGGAGGGGAGCGTTTTGTTTTGCAAAATCTGGTGTTAGGTTATTCTTTGGCAGTTTTTGTTGCTGCTGTAACAGATTGAAAAGGGTTTCTTTGCAGAAACAGGCTCGAATCCTGCTTTTCTGCTGTGATGTATAACTCAGAGCCTGATGTCTTTGCTTTGTGGTCTCATAATAAATATGGTAAAAGAAAGGGATGAAACGATATCTATTGCTCCTTAGAACACACTTCCACATTCTTCAGAAACTGAGTTGATAAATGACACATGTTGCCCAAACCTTCCAAATTTTACAGCACATTCTGTTCTTTAAGGAACAGATGACAAGTCTCACAAGTCTTCCTGCTGGAGCAGAGCTTGATACAAGACAGATGGACAATATTCCCTGCGCTGGGATTCTCTCGACTGTTGCACAGAGACTTAAAACCATTTAAAAAGAAAAAAAACAAACCTAAATTAAATGACAGCCCTCCAAATCTTTTTCCTCCCTCCTCCTGATGAATTGATGAGGTTGGGATTTTGGTGTTTTGTTGTGTTTTGGTTTTCTTCTTATAAACAGCAAAATATTTCACAAGAAAGAGATCACAACATAAAAAAACCGCGCAGCACCACAGCCTGCTCCAAGCGAAGGGACTCATCCAGACACAACCAAGTAGCCCAAAACCCTCCCCACGAGCCCCTTCCTCACCAATTATAACTGTGTTGTCATCAACAATAAGCAGCTTGCTGTGAACATAGATGAGCTCCGTGACTAGTTTTCCTTCCAGCTCTGCGTATGTCCGAAGTCCGCAGAACGAGATGTAGTTTATCCACTTATCTCCAACTGAAAACAAAAGGAGAACAAAGATGATGGTGGTGGTAGGTTAATGGTTGGACTGGATGATCTTAGGGGTCATTTCCAGCCTTAAAAATTCTATGATTCTATGATGTGATGAGGGGGGTGGAAGAGAGGGAAGACCCTCTTTATATAAAAGATACATAAACATATAATTAACAGTCTGCTTTTGCCATTAAAAAACCAACCTGAACAGATAATGGAAATAAGTTTCTTTCAAAAGAGACTTTACAATCTCCTTGGGGGGCCTCTGTGCTGCTTGGATCTGCTGCCTGCTCGGATACTTCCACTCTGGGGAGAAATAGCCCCGGTCTCCCCGTTGCACAGCACGCCAAGCGCTCACAACTGATACGAGCATCTTAAAATAACTGGGCTGTGTGACTGCTACTCTGCAGCTCCTGCAGAAAGGAGGCTGGAAGCAGGTGTTTTGTCCATGCACAGTATGGAAAATATGCCCTAACGCTCTCGTCTGCAGCTCAGATTTACAGAAGGGCCTAGAATGAGTGAGGCACCACGTACATCCCTAGTATTGCCGTATGGGGCTTTGCACGGTCCTCCAGTTCCCAGCGGAGCGAATTCCAGCCAGCACCCCGAGGGTGAGGAAGCAGCTCAGAGTCATGCCCTGCTCAGGCAGGTTTTTCCTCTCCCAGATCCAAACACAGGGTGGGATTCACAGGGAAAGCGCTCGTCGCTCCCTGAAGCGTGACCCCGCTCAGGACGGTTTCCAAATAACACAGCCCTGAGCAGCTGCAGCCCTGCTGTGACCTCCCCAGGGTCCTCTTCTCTTCCTCCACCTCCTCCGGATCAGGGCTGCATCCAAGAGCGAAGCCTGACAGCTGGCCACGGCTCGTGGGGCCTGACAGACCTTGCCACGCAATGAGGTGGAAGAGGAGGAGGTCGCTCAGCAGCCCCACGAGCCTGTAGGACACACTGCTGGGAGATGTCCATGCCTCAAGCCCTCAGCCACAGCAAGCCCACGTTAATAAGAAGTGTGAGAACCTGATTTATGTGTTAGAGATGCACCCACTGAACAGCAGCATCCCAAGACTCAGAAATGCAGAGGAGAGGAATAAAGCTCTTACCCTCTGCCTTCAGCTGGCCCAAGATTGAGTTTTCTCCCCGGCACATGGTCCTGAAAAGAAGGTAGGCAGCTGTCAGCACTGCTGTGATGCAAGGCAATGGCATATGCTGAAGCAGAACCAGGTGAGGTAAATCACAAACACAGATGCCTCCTAAATACCCCAGGAAGGTGCTTCCAGAGCACAGGCTTTCCCAAACGACTTTTGATACACCAAGGACTGCTCCTTTCTTAAAGGGCCTCTTACTAACCTGTGTAGGAGCTGAGGAGCATCTTCACCTTCTAGAGCACACTGCAGTGATGACAAACAGAATCCCTTAAAATGTTGGGCTGGAAAGGACCTTTAAAGGCCATCTAGTTCAACACCCTGCAGTGAGCAGGGACATCTTCACTAGATCAGGTTGCTCAGAGCCCCATCAAGCCTGACCTTGAATATCTCCAGGGATGGGGCCTCCAACACCTCTCTGGGCAACCTGTACCAGTGGACATGTCACAAAGAAGGATGCTACTGTCTGTGCTACAGCTCTGAACATGATGTGACATCAGGAATGTCGATCAGCATGTGCAGAACACCAGGTCAGGGGTTGGAGCAATTAAGGCAGGGCTGGGAAAGCCATAGCTGGCATCCCCTGGGCTGGGGAGCCTGCAGGAAGACGTGCTTCCCTGGATGGTGTTGGTGGGGATGGGGATGCTGCGGGGAGGAACCACAGTGAAAACCATGGTAAGTGCCTGAAGGAGAGCGTGGCTGCTGAGTGGGAGAGTAGAGACCTCAGGGGGGAGTAAATCCTGTCTGATGAGCTACAAGGAAAGCAGCTGAGAGTCAGGAATTGGCAGGGGGGTTGTCTAAGGGATCAGAGACCCATGGTGCCAGGGTGCAGGCAGGGATTTCCCTTCTCAGCCAGCGTCACCTCTCCTCCTAAAGCAAACAAGCTGAACTACTAAACGAGAACTACACAAACACTTTTCCTCTCCTTTCCAAGCTCATGTGAACAACACCTTCAGCTCAACACTGACGGCAGATGGAGCCCTGGGCACCCCCCCAGCAGGCAGAGGTGGCCAAGGAGGGGTCTGACAGCCCTGTCCTCAGCGGGGCTGCCTGCAGTACCTGTAGTTGAAGTGCATTATGGCCTGCAGAGCATTCCCTCCGCCGGTGGAAATGTCCCCTTCGAACCCAGGCAGCAGCGGGATCACCACGTACACTCGGAAACGTTTGTTTTCCCTGAAACGATAGTTTGGGGGGACATTAGCCCACAAACACCACAGCTTCAAACAAGGTGAGTCCCCATGGTTCCACTTCCCCTGTGCTGATGGACTTGGTTTCCATACAAGGCTACTGCATGAACTTTAAAGGACAAAGTGTGAAGCCTGTTTCCAGTTTTGGGTCTTCAGCACACAAGGAGTGCTCAGGCCTTCAGGAGGACAAGGAATAATTTACTCTCAGCAGACAACAAAAGAAGATAAACACCTTTTCACTGAAGTTCAAGGGCAGGCTAATTACTCTGTAGATTTTTCTGACACTATAAAAGATGGTTTGAGCACCCTGACAGCCCAGCCATGTGGATACTGGTGCAGACTGGTGCATACGACTGCCTGGCAGAAGATGGCACAGCCTATGGAAAAATAAAATCTATCCTGCCATTCCCACTACATCCTGGTTTTTAGAAGCCAGAAACATCACAAAAGGTGGAAAAAACAAGGACTGCTCCTTCAGGAAGGCTGAAGTACTCACTCAGTACATCCAACCTACAAAGCCTCAGTTCCCCTGGGCATCCACAAACCATACCCTAACCGTGACCTCGCCCAGGACTACCAAAGCAGTAGAGTTGGAGGCTTTTCTCTAGCCCCTCTGGGGTTTCTTTGCTGAGAAATGCCAGGCACCCTGGGTGTTGGCAGTCCCTGGCCTGCACTCCGGAGGAGCAGGAGGAGGATGAAGATGCTCCATTGAAAGGTGCTGCCACTAGATGGCAAACACACTTTAATCAGGACAAAACAATTCCAAGAGCAGGCTGAAGATGAGCAAGCCTGAGGTTT
Source organism: Heliornis fulica (assembly GCA_013399135.1). Classification (NCBI taxonomy): domain Eukaryota; kingdom Metazoa; phylum Chordata; class Aves; order Gruiformes; family Heliornithidae; genus Heliornis; species Heliornis fulica. Next base: position 89,548 of record VXBZ01005948.1, on the reverse strand, counting down.
TTGTTAAAAGTATCCCTTCCTGTGGAGTTCACAGGGATTGTGAAGAACTGGGGTCTCACCTGGGTTGGGAGGGAGACACTGAGGACCAGCACTTCCATATACACTGTAAACCAGTGTAAGTCTGACAGTAGACCTCAGAAACAGCTAATGAGGTCTTACCTGTACAGAACACAAGGATTTGTTTCAAAGAAGCCTTTGTATCAGGAAAAATATCTACCAACAAAAGTGTTCTCCGAAAAGCAGCTTGTTTGTCCAAGTTTTAAGAAACTAGTTAAAAAACCACCCATGAAAAAAGAGGACACCAATAAAAGAACGCTATTAATTACATCAGGGGGAAATGTTTAGTCTGGAAGAGTGAGAAGTGTATGAGCTTAACTAAAGAACTTCATCATTGGTGTGTCACCTATGCTTCTTTCCCAGGGCAGCTGGGAATGTGTGAACTTGAGACAGGCTGTTGAAGTTTGAATTTAGCAGGATCTCAGGCAATGCCAAGCACTCTGGAGCATGCAGTTTGGGTCTTATATCCAGTTAGGAATCTCTGACATCAAGCTGGCATGATATTGGCATAAAACCAGAGTTGTACATATGCCTATCAAGCATCACATCTGAAAATGTGTCACTGAAGAATCCGTGCAACTCCCTTTTTGATGTCAGGACAGAACTACACCCTTTACACATGCTTCATGTGACAGGAAAAACTTAACANGGTAAGTGCCTGAAGGAGAGCGTGGCTGCTGAGTGGGAGAGTAGAGACCTCAGGCGTGAGTAAATCCTGTCTGATGAGCTACAAGGAAAGCAGCTGAGAGTCAGGAATTGGCAGGGGGGTTGTCTAAGGGATCAGAGACCCATGGTGCCAGGGTGCAGGCAGGGATTTCCCTTCTCAGCCAGCGTCACCTCTCCTCCTAAAGCAAACAAGCTGAACTACTAAACGAGAACTACACAAACACTTTTCCTCTCCTTTCCAAGCTCATGTGAACAACACCTTCAGCTCAACACTGACGGCAGATGGAGCCCTGGGCACCCCCCCAGCAGGCAGAGGTGGCCAAGGAGGGGTCTGACAGCCCTGTCCTCAGCGGGGCTGCCTGCAGTACCTGTAGTTGAAGTGCATTATGGCCTGCAGAGCATTCCCTCCGCCGGTGGAAATGTCCCCTTCGAACCCAGGCAGCAGCGGGATCACCACGTACACTCGGAAACGTTTGTTTTCCCTGAAACGATAGTTTGGGGGGACATTAGCCCACAAACACCACAGCTTCAAACAAGGTGAGTCCCCATGGTTCCACTTCCCCTGTGCTGATGGACTTGGTTTCCATACAAGGCTACTGCATGAACTTTAAAGGACAAAGTGTGAAGCCTGTTTCCAGTTTTGGGTCTTCAGCACACAAGGAGTGCTCAGGCCTTCAGGAGGACAAGGAATAATTTACTCTCAGCAGACAACAAAAGAAGATAAACACCTTTTCACTGAAGTTCAAGGGCAGGCTAATTACTCTGTAGATTTTTCTGACACTATAAAAGATGGTTTGAGCACCCTGACAGCCCAGCCATGTGGATACTGGTGCAGACTGGTGCATACGACTGCCTGGCAGAAGATGGCACAGCCTATGGAAAAATAAAATCTATCCTGCCATTCCCACTACATCCTGGTTTTTAGAAGCCAGAAACATCACAAAAGGTGGAAAAAACAAGGACTGCTCCTTCAGGAAGGCTGAAGTACTCACTCAGTACATCCAACCTACAAAGCCTCAGTTCCCCTGGGCATCCACAAACCATACCCTAACCGTGACCTCGCCCAGGACTACCAAAGCAGTAGAGTTGGAGGCTTTTCTCTAGCCCCTCTGGGGTTTCTTTGCTGAGAAATGCCAGGCACCCTGGGTGTTGGCAGTCCCTGGCCTGCACTCCGGAGGAGCAGGAGGAGGATGAAGATGCTCCATTGAAAGGTGCTGCCACTAGATGGCAAACACACTTTAATCAGGACAAAACAATTCCAAGAGCAGGCTGAAGATGAGCAAGCCTGAGGTTTTTGTTAAAAGTATCCCTTCCTGTGGAGTTCACAGGGATTGTGAAGAACTGGGGTCTCACCTGGGTTGGGAGGGAGACACTGAGGACCAGCACTTCCATATACACTGTAAACCAGTGTAAGTCTGACAGTAGACCTCAGAAACAGCTAATGAGGTCTTACCTGTACAGAACACAAGGATTTGTTTCAAAGAAGCCTTTGTATCAGGAAAAATATCTACCAACAAAAGTGTTCTCCGAAAAGCAGCTTGTTTGTCCAAGTTTTAAGAAACTAGTTAAAAAACCACCCATGAAAAAAGAGGACACCAATAAAAGAACGCTATTAATTACATCAGGGGGAAATGTTTAGTCTGGAAGAGTGAGAAGTGTATGAGCTTAACTAAAGAACTTCATCATTGGTGTGTCAATCATTGGTCAATTCAATCATTGGTGTGCCACCTATGCTGCTTTCCCAGGCAGCTGGGAATGTGAGAACTTGAGACAGGCTGTTGAAGTTTGAATTTAGTAGGATCTCAGGCAATGCCAAGCACTCTGGAGCATGCAGTTTGGGTCTTATATCCAGTTAGGAATCTCTGACATCAAGCTGGCATGATATTGGCATAAAACCAGAGTTGTACATATGCCTATCAAGCATCACATCTGAAAATGTGTCACTGAAGAATCCGTGCAACTCCCTTTTTTATGTCAGGACAGAACAACACCCTTTACACATGCTTCATGTGACAGGAAAAACTTAACAGAATACCTGGGGAAGGTGCTGCTAGCTCAAGAGCATCACCAAAAGCTGGCAATGCAAAGGGCCCGTGGCAATCGCGTCCCAAAGGCAGGACAGGCACCACCTAGGGGGACACTGCACAGAGATGCTGCGTCTGGCTCGCTGCGAGCCTTGAGGTTGCAGTGCAAACACCGGCATCACCATTTCCAGCAGCACACACCACTCCTCATTTCCCCTGGGTCAGAAAACCCACCCCACCTTCTCATCTTGAGCTCATTTCAATTATTTGGGCTATGCATGGCAGCTCTCAGGTTACAAGCAGCTCCACCCTGTTACTCTGCCCTGTTAATGGCATACAGATAACAGCCATGCTCCCCAGATTTGAATAGTGCTCCTCTTCCCACAGTTCCTCCAAACAAAGCCGGTCTCACAGCAGCTCCCATGGCCTTGCAGATACTACCCACACCTCAGTGTCTGCCATGCAGGAGCTGAGTGAGGAATTTCCAAGCTCAGGTGACAAAGAGAGGGAAATTTCTGCAACTTCAGAGAGGGGACCCCTGGGAAAGCGTCCCCTGCGTGGCTCCCGACAACTACAGCAGAGGGAAAAATAATCACTGCAAGAAACTTCTTGATGCATGGTGAAACAGCACATGGGACGAAAGGAAGGTGTTTGGGAAGTTCTCTGTCATCCCATCAAGACCAGGACACAGTTTTAAACTATGACATACATGTATCTTCAAGAGAGACTCCAGGAGCACAACCTTAAGCAAGGCTGTCCTGGATCAAAGCAAAGACAAGCAACTACCTGTGATATTAATGTTAACACAGGGTTGGGCACGCTCAAGTAAAAGGAGTGTCTAAAGGATTTGATCCATCCAGGAACAGCCAATGGTCCCCTTGCAATAGCTGGAGGTTGTAAATGCCCTCCAGCACTTACCAGAAAAGAGTTGTTCAAACAATAGCCGAACCCAGCAGCTGCAGTGTATTTGCTTCCCCTGTTTGAAGCCAATCTTCTCAATAAATAATTTAAATAAGCCACAAATCCCAGTTCAACCTCTCTGCCCATTAACTTACCTTACCACACAGGTCGGCTATGGAGCAAAGGTGTTGCTGAACTGGAGTATAAAGGTCTTGCTTTTAAACAAGTTCCATTGTTAAAATATATTTGCATTATTATTCTAGAAAATCACTTTCCAGCTGCAAAGAAACCACTGCAACCTCTCACCGCTGCAAACGCTGGCAGATACTTGACCACATTGGTTCTGTGTTGGGAAAGCTATTGTACAGCTGTGTCCATTAGGATATTATTTTGCACCACCCCAAATAAAAGCCACTGGAAAACTTTCATTGCCTTGTTAAGAACAGGTTACCTGTGAGCTTTAAGAATCCTCCGAGCAATTGCATCTCCGATCTTGTTCCAGACAACTTTGTCATCGGCACAGCTAATAAAGAACTGGTTCTGCAGGAAAAGCAAGCAAAGCTACTGTCAGACACAAGGGAAAAAATACTGGCATGTTTTATTTCAGTCCAAGAGCAACTGAAGATAGCCTGGCTTTCTGTGGCATTTCGCTGGTTTTTGCTTTATTTTTAATGATTTGTTATTATTTTTTAATTATGTGCTCGTTTAGAGAATAAATTAGTCCTTATTAACCATACTCCTCAGAAAGTTCATGTACAAAACATCTCAACAAGAGGCTAAAAAAAACCCAAAAGACCCAAAAAACCCAAGAGCAAAATAAAGTGTTTCCAATCAGTCAGCACCGAGAGTCACTGACACAGGATACAGTTTCAGACTATGACATATAGAATCACAGAATCATGGAATTTCCCGAGTTGGAGGGGACCCATAAAGATCATCAAGTCCAACTCCTGGCTCCACACAGAACCAGCCAAGTCAGGGCAGGGGACTGAGCGCATCGTCCAGATGCTTCTTGACCTCAGTCAAGATCAGGGCTGTGACCACGTCCCTGGGGAGCCTTTTCGAGTGCCCAACCCCCCTCTCAGGAAAGAGCCTCTTCCTGATGTCCACCCTAAACCTCCCTGTTTCAGATTCATACTGATCCCTGGGGTTCTATCCCTGGTCCCCAGAGAGAAGAGATTGGTGCTTGCCCCTTTGCTCCCCCTCACCAGGAAGCCACAGACCACGAGAAGGTCTCCTCTCAGCTGAATAAACCAAGTTCATCCTCTCCTCCTAAGACTTCCCCTCCAGACCCTTCCCCATCCTTGTTACCCTCTTCTGGACACTCTCGTCCATACCTCAACCTGATCTAGTTGGGGGTGTCCCTGCTTCTTGCGGGGGGAGTTGGACTAGATGACCTCTGGGAGTCCCTTCCAACTCTAATCATTCTATGATTCTATATGTCATATATGAGTACAGGTGCAAGACCAGCTGTTTGTGAGAGGTTGGGGCACACACAGGGGACACTACAAAGCCATGGAGGGGACAGGAAGATGATTGCACAGGCCCTGGAAGGTGCAAAGATGCTCAGAAAGGAGAGCTCTAATTTTCCCACCCTGTGATCAGAAAGCTGTCAGGGTATATACCCATCAGCCTGGTCTGAAGACCACAGAAATCAGCAAGACCACCCCCAAAAAATTCAAAGCAGATGCTGTATGGCTAAATCTACCAAAAAAAAAGAAATGAAGACCAAACCTCAAGAAGCAGTTACCCTCCTGACAGCTTCGAGCCCAGCCCAGAGCACCACAACCCTACTGCCTTCCCCACATTGCCACTCACTTCTATATATATGTAGTGCTTGCTGCTTTCTATCACATTGACATAGGCACTGTGGATGGACTCCTCGTGGTATTTAATGCCGGCCGACCAGTCAGCAGCAGAGCGGATCACCTGGAAAACAAGGGAACAACACCTTCAGCTCACTCCCATCCAGGACACCACAGCACTGCAACTGAACTGAAGAGGCAACACTCTTCCCTGCACTGTTTGCTGTCAGGATTTCACTGTGTAACACATGCAAGGTTTACCTTTATACTGCTTTTGTAGTAAGGAGAAAGGATGCTCAAAAATAGTACTGCTGCTTAATAAGGTTTTGATTAAAAACATAAGTGCCCTGTCTCATTGCTTCTCCCACCTGAGCAGCTCTAGGTGCCACAGAAGCAGCACAGAAGTCTCATTCTTGTTAATGGTATTACAATAAACTGCTTTTAAAACAGTTTTCCAAGTTTTAGGGGTGCACATCCAACCAGTGATCTCCTCTCCAGCACTTTCTAAAGCTGGTCTCTAGTTGGGACAACATGTTTTCAACCCAAACAGGAGATATGTAATTACATAGTCTGATAACTCTGTCCTGAGCATTGGAGGTCATTTATTTCTTTGTCCAAATTCTTGCATGAACCATCTGCTCTGTGATGACATGTCTTTTAAAATTCATTTCAGCCCAACTACCCTCATTTATTTATTAACCTTTACTGGAACTCTGTTTTTAAAGGAGATACTGTGAGATCATTAGGGCATGTTCTTCTCCCGTAGCTCTGTGTGTGACAGCCAGAGCAACAAGAGAAACAACCTCTGTTCGTGCTGTCAGCCATGCTGAGCAATACCATCCTCAGCAGACAGAGATGAAGTGGCATCTCCTGCTCTGGAGGTTTCAGTCATGAAGCAACGGCACTATGTCCTGCGTGACATTTTCCTAGATGGAAATGCAGTTTTTAATTAAGTGTTGGCAGAGTATGTGCTACAGGGAAATTAGCATCTGTGATTAGCCTCTGTCTTTAAACACTGTCAAGACAAAGTATTGAAACAATAGCCTTAAAATATCTCAATGCGGCCACTATAGCAGCACCAGTCACACACAGGACAAGATCCAAATGCTGAGGATCTGTGAAACACCAGCATCAGCATGTGCCAAATGCTGATCTCTTCTAGGGCTCAACCACATTTTCTTCTCACTGTCCATGTCCAGCTTCTGCTTTGCTCCATGTTGCTGCCCTTGTCCCCCCAACATCCCTGACACCCTAACCCTGAGCTCTGCTATCCCACTGCCATCGCCATCCACCACCAAAGCAGGCTGCTGGCTGTGGCATGGCTGAAGACTATCAAGGCCTAATTAATTACCAGTGGTACACCAGTAAATAAGGATTTGTCCCTTTGGTCCAGGTGCTGCATGCCATAAGCGAACCAATCCCCTGGTTCTCCAGAGCATTTCTGGAGGTGGCACTGAGGGACACGTAGCCCACAACCCCTGAGCTACTTCCTTCACCTGGACAGGAGGAGTGTCTGCTCGCCTGGACACATTTTTGGGTGCAGTCTGCAGCCTCCCAAACCCAACATCAGTGTCACAGATGCTTGAATGAGGAAGCTGGCGTGTATGCAAGGGCCTTCACCGTCTCAACTGGTCCCAAACAGCCACCCTCTGCTCACATAAGCCCTCTGTGAGGCCACACTGCTCATGTCCATACACTTCTAATCCCCCATTTGGTCCCCCCATCCAATGTTGTGTGCTCCCACATGCCCCAGGCAGGCCACCGGTGAAACCCCACCGAGCACCATGGCAGACAGAGGAAAATTCCACCTTTTCCATTAGTAAGGACAGAAAAACAGCTTTCCTGAGTAGAGAGTGAGTTATTTTTTCCACACAAACAGATGAAGCTGTAGCTGGATCAGGCTCACAGCCCTTCCTCCATCACTGGTGCAGCCAAGGATGAGCAGCTGTCTCTTCCCTGCCTTTCGTCCTGCTGCAGTGAAAGCCTGGGGCCACTGCATGTCCCTGAGGGCCCTTCAGTAAGGTGCAGACTGTAGCTTCCCAGCCTGCAAAGTACTGACATTTAATCCTTGCTTTGTTCATTAGTTAACTTTGTCCATGCTCCAAAGAGCTGGTTCTCTTGTCAAGATAAGCTGTGGAGCCCTGCACTGAGCAAAGTAACTTCCACACCCTCGATGACAGCGGCAAGAGCTGACCTGCTGGGGACAAGGAGCAAGTGTCCCTGTCTCACTCGGGAGCACCAAAGGCCCTCGCTTTGACAGACAGATTTACTGCTGAGAGACAAGTGTATCCCAAACCAGGGATGTCACCTTGACATGACAGAGCTGTCACTCAGCACCATCCCTGTCTAGCACCATGGCTCCCCACTGCATCATCCACCCACCCTTCCCTGCCTTCCTCTTCACCCCTGTGCACCCAGCTCCCACCACACAGCGGGCTGCCTGCTCTTACAAGGCCATCACCCCTCTGCCCTCAACCTCTAAACAATACATCATGACTCATCTTAAGAAGCTGAGTCAGCATCATCCAAAGAGTTTACCTCAGCTACAACCTTGAATCCCTGTGTGGAGGCAAGAAGAGATGTCAGGAGGTGCTGGCTGGGGTGGCACGTGACGTGTAAGGTGTTCCATCTTACACCTCCTCAAAATAAAGTTATTTTTAACCTGGCAGCTCCTCAGCCCCAGCAGCAGGTGAGGAGGTGTCAGGACAAGGCCACTGGCACTGGTGGCTCAGTGGCCACCCACAGCAGCATCACCTGTCTTCAGCACATCTCCCAAGGAAACAAAGCTGTGGCACGCAAAGACAAACCCATACTTGGATGTTTCCTACACAGGCCTGCCCTTATCACTCATGTCTTCTGGACATCTCACCTTTCCTGCCAAGGTATTTACAGTGAGCTGGTTTCAACCAAACCTATTTTCCTAGGGAGACAGGGCCACATGCTGCCTACTAACCCAAGACAGTGTCGTCATCCTCCCCTCAAGCCCCTCAATAGCAGCACTGAGTGCTGTGCCGGGCTTATAATCCCTTAAACTTCTTTAACTGATACAGTGGTAATAAATTTGATGTTTGCTGTGGGTTAGTGCATAAAACCTGAACAATGCAAGCTTTCATGCAGACTTCAAAGGGGTAAGAGCATCAGCACTGCCAGAGCATTCAATTTTCATTGCATTTACATCAGGAACTGGATCCTGCCTCACCATGTCACAACTTTTGCTTTGGCTGATAGCTGCAAACTCTGGGATGGAAAGAGAAAGAAGGAAAAAACCCAGTGCTGCCTTTGGCCATGGCTATTCCACTCACATAATAATGTTCAAGCACATCACTATTGCAAGCAAAGCCCAGAAGTTCAAACAAAATAGGATGAGAGACCACATCTAAGTAACCCATGGAGCTGAAGAGCTCCCTTCCTCCTCCCCAGCCTGCACCTCCACATCGTTTCCCACACATTCATCCACCCTGCCCAGGGGAAAAGCCCTGTCAGTGCCATTCCTGCTGCTTCCCCCACTCCCCCCATCCCAAAAATGCTTTCCTGCTCCTCTCCTCAGACAAAGGAGAACAAATCCAGATGGTACAATGGTCAAAATCTGTTGCTGACAGGTCAGTGGCTTGGGCTTGCAGCAGCACTGCAATCCCCACAGATCCTTTGTGTTCTCGCTTCCTCTGATCTGCCCACAATTGAAGACAGATTTCAAAACAAGCTCAGAAACAAGAAAACCAGCAGACAGACTTTCTTCAGTCACCCCACAGCCAAGGACAGTCACTGGATGCTGGATTTTACCTCGTGGCAGTAACTTCTCCCTATAAAGTCCCTACGCAGTACCAAATCGGACATAGTGGTGGCTTGGCTGGTGGGCAACCCAAGGATTCAGTATCTAGAACAACAATAGTATCACTCTAGTTTTTCTGGAAAAAAACAGTTGCTGAAATATTTTAGGAAATCTACTGAAAGGAGATGTGAGTACCTGCAGCCCTCTGCTCTGAAACTCACGTATTGGACATGCAAGAGGTTGATATTCCTGTGGCTGCGGGAAAGGAGGAACCATGCAGGGACACCACGATACACACCCCAAGAAAAAGTAATCAGGAGGAAGGTGGGGGTTCAGATCCAGGCTTCAGGTCTCCACCAATCTTCCCACACCATGTGGCACTCAAACTTGAAATCTTGATCAGGAGGAGAGCCCAAGCTGCTCACTGACCCACAGCTGGGACTTCAGGGATGCTCACGTCACCCGGGGATGGACGGAAGCCTGGTCAGTGTGAGCATTTTGGAGGAGACAGCCAAAACCACAGCATGTGCATGCAAAACCATTCCTCAAGTTTGAGAAAATTATCCAAAGGTCATAACCTATCTACAAGTAGGGGCCAAGAGACCTACATCCATGCAGGGTGCACCAGCCTGGACCACCCCCATTGCTACCACTGTGCTTGGTGCTGCAGATGCTCTTCCACCATAGTTTGATTTCCTACCAGGAAGGCTGGCACGTTGCAAGGCAACATGTTTTCAACCTAGTATCATATAGCATCATTTATCTGGCTATATGCAGGGCTGGGCTGCCCTGGCAGGTCTCTAAAAGCTGCAATTTGACATAAATTAGAAATGAGCAATGTAGTTCCAAATTAATAATTCACTGGCAAAACCTGCTGTCTCTTTGCTGCTCACAGCACCACTGAGAACAGCCCCTCACTTCCTGGAATGTATCAGTTATTTGCATGCCCCAACAACATGGTGATGAGACCAGCTTTCAAACAGCTCACCCATCACTCAGCATGGGTGCATGCAGCATTCAGCAGTCACCATCTGAGCTTCATCCTCTTCTCCCATGGGCTGATGCCCTGGAGCCTTCAGCTCCACAGTATGGACAGAAGGAAAGTTGGACCTAGACTGTGCTCAGTTTAGTTCCTCCTTTGAGAACTGCTTCCAGTTCTGGTGCCAGTAGAGCTTAACTTTTCCCTGCAGCAAACCCCATGATTTCAAAGTTGAGGCTTATCCTATGGTCAGAGCGTGCTCAGGGGACACAAGCCCCCACTTCCATGAGAACAAAGTTTCCCAACAAGCTGGTGTCATGGGCACAGCCACGGGGAAGCAGGATGATGCCCTCAGTGAGACTATTTCTCAAGAAGCTGCCAGCATTGTTCTGGAGGCTGATTTAAAACCAGAGATCCACGACACAAGATCCCTGTACTGGCCATCCCTCACACCACGTGGGGAGGAGCAGACAATGCCCTGGCAGCCTCCAAACCCAGAAAAATGCATCTTGTTACACTAAGCTTCCCCAAGCACCGTGTCATCTGGGCAGACCGCTCCTTACGAAGGGCAAAGGCATGTATTTTTCCTGGCTTCGGTTTAATTGCTCTTATTTCATATTTCTCTCATCCACAAAGACACACACAATTGTTTTGCTGCTTCAGCATAACTGTTTTGGACTTTGTGTTCTTCAACAAGCCCATGTTTCTGCTGGGTAACAGTAGTATTCAGGATATGCCCTCAATATAGCTGACAGGGTTTTAAATATAGATATCTTGGTAATTATGACTGTGAGGAGGATCGTCACAAACAAGACTATGTGCTGACTGTGCAGAACTACAGAGAACCCGTGGGGCTGAGTGGCTGTGCAATAAAACACAGATGAAGTTCATTGCAGAAGGCAACAGCCCAAAGACTCTGCTTAATGCTGTGCTCTGACTGACCACAACCTGTGGTCAAGGCGTCAGGGATCTGGTAGGCTGCTCCAAGATCTGGGATAAACATTTATTGGGCAGCCTCAACTCACAAAACATGAAAACAAAGTGTTAGGTGCTTGAAGAGCAGCAGGAGATTGTGCAGCTGTACAGTCACTGTGCAGCAGACAGCTTGGTTCTCTTATCTTGAAGGGATAAGGGAATGCATCTCTACCCAAAGAACTGCATTATTTTATTGTAACTGAGGATCTGTTACAGTAGTGTTTAGTGCACCTGTTCTGTGCACTAAATTAGAGTGCTTTGTTTTATACCTTCATGTCCTGCAGAGGGTCTGCACCTTTCCTGCTGAAAAGGTGCAAAGCAAGCTCTCTTAGGAGGAAGTGAGCAGAAGACCATCACCACTCACCTGGACTGTGGCAGGAACAGCCTCAGGCACCTGATACTTCAACTCATTAGCAGTTTGCTGAGATTTTGGCAACAGGAATGGGTAAGACAGGGATCGGTACTTGGGCTTCATAATCTGTCCAGGGACAAAAAAAGAAACAAAAAACCCTCTTTGAGGAATTGAAACATAGCAGAATATAATAAAAAAACCCAAAAGGCACATCTGGGTTGGGCAAGGGCTGCACTTATTTCCCTACACCTCACCTTGGTGAAGTTCCAGCGCTGGATGAAGTGACGGGCGACATCACGCGCAGCTTTGCCATGTACTACGGAGGAGATGTCGTGCCACGGCATCCTCGGGGTGGTGTATCTGTCAATGAAGTCTATGGGACAGGGAAGCACATTTGACAAAGGAAATGAATGTGGAGAAGTGCAGAGGAATTTAGCCTTATCATGCAATAGTTAGCAGTCCAAGTCCATGAAGCGTGACAGCATTAATTGGCTGTAGAACTTCTCAAAGGGAGTTTTGCTGCATCTTCCTAGCAGCCAACCCAAAATAGCCTTATTGCCTCTGGCTCAGAAGCATGGAAAAATATGGTTTGAGGCTGAAAAGACATGGAACAGGGGTCAGGGGAAAGGAATGACGTCCAGGGTGGAAAGGCACTTACCAGCAAAAGGTTTGTCAAGTTGAACCCAGTCTTTAAAGACAAAATTGCAATAGTCTTTTCCATGCCAGAACCTGGTTTCCCCAAGCAGCTCCCCAACTCCTGTCTTCAAGCTGCGGATGGATCCTTTATCTGTCACAGGCAAACAAGATAACAAAAACACACACTCCAAAGTCATGGCTGTCCATCACACGCTGTTGGTGAGACACTCACTGTTGTGGGACAGCACTGGTGGGACCCACTGGTCCCAGTTGGCTGAAGCTGTATTCTCCCTAGCCTCCCTGTTGCTTTCAAACAGTGCATATTAGTGGTTTTTCTTTGCTATTCTAATATTTGTAATACAACTGGGACAGGTTATAAATAGTTTGTTTTGCAAAATACCCACAAATTCTGCATTCTCTCTACATTAGAATAAAAAGTTGCCCTATAATGATTTCTCTTTCCACAATCCCGTGGCATCCAAATGTTAGTGTGTGGGAGTCCACTGCCAGCTGCGACTGACCTGGGTGGGTATATGTGCAGTGATATCATATGTATCTTCTACTTAATATATTTTAGAATACTAATGAACAAATCTCAGCTTTTCTGCTACAGTATTTATGGTTTTAAGTCTACAGAAGGGTAAAAAGCCTGTGTTTATTAACTAGAATGAGATGATGAAAAGGTTCAAGTTCCCTCATTAAACACCATGGGGTTTGTTTGTGAGGTTTTTTTGCTTTTCCAAATAAAAATATTACTTTTTGATATGATTTTTACATGGTGAGCAAATGGATCCTGAATTGCAAACTGATGGTGTTTAAAATAGTTTAAAATAGTGTATACAGGGATATCTCCTCGTTAGGGAAACCCTGCTCTACAGCACGTATTTTGGGTGAAGAGTGATCCCTTTTTTTATTCTCCCCTAAGAAAACAAAAATGTTGTCCCAGACCATAAATGTTGAACTAGCACCATTTCCTGACCCTGAGAGCAGCCTCCATCTACCACCAAATACTAACGCAGTAATTACAGAGTAATACGCCAACAGCAGAAGCCTTCTCCTAACCCAACCCCATCACCAGGCAACCATGAAAACCCTTTAGTACAACCTCCCCCGCCTTCAACACTCAACAAAAAAACATGTCAGCAGTGCAACAAGACTACTTTGCACAAAGCAAGCCCTGCCAGCACTGCCGTAACCCCTCCGAGCCGAGCCAAGCCATGCCAAAAACGCCATGCGGCAGGTATGCACCAGAGCTGCCTGGAGAAGCACGGGCTTCTAGTGAGAGTCCAGGTGGAGCTGGGGAATCACTGACTCTGTGTGCTCCAGGTTGGGATGTGCTGTCCAGCCAAAACACACTTCAGATCCTGGTGAATGTCCACCGACTCAGGAATGAGCATGGGATGACCACAGAGGAGACCACGCTTCCTTTCTATAAAGCATCTGTTCTTTAGTACCTGCCACTATGCAATCAGGATTTTATGACTGGCAATTAATGCCTTAGAGGAAGATGTTAGCACAAGGAAGATGTTGAAGAACTGCTCCTCACTCTGTAGGAGCACTCAAAGGCACCTCAATGAAACAGGTCCTTTCAAAGATCAGAACAGCTCAGTGCTCAGAACCACTTAACTCCTTTCTCAATCAAGTATACTTTCACTGATTCTAACAAGGGGCAAAGCAGGGGTCAAACTTGCCACCAAACATAGGTCTGGCATCAGCCACTTTGCTGTTTCCTCTCTGTTTGCATTTGTCTTCCTGCACCAGGCTTACTTTAAAATATCCAGCTCAGAATTTCCCAACTGCAGCCATAAGCCCTTTCCTTCACAGGAAGAGAGGCGCCAAAGCCATCAGAAACCAGAATCAGGGCTCTTTCCTCAACTGTTCCCTGCTGTCTCCACACATTTCTTTGATTTTTTTTATAGTTTTTGGCAGTGGTGTGTTATTTTTTAATTATCATTAATTTATCCTGCAGTTTTTGAAGTTTCTGGAGAAGGCTCTTCTGCCAGGATGTCCTCAGAGGGATGCTAAGAATGATGGGAGAACAACAAGCAGCGAAGGCTGATCCTCACACCCAACCTAACTCTCACCGTAGCTGTAAAGCAAAACCATCAGCAGCTAAAGCCTGAAGGGGGTCTGCACCTCTGCCTTCCTCCACTTACCCTCTCGAGGCTCAACGAGCCCCTGTTTGGATTCATTGTGATGATGGAACATTTTCAGATGGGGCTTTAAACTCTGGATTATATTCGGTTGACTTCTAGTGGGGTTACAGTAACCTGCAGAGAGTCAAGATGCTCTATTTATGGCAAAAAATGCATGTCCACTTCTACTTCACTGGTGTCTGACCCTTCCTGAAGGCACCTTGTGTGACAGGAGCTCAAAGAAAACATTAATTTGCGAAAACTACACATGACCAACAGGCAAAAGGACCACACTTGAGACCTGTCTGGTTTTAAACTGAACAGAAAGACTGAAGCAGCAAAGCCTTGGCTATGTCCTCAGCTGACTGCAAACAAGGCAGATGATGCTCCAGCATGGCTTTGTCCAGCCAGAGGCCGGAGTAAGATCTGCAGGGAGTGATGGGAACTCAAATAAGTTCCCACTTTGAGCAATTTACAGCTTCAGGAGCTGAGGGCTTGAGGAACAGATTTCAGGACAGACTCCATGCTAGAACAAATGTCAAGGTGATCCTTGTAATTTTAGCTTTAAGCCTGCTTTTAACATGAGGAATTAGAAGCTGCATTCAAATATTCAACTGTTGAATAGTCTGTGGGTAATTTGGGAATATTTCCATTTAGATGAAGTGCTTTAAACCTGGGTAACACTGGCCTATGAGAAGGGATAAGCACATTCAGAAACTGCCTCACTTGTTATAATGAACACAAGCTGAAAACCGAGAGACTCGATTCTCCCTTGCAGAACAAAAATTTCCCAGCAGCATAAACACTAGGTATCACATACACTATATCATGCCATCTGATGGCTCATTACAATTGCTAATTAACTACATGCAAATCCACTTAAAACTTTTCTCATATATTTTGCTGTGACACAAAATTAACAGATTGGCTACACGCAGTTATTATTCCAATACTTAAGAAATGCACCAACGTGTTATCCTTACAAAGAACACATTACCCCAGAAATCTGCATGTACATCCACCCACCCACCTCATTTATATATGTTGTTTAGCTGAAAAACACTACTTACTGGATTCACTGTCTATGCTGCTGACACTGTCGGCGTGGTGCATGCCGTGCTTATGGAGATGCTTGTAAATGCTGAACCTTGAAAACTTCTTGGGTTTTCCTATTCCTTTCATTTTCGATGTGTCTGGGGCATCATCTGAATTTCTCTGGAAGGAGGGGCTTTCTGGGGATGGATCTTGAGACTGCAGAGGGATATGTTCAGATGACTCTGCTGCAGACTTAAAAAGACATAAGGTGTTGCTGCAGGTGATGCAAAGACACGTTACCCGTTAACTGCGAGTGATCACGCATATCTAAGTCCAGAAGCAACCACGAGCCAGGTTTTGCTCTGTGACAAAGACTATTTGGTGGGAACTACTAATGCTTTTGACAGAGTCAGTAGAATCACAGAATGGTAGGGGTTGGAAGGGGCCTCTGGAGATCATCTACTTGATAGAAAACCACATTAATAACAGCGGTACATTCTTCAACCCCATAAATTTACTCTGGATTATTGGTTCCCCTGAAATGATTACAAATTCAGACCTCTTCAGATTGTCCAGAGATTTCTGGTTGCATACAGAGCCAGGTTAGCAGAAGGGCTCAGCAAACAAGGCAACAGAGAGGGCCCGAGTGTCCCTTTAAACACTCTGCGAGTGCTCACTGTGCCTTTCTAGCTGGTTTTTACCAAGCATGTAACCTCTAGGTTGTGACTGATGCTCCACATTCCTGAGGAAACCCAGCTGTCTATCTCCATGCCCTACCCAGGGTTGGTCAGGATCTAGCCCTAAAGAGTCATTTGATACTCAGACACAACATTGCCTTTTTAACCTCCCTACCCAACCTTGTCAGAACCAGACACAGCTTGTTCGTCCCTGCTGCAAACCTGACACGCCGGTGTTGAAGGTGGTCACCAGCTGAAGCAAGCTCACTTACTGCCAGGTTGATTGTTGACACCGACTTCACTGCCACCATCCGTTTGACGCTGCCCACGTCCGTCAGGCGGTGTTCGTCATCATCCCACCTGCCATACGCCAAGTCGATGCCGCCCACAAATGCCACAGATTGGTCAATGATAACGAGCTTCTCATGGTGGGCCCAGAGGTACACGGAGGAGGACACGTGGTCTGGGTGTCTCATCACCTGGGGAAAAAAAACAGCACTTGAGCTCAGCTTCACTGTCCAATTTACATCCCTCAAGCCAGAGAGCTGCCCAGGTTTGGTGAGTGGGGGGTAGATCTGGCTGCTCAGGGTGATGGGGAAACACTGGAGATTTTTAGAAGCTGCCTCCACAGATAATACTGTAATTACTGAAGCTACACAACCATGACTCCCCTCTAGCTGGGCTCAGCCTCACTGGCAGGCAGGTGTTTCCAGGATGCAGGTACTCCCAAACAGCAACGCTTATTGATGTTAGGACAGGTCACACTTATAACAACACTGTTTGCAAGACTACAGTAAGGAAACTGTTTCAACAAATAAAATCATGCTTTCAGTAGAGCTATAATAGCTGAGCTGTCACACACAGAGCCTGCTCTAAAAGAAAACAACATATTGGTGATCTGACTCACTCCTTTAGTTGTTGCCACTACAGAAGCAAAATGAGAAGTTGGCTGGTTTTTCCCCCATGTGAAAATCAGTAAATTGACATTTGTTTATGAGATTGGTTTTGACATGTGTTTATAGCAAAGTACCTCCTATATCTAAGCATTCAGTGCATATATTTTTTTAGTTGGTTGTTGAGTTGTTTGGGTTTTTTTTGTTAGGGGAGAACCATTAGACCAACTTCCATGATAAAAATCTAGAGTTTCACCTGGCTGCTCCCAAAATCAGTATCACACATAACACATCTTGCAGTTACACCTTTGAGTGTTGCTGTGAAGATGATGGTGAATGGATGCCTCCCTTCACCTGGCCAAGTGATAACAGAACTATTACTCTAGCAGTTTGTTAGGTCACCCTCATGCGTGGTATCTTACTGCTCAATAAAATGCACGTGGGGCTAATTTCAAGAGACTGGATCCAGCCTCATCTACTAGTTCATGTGCCACAACTCATTTTCTGCTCAGCAGCAGCGAAACAGCACAGGAGAGCGCAATGCCCTTCATCTATGACAGAAACGTAAACATCCAGTGTTGACTCCCATCATCTATATATGTGAAAAGAAACAATGAAATGAGACAATGTTCCCAAATTGTAATTTTCCATCTGAGGTAACCCCATTACCTTGTCACATGAAATATGTTTCTCGTGAATTAGATGAATAGTTGCTTCAGCAAGTCTAAACAAAGCAATTTCGTGTTCAATTATAACGTAGGGAGATGAAGTGCCAGATGTGGAAATCACTCTCATATTCTGAGTATTCCCACTGCAATGGTGGGAGCTGCTGTTCTTCCAGCTCACGTCTAGACACACTGAGGGTCAGCACAAGCTATCAAAGACAAACCAATGCAAATGTCCTTCACATGACTGCCTAATGAGCCGTTACCTTAATGTTTGGATGGAGGCGCATGAGCGTCCGCTTGCTGTATTCACTGTTGATGCCTAGGGCAAGCTCCACCTCTTTGTACAGCATAACGAAAATCCTCACTCCTTGTTGCTGTCAGAAATAAAAATAAACACGTGGTATGTGGGTATGTCAGTGGATAGAGGCCATTTCTGAAGGGAGGCAAAGCTAAGAGGCAGAAAACATGCTGTGCCCATGGACAGGAACTCAGGGTGAGGTTCTTTGTTCTTGGATAGGCTCTTCCAGATCCACCACTGTGAGCACCCAGGTGCAAGGACCTGCTCAGGAAAACTGTTCAGCCTCCAGAGAAGGGCTCAGTACCCCAATTATTGTGTGAAGAGCTGAGCTATGCCAAGGTGTACCAACAGGTAGTTCTTACAGTAGTCCCTTTTAAACATCCTTGAGATAAAGTTTTGCAAATATGATTCACCTGCACACATCCAGAGAAATTCAGCATTCTGCTGCTTCACGGTGCCCTGAGGTTTGCCTACAGTTAAAAACCTCTGCCAGATGATGACACCAGTGTAGTCATACAGACGTCCCTCTCCCAAAGGGGATACACCAACTCAACACCAGGAAACAAGTTCTCCCTCCAGGCAGGATCAAACACGCTCCTGGAACACAATGTGCAGTGCTCAGGGGATGGTGTTTTTTGTGAACACAATGGTATCCACTGGTACCCACAGGAAGGTTTCTAAGGATGCCTCTTAAAGCACTGTCAAAACTGCCAAGCACTTCCCAAACTTCAGCAGATGCTGGTCATACACTGGAGCTGCTGCCGTGAATCCATAGGGCTTCAAATCTTGCTGTGGAGCCTTAACTTGGGACCTACATTTTCCACAGCATTTTAAGCTTCTGTTCTCATGAAATTGCTACTGATAGCTTGAGCAGTCCCCAAAATGTGGGTGATATTCTGCTCCCCACTGCACTCCGAGAAGTCCAAGGCAGCACTGTACGTACATAACGAACAGCCTTACCCCGACACTGAGACAGCAGCTTGCCGACCACCCTGCTGAATCACAGACATGCCACATGCGAGAGAGCAGGCAAGTATTTCCAGGAACTAACCTTAAAACACTCCTCACTCTTATGAGGTATTTATAGCCATAGGAAAATCCATGTCAATGTGACAAAGCCAAATTCTTCCATCCAGTGAGCATGCCCCACAGCATGTTTCATTTGCCAGAAATTAAGACTACTTCCAAATCAACAACAGTCAGACACAGGACTGTGAGAACAATTAGTGTGGAAGGGGAGGGAGTCAAAGACTACTTCAGGACATCTGCCTGGACTCTTGCCCTTCCACCGCATCAAGAGTTCAAGAGACTTCCCTGGCTGTGCTTCCCTTCCTGACTCACCCCTCACATGGGGCAAAACTACCAGTTCTGGCACCAGAGTTATCACGGGTTGGGTGAACAACTGAAGCACAGCCCACGTTCATAAACACCTCACACCCAGCTTCTCTGTCTGGCTTGCCTGGCTCCATGAAACATGTTCTCTGTAGCCTGGATTCACACGTGTTCTTGGAAAGCACAACACAACCAGCAACAGAAGGTTTTCTGGGATGAAAGTGCCTCAAGAAAAGCAGAGCTAGTATCACAGAATCACAGAGTCACAAGGTTGGAAAGACTTCTAAGATCATGAAGTCAAATCATCCCTGTTCTCTCCTAAACCACATCCCTAAGCACCTCATCTACCTGTCTAAATACACCCAGGCATGGTGACTCCACCACCTGGGGAGCCTGTTCCACATCCCAACAGCTCTTTCGGTGAAGACTCTTCTTCTAACATCTAATCTGAACCTGCTCTGGCACAGCTTGGTAGGTGCAGCTATTCACTCCTGTCTCGAAGTGCTGAACAAGAAAGGAGAGCATGTAACAGGGCAGGGCTTCGTATGGGAAGCCTGGCCAGAAGCAGCACCAGGTCTAAGCTTTTTGTTCAGGAGCAATAGCAGAGAAATTCAAACAGAGGGGGAAAAGCCTTATCAAGTTTATACGAACATTTGCTTACCAAACACGAATATTTATCAACTCAGATAACATGGCAATGCAAACAGGAGTTCAAGTCCCCAAGTCATGCTTATCACACCCTCATAAACTCATGGAGCACTTTGCCTCAGCTCTGGGGAATGTGTTGCCACTTGTGTTTGTGCACAGGTTGTCCAAGGTTGAACTGGAGCTCACTTACCGCTTTCCGCTTGAGGATGCAGTCCAGCCTCCAGCGATTTCCTTCCACAACGGGTCGTTTCATGAAGATTTCTGGGCTCAGCCTAAGAAAATAAAGGGGTGGAGAAACCAAAGCATATGTAGCCCACAAACAAAACACTGACCTAAATAATCAACTTGGCAAGCAAAGAAATCAAAATTGTTTATATGAAGTGGATGTGCAGGCTCACGTCCCAGAGTGATGCATTCTCCAATGCCATGCTCTTTGTCTTTTAATTACAGAGCATTACAGAGGGCAAGGGACTTGCCCAGCACAATCATCTCTGCATTCAGCTACCCACAAGGTCAAGTTTAACAGTGATGTATAAATGGGGAAACCTGGACTCTATGAAAGAAAGATGCAGCAAAGGAAAACCCCATGGTAGATTTGAAAGAAACGTGTAGGCATAAGAAAGAAATGAGCGGGATTTTAGTTCTCCTGGGGCTCAGGCTATCTGAGGAGCATGGATTTATACCAAATTCTCCTTGCTGTCTAAATACAAATCAATATGATCTCTCAAAAAGACATTTTATTGATTCATAGCTTTAAGGATTTCAAGGGGTAATTAAGTAATCTCATCCAGCTCCTGCAAAGCAAGGTGACAGAACTTCATCCCTTCATTTTTGTATCAATAATGGGAACTTGTGCCCGATCAAAGCCTAAAGACATGCCTCTGGCAACAGCATTTTTATCTGAAACTCCAAAGTTTCAGTTAAGTTTTGCAATTTCAAGACACATTAACAGTTGTCTGAACAAAATGCTCAGTAAGAAACAAGGGGTCAGAACTGTGATGCTCTTACATTACTACCTGTTGTTGTATGTAGGGATCCAAGACTACTGTGTTTATTTGTGGTCATGTTAGGAAACAGGTTTACCCCAGAAAAAGCCAACATACTTAGTTTTCTCATAATTGCCACCTAGGCATTAATCCTCCTGGTTTCTATGGGCAGGGGATTAGTAGACAGAAATTCATTTTACAGACGTAGGAAGAGGAGCACATAAGGGTGCCCAAGGTTAAAGAGGACATCTGAGCTGTGGCTTGGGAGCCTGCCCTACCATCCTGTCCCCAAGGTTCAGGCTGGCTCACCCAGGTTAACCTCCACAAAGGTGAGATGCAGGCAGCCACAACTGGCATCCAGCCAAGAACCTCTGCTCTGAGTCTTGTGTGAGCACCTTCTCTCTGCCTCAAACTGGAACCGGAGCACTGCTCAATCCCATTGAATTACTAGTGATGAAGCAGATGGGGCCAGGGCCTTCAGCAGCCGTACAGCTCAGAGGAGGGAGGACAAAGCTCCCCTTCCATTGTCTGACCCATTTTCAGAGGTGAGCAAAATTACACCCTCTGAAAAATGCTCTTTTTGCCAGCACAAAGCTTCCCAGAGTTACGAGAAGGAGCTGAAAGGAGGGTCCCATGTGGGATCACCTGGGATCAAACACTGTTGGAGGTGTCTGAGCATCCAACTTCCCTCATACACTGAAAAACATCCTTGCCCCTTGGGTTTGCAGTGATTTACCCTCCCAATGAGAACATCAATCCCTAACATTTGCAATTCAGGTGGTGCCTCCATGCAATTTCAGGCCTTTCCTTGGAAGAAGACAACCAAGCTGCTGATTTCAAGCATGCGCTTTTGCTGCCAACCCTCCTGAAAAGGCCTTTGAATGCAACACAAGGAGATGTTTGGGTGTGCTGCCAAACCATCTGGCCTCACGGCTAGCTGCCATACTGTAGGGTCTCTGAACAGTGCTGCATTGTCAGGAACGTCCCGAGAGAGACGGCTGGTCAACATCCAAGTATGTAAGTACAAACCACCAATCTGTGATGAAAATTTCCTCCTTAGCGGCTTCCATGGCGTTTGCGACATCTTCAAAGTACCACTTAGCATTTACATACCTGTCAAGGCAAACACAGCATGCAGAGTTAGGTTTCCTCCCCTTCATCAAACAGAAAGTCCCTAGCTGAAGACTGACATGGTTCTGTGTTGATGTCATTTACATTCTCTTCTCAAAAGCAAACACAAACCTCATTTCGAGAATTATGACAACTGAAGGGAGAATTTCACGCTGCTATTAGGAGCTTAATGAAACAGCACAATAAGTCATTATTAAGTGCTGCCTGGTACTTGTGCCAACCTCACACAACATCCTTGGGTCCTGCTTGATGCACAAGCTAGGTCTGGTTCTCGGCAAAGGATGGTGCAGTGGTGCTTGTGTTGTTTTACAGAAACTGTCTGGGCAGCGGACGCTGCAAGGCAGAAGCCCTACAAGGGTTTGCTTCCAACCAGAGTCAGTGTTTTGTGGTGCTCCTGGGAATGGCTTAGGGAAATCAGGTTGTGCTCTGGGCAGGAGGATTTCTGTGGGACTGCTGTGTGCATAAAGCCCAGCCCTCCTTAGGCCAAACCCAAACTTGGGTTTGCCGATTCTCTCTCATTACAGAGCCAACCTGCAAGGCCTGGATCTCATGCCACTCTTAACCCAATGAATGACATTTGCACCTGAACACAACCATGATGCCTGGAAGAGGGATGCTGCCTTACAGCATGAGCATCAGCCTTGCAAACGTGGCAAGCAGGATGTACCTTGCATTTCAGAGCCTGAAGGACATGACCAGATCACAGGTCCCCGAGAAGCACAGGATGCAGCACAGCTGCTTTGGGAGGAGCTATGGGGAAGGGACTGGCCACAGAGGCACGTTTCCAATAGTACCTGTAACCGTGGTCTTACAGCCCAGCACCCAACGACCTCAACCTTTGGAAACAGCATTCCCAGAATCAGAATCTGTGGTAACACCAAAGCCAGTCCCTACAGCCACCAAAGCTCTATCCATCAGACCCACACCTAATGCTCCTGCCCAAGGCACGGTGACCTGGTCGCAGCCTTGCCGCAGTCATGGAATCATAGAATCATAGAATGATCAGGGTTAGAAGCGACTCCCAGAGGTCATCTAGTCCAACCCCCCCTGCAAGNAGGTCTCCCCAAAGCCTCCTCTTCTCCAGGCTGAACAGCCCCAACTCTCTCAGCCTGTCCTCGTAGGAAAGGTGCTCCAGCCCCTTTATCATCTTTGTGGCCCTCCTCTGGACCCTCTCCAACTGCTCCATGTCCTTCTTGTGTTGGGGGTTCCAGAACTGGACACAGTACTCCAGGTGAGAGTCCTCACCACTTGGCCAGCGTGTTCTCGTGCACGGCTGCGTACGAGCCGAAGCGGTGCTCCGTGAGGAAATCCTTGCCATGCTTCCGAACGAACTCATCTATGCCCTGCCTCCACCACTGGGCATGTCTGTAGCTGTTACACTTCAAAATCAGCGACCTGTAAAAGAGGCAGAGCACGGGGCAGGATGCTGAAGCTATGTACAGTTAATTGGCTGCTCTTCACTGTCTGCCCATGTTGATAAATGCATCTGTATTAACCATTCAGGGAACAAGTAAGGAACAGCAAGGGGCTTTGCTTTGATCTTTTGTCTGTGGAAGAATAAATTAGGACTGAACTGATCCCAGTGATGACCACAGCATTGTGCTGCCAAGTATAAAAATAAATACCTCAAATTTAAATTAATGGCATCAACTTAACTTGGATGAGAGTTAGACCTAGCTTACATATTTTTATTGATTGATTGATTTTTAAAATTTATTTAGTAATTTATACTGTACATTAAAATAAAAATATGAAATGCCCAAAAGATATCTGGGATAATGAAGTAGCACTCTGGTTGGGATGTAGAGGAGCACGTCTCTGCTTGCAGCACAGAGGAACAACTTCCCTTACAAAGTGCTACAAGCAACTGCTGCAAGAACAGACTGTGCAACTCAACATGTGCTCTGCCCCCAGCTGGGCACTAATCACAAGGATGGACAAACAGCAGCTCGGGCTCCAAAGGCCTCACTAAGGCATCAGAAATGATCAGCATTACAGGCCAAATCCCCAGCAGGTCCGAACACACCGGTGCCGAGCTCTGCAGGGAAGCTGAGCTGCCGTGTCAGCCCAGCATGCCTTGTTAACCCCTCACGGAGAGGAGCATCAATTCTTCCTTAAAAAGGACACAAAACAAAAAAAAAAAAAATAAAGGCTCTAAAATAAAGACTGTATTTCTTACCTAGAGAGATTGTCGATCTGCAACCCGTATTTAGTTTCTGTTTCCTTCTGGCCTATCTTAATGTTGAATTCCTTATCTACCAGCAGGACAAAGGCAATGGCCCCCGAGTCTGGCTTCATGTACAGCAGGAAAGAGTCCTTCACCACCAGCCACCTGCATGGGCACAGAAACACATAACCTGTACCTCACCCATGCCAGCTTTCAACACATGAGCCATAAAAGACCATAAAATTAAAAGGTGTTTCCTTCAAAACAAGCGCAAATGGTTTGTCGGCGAGAGGAAAGCACTCAACTAAAGGTAACATTTCTTCCTGGGGCTAGTCCAGGGCATGGATTTCTTGAGCAGAAAAGCACCTGTTTTATCAACCTGGGTAATGAGATTGAGTTCAATATAAGATTTTTAGAGTTATTTGTGTGACTCTTTTTTACAGAAAACTTTGAATATATAAGTCCTTGTGCGTAACAGAACCAGTGAGAACCTCCCTACCCACAGACCTCCCAGCCAGGTGTCCCAGCACTGGGCAAAGTGCAACAAGGATCCCTCCACCCCAGTTTTTTTTATTCAGTTTGTATGTAATACCTAGAGGCAATATGGGAATTGCTTGACATTTTTACTGTTAATTATCATGCTAGGATCACTTTCACTCCTATCAAAATATATGAACGAGGCATTATGGAAAGCTTTTATTGCCAAGCAACAGGCACGCTGTTAGAAACGTGATGAGAGATGACCAGCAGGTTTTACATGAATACCATAGCCTGAAGGCAACTCTGGGGAAAAAAACCACAATTTTTTTTTAACCATGAATGGCATTTCTAATTTTTAATCTCCCTGTGGCATAGCTGGAGTAACCACTCCCCTCTGTCCCACACAGGTCTCCACCACTAGATCTTTGCTTCACTCTTCTGCACATTCACAATCACACAAAGTAACAGAAAATACCACAAGAATCATAGAATCATAGAATTTTTAAGGCTGGAAAAGACCCCTAAGATCATCCAGTCCAACCATTAACCTACCGCCACCAAGTCTACCCTTAGACCATGTTCTCAAGCACTGCATCCACCAATCTGGTCATTCTTTTATTTTTAGTAACAACCCCACCTCCTCATCTACTTCCAGACCCCATAATTTTCTTTCTCTTTCATTGTCTAAGAGAGTCATCCCGGCATCCCCTCTCCCTCTCATTTGGTACTATAATACCTCCCATGCTCCCCAAGTCTGACCTATAGTTTCACTCCAAAACATCCATGAGGTACCTTTCCAAGCATTACCCTTTCTGGCCCTCCCTGCTGCTCCCTGTGCCCATGAAGTCCTCCCCATGCCCATCCACACCATCACCACCCTCCTCCGTGTCCCCTTCCACAGCCATAACACACCCAACCTTCTATGGGAAGTGAAACGAACTTGAGGGACAAAACCCCAATGTCTACAGCAAAGGTGTTGTGGGAAACAGATGGCCACGGTCTGCCCTGAGCTTGAAGTGTCCTGAAATCCTTCACAACCCTCTCTGGAAACATGACTGTTGTTTGCTCATTTACTGAGGTCGGTCGTGGCAGGGATTCCATGTCCCTCTTGTGTCACTGCGCACATTCCCACTCAAAGGCTGCTCCCATCCATCCCCTTTTGGGGCTCTAAAGGAGAAATGAGACCCATTGCAAAACTGAATGTGCTACTGTCTCCCCTAAAGCTCGAGCTCTGCATTACACAGGGATGGGTTGAATGAGGGAAGAGATGCTGACAGGAAAAGTAATTCTTTTTCTATAAAAAAGAAAAACAATTAATGATTTAACCTGGAAGAAGGTCAAATCCTCGTCTCCTGTGTACTCATTACAGGTTTAACACTGCATTAAGAAAAAGGACCTTATCTTCCCGTGAATGAAGGAAGATTTTGGTGGAAAACAAATTTTTAAGAAAAACTAACCACAGCCCATTGTGCTGCTGAAATCCAAAGGGGGATAATGCTTAGGGAAGCTCCTACAGACCAAGATATCGTTGCTACAAAGCAGATATGTGCTACTTGGATTTTCAAAAGGAAAGATTTGCCTGGGAAAAGCAACTCAAGGGAATATCCCTGGCATTTTTTGGATGCTATCTGGTAGCACATACTCCTGTGCAGCACATGCCTCCCTGCCCTGCAGCCCCAGGACACACTGAGATCTAACACCAAGATCCCTAAGGGGACAGGGATGGTAAGTTATGCCTGCCAGCAGTGGGAAGGGACATGGGGATGGTGTGTCTTGTGAATGCTCCCATGAAAACACAGCCCTTCCTTCGAGCACATGCAGTAATACGGAAGAGGTGACGTATTTACTCCCAAGGTTAACTGCACCAAACAGAGCTCTTCAGTGCTGCGGGACACATGTGATTTAATTCAGCTCCCAAGCACCCCAGGCAATGGTTCAGTGCTTTTGCAAATTCAGGAAGGACATTTACAGACTTTTAGGGACACAAAGAGAAATGAGGGTGTTTGTATGAGAGCACAGAGCATCGCGGCCATCGCCCGCCCCAGCAGTACCTTTTGGACCATCGGTAGCACATCCTTCCTTGGCCGCAGCAGTTCAGGCCGGGTATGCGGTGGCCCCCAGAGCGCTTCATGATCAACCCTTCTCTGCAAGGACAGAAACTGGGTCAGGACAGACCAGCACGGCTCTCCTGGAGGTGCAGGGCAGCTCTCAGTGGGAGGATGCCTGCTGAAAGCCCAGCCTCTGGTCCCAGGGATGGCTCTTGGTGCCTCCAGCTGTGACCGAGCAACCCCTGCTCTGTGACACTGCCCTGGAAGCTGGAAAAGGGGAAAGAATAACCCCACAAATGGAAAACATGCAGATTTACAAAATGCAGGGCCTTGTTTTAGAGCACAAGCATGAGAACAAGCAGGCCAACATGCTCCAAACCCCACGAGCCAGCTTAAGAGCCACAATCCCGTATCTTCACTAAGTGTCCCACTACCAAAACTGTTTCCCCAAATTTTAATGTTTCTGCCTGAACATCAATAATTCTTTCTATCCAGATGGCAAACTACTCCCCAGTCAGTTATTTGCAAGGCAGGAAAACAATGAATGTGAGCAACATTTATTTATAAGGCCCCGCTCCCAGTGAACCATAACTCACAAAGACACAGGTCAGAACTCACATGCCCTTCGGTCCCAGGTCATGGATGAACGACAGCTGGCTTACCCCAATGAACTCCATCTGGGGAAAGAGAGAAAGATTCCTCTTTCACACTCTGAAATTCCTCTTTCATTACTCTGAAAGTAGTTTCTCAGACTACCTTCTGATGAAATGAAGCAACAAAGCAAAGACAGAATCTACAGAAGATCCTGGGCAAAGCAAGAGTTACCCACCATCGCTTCAGCATCTTCAAGAACACAAAGAAAAGTAGTTTGGTTGGGCTTATTTTAAATATCTTTGGAGAACACATTTCAGGGAACCAGGACAGCCAAGATCAAAGGTATCATAGGGACCCACCAGTATCCTTCCTACTGGATCACTGGCTGATACAAGGACTCAAGTTTGACATTCAAGCCAGCTACCTGAATCCCCTCCTTCATCCAGTGAGCCTCACAGAAAGGCTGGGAAGGGATTGAGCACATGTCCACAGGGCTGTGAGAACCCAGTTCCCTTTGAGCCTCTTGCCCATAGATACACATCACATGGGGGTTCAGCCCCTCAATCCCTGAGCATCCTCCAAGACCATCACAGCAGGTCATTCCCAATCAATGCTGCACACACACCACCGCTCTCTTTGGCCCCAGAAACCAAAACCACACAGCAATACCACGTAGGAACAAGAGGACAGCAAGGTCAAGCACGGAGCACAGTCAGCCCCAACTGAGCTCCAACAGAAGTCACAGGCTGGGAAACCCACATGCCACACTTGCAGGTTTAACATTGCATCTCCAACTTGAGCAACCTCACATCTCTTCCCACTTCAGCAGAGATTGCAGAGGAACCTAACGACAAGCAAAGCCGATCAGAAAGCACAGGACAATTATGTTCACCTCTAAAAATAGGACACCAGGAGAATTCGACCGAGCAGGCTTTTCCTGGCACAGTGGGACATTCCTGACAGTCTGCTGGTTGTTAGCCCTGGGCCCCATTAGCAGGGGGAGCTGCCTGCCCTGGGCATCCCGTGTGGGATGGGGCCGAGCAGGAGCAGCTCTGCATGGCAGCGGCCGGCCTGCACCCACTTCACTCCCTATGGCATAAAATTGTCCATGTGTAGAATGGTGCTCAGGGAAGGGTGAGGAGAAGAGCTGCTCTCCCCTCTGGCCGGGCAGCAAGCCGAAGGGAACCCTCTCACTATGTGTTTTGGCAACAAAGCCTGCTGGGACCGAAGCCCAGGACTCAACCCACGCTCCTGACCGCGGTCAGGATATAGGACAGTCTGGGGGCCAGCTTCAGGCCATGCCTACCACAGTAGCTCAGATGCCAGCACCCGAGGAAGGGCTCTCCCCTCCAAGGTGGCCGCTGTCACCTGCTCTTTGGCAAACCAATCCCAGGGTCCCCCATCAGCAAAATCCAATTTAGCACAGGAATGACATGGGGAGGACCCCTAAGTCTCAAAGATATTTTCAACCACAAATCCCAACTAAGAGAATTAGTAAATTTGGGGTAAAATTTTATCTTGCCATTAGGGTGAGGCCCAACTCAGGCTCCCTTGCCCACACCACCATTTGTGCCTCACAGAAGCAGCAGCAAGACAGAAGATCCTTCTTCCTCCTCATGTTCAGCTGCTCCTGGGACCTTCACAACCTTCTCCCATCATAAAGGTCATATAGGAGAACAAAGGACCCGTTGTTCTACGAGTAGCTCAAGGATGTGAAGTAACCTCTTCTCAATAGAAGCAAGTTTAATAGAAGCAAGTTAACCTCATTTTGGGGTGATTTCGATCTGTTTTCAGAAAGTAGCTAGGACATGTCATTCCATGCTCTCACTAACCATTCTGCTATTGCTGATCTCCCTACACCTTCTGGATAAACACCAGTGTTGATCTACAAACATCTCAGCTATTTCAGCGGTGCCACTCAGAGTGCAATGGGCCGCATCCAAAAACCCAGTGTATCCTGCAAGCGAAGTCTTGGGCCAGTTCTTTGCCCTAGATCCCATTTTCATTCCTTCAGAAAACAACTGGTATTCCCCATAAGAAGAATCAGAACCCCAGATCTCTCACACTGGACACACAAATAAAAATGCACACAGATGTCAAAACCCTTTGAAAATGTTGGCTGCTAGCAGAAAGCTGGCACTGACTTGAGAAGCACTGCATGCAGAGAAATAATTATCCTCAAAAAAGCAACAAGAAAAACCAGGAGGAAAAACTGCTTGCAGAAACAGGACTACTACTGCATAAAAAAAAATAACTGTAGTCTGGCAGCGCAGCAACCTGCTCTTTGGCCGAGAAGCCTTTGAAACGGCAAGGATGGTATCAGGAGCCCATCCAGCATGTTGATCAAACAGCACAAATTAGGAGCATTGGTTTGCTAAAAACACAGAAACAAATTCCACCAGTTAGAAGGAAAATTCCTCAGTAGAGTGGAAAAATATCCGATCGAATGATTTACGATGATGATTATTGCCGCATTAGCTATTTATACTGTTACAGTGCCTTTCATCTGAGGTGCTGCTCGTTGGAGAGCAGAGCAGCAGGGCTCAGGCTCTGCTTTCATCTCCTGCACATCAGCATTCCTGCACTGCCCAGCTGCCTCCCTGGGGAGCCGGCATCCCGCTCCGGTTTCAGAGCGATCCGCAGCAGAATATTTTAAGTATGACACAGGGGCCGGGGAATGCAGTTTCGATGACATTGTTGTAGCAATAAAAAGAGAGAAAAAAAAAATCAAAACCCAACAAAGGAACAAAAAAACCCCCCTCCAAACCCAACCTGCAGAAAGACAAGCTATGAAAGGTGGAGAACCAGCTACAAGGTGCATGAGTGGTTTTAAACCGCCTCGTCCTGCCAGCAGTGCTGAGCACACATGATTTACGTAAGCAGAAATTTCACAGAGCATCCGCGTTTCCGAAGGCATCCGGCAGCTCCACACTGAGTTTTCATTTCAACTGCTTTTAATTTAGTGGGTTAAGAAAACCAAACAACCCCATGTAGAGTTGGTTAGCAGCTGGCAGTAGCAATAAAATGACATTACCCCACTCTTCAGGATAATACTGTTCAGCAGACGCCAGATATTTCTTATAAACAAAAAGAATTGGCGTATACTGAACACAAAAATAATAAAAAAAACATGCTAAAGTTCAAGTGCAATAACTAAAAATACTGAAGGGTTGGGTGGGGACCTTTGCAACATTCTGCAGATCCAAGTGCCATATCAGAGGTGAAAGAGCAGCCCCTTTAGCCTGTCTGAGCTGTTCTTACATTGCACTGCTTCCACTTTAGATGAGGTTTTTACACTCACTCAACTCCAGCTCGTGCAAAACATTAGACATAAGCACTCTGGTTCAACCAATCTTTTTTATTTTGCTGTGGTGTCTTTCAACTATTGCAGCTCAATGAGAAAAAAAATGATACAAAGGTCCAATTAGTATTATTTTTATGTTGGATAAAGTCAAAAGCCCGTTGGCACTGTGTTCCTTATGGTTTTAAGCTGGAGAGGGGAAGGTTTGGGTTAGATATTGGAGGGAAGTTCTTCACAGAGAGTGTGGCAAGATGCTGGAACAGGATGCCCAGAGAGGTGGGGGATGCCCCAACCCTGGAGGTGTTCAAGGCCAGGTTGGACGGGACCCTGGGCAACCTTATCTAGCTCCAGGCCTGGAGGTTGGTGGCCCTGCCTAAGGTAGGGGGGTTGAAACTCCATGATCCTTGGTGTGCCTTCCAACCCAGACCAGTCTGGGATTCTTTGATTCTATAGAAAGGATCTGGAAAGGACTAGAAAACATGAGATATAATCATAAATCACACAGACAAAAGGGAAAAAAAAGAAGTGAAAAGCTATGAAGTCTGGGGTCTGACCACAAAATACAACCTATTTGTGAACTCCACACAAAATACTGTTACAATGAATGTTGAGAAGTTAAGGGAGACGTGAGTAGGCTGCAAATTTTATCAACAAGAGCTACCCAAAGCAAGGGACGCTTTGTACATCTCTCAATGATGATGCTTCAGCAGGTTCTATCTACACAGAAGCATCTCCTAAGCAGGGCAGTGGATGTACAACCTCTGCCATGTCATGTGGTCACTGTGGGCCTGATCCTCAATCCACTTCAGGTCTGCAGAGCCACCAAAAGCTCCACTTGCCGGCTCTACTCTCCCAAGGCACGATACATCCTTGAGGCAGTGTATAAAGCCCTGATCCTCTCACCCACAAATAATAAATTAACCACAAATGAAGTAAAAAAGCAAATTAATTCAGCTGTGCAAGTCAGAAGTAAAAATATCTCCAAGGAGATGCGATCAACCCAAGCAGGCTTTTCGCAAGGACCAGAGGCTACGTGCCAGGCAGGTCACAGCTTGCCATCCCAACTCCATGTCTGACTTTGCAAAGAATTTCAGATTTTGAAAAAGACCTCGGTGCATGGATTTGATGAGAGGAACACACAAGAGTCAAAATGTGCCACAAGATTAAAGACAGTTACAGCATTTGTCAGTGTCCTGGCAAAAGGCTTCTCAACCACAGAAAGAGCAAAGCCCTCATTTTGTTCTAGAAGACAAACACAGTTCCAAGGAAAATACCAAAAATGGTCACTTCAGCCTCTAGTCTGAGAATGGAGGGGGTTGTTCTGGTGGTTTTCTTAAAGGAAACATTTTTCTCCTTGTGCTTTCTTCCAGCATCGCCTGCAGGACCCGCTGCACTTAGTGGCGCTGCCACCATTAGCAGCCAAGTCCCCACTGAACATTCTGCTGCAGCCAAACCCAGCAAGAGCCAACAATAAACTGAGAATTTATGTGCAAAGTGACATCTGGCTCCTGGGACTGGGGACAGAAGGGCGATTCACTTGCAGGAGGAGGGAAGCACCCCACAGCTGCCCGGGCAAGGCAGGACCACTTGTCTCCTCACCCAGCCCCCACTGTGGCAGCCTGCCTTGAACCAGAGCCTGGTCAAAAGATCACCCACGTTCTTACATGAGGAGAAATCCTCCAAAATATTTGAAAAAAGCAAGGCCTGCCTAGAATGACAAGATGGATCTGCACTGTAAAATAACTCTCCCCCGCTTCGCATATGCTACTGATCAAAATTGCCAAGTTATCCCAATCTTGCCTTTAGAACAAAAGATGACTATTTTCCACATGCAAACTAGCACAGCTCTTGACTCTGTTTGGATTAAGCTCATGGTCTGTCCCCAAAAGAAGCCCTCTAACACAGTTCCTCTCAGCCCAGATCTGAAGACTTCTTGCAACCCAAAGAATGCTGACCAACCCTAAGCACGTCATCCAACACTGGATCACAGAATCATTTAGGTTGGAAAGCACCCTTAAGTCCAACTGTTAACCCAGCACTGCCAAGGCCACCACCAAACCACATCCCCAAGCACCACATCTACATGTCTGTTAAATACCTCCAGGGATGGTGGCTCCTCCACTTCACTGGGCAGCCAGTTCCAGTGCTTGACAACCCTTTTGGTGAATAAATTTTCCCAAATATCCAATCTAAACCTTGCCTGGTGCAACTTGAGGCCATTTTTTCTCATCTTATAACTTGTTACTCAGAAGAAGAGATCAACACCCAACTGATCACAACCTCCTTTCAGATAGTTGTATACAGTGATAAGGTCCCTCTGAACCTCCTTTTCTCCAGACAAAACAACTCCAGCTACTCCTCATGGTATTTATTTAGACCTGGAGCACTTAGTCCCATGTAGCATGCAATGGTCTACACACTCAGCTCTACAAGAGCACACACTGCTTTTGGGTATTACAGCCAGCTAAAAGCTGTCCAACATCTCCACACAAGAGAAGTCCTGCAAAAGAGCAGAATTCCTACCAAACAACAACAAAAGTGAAAGAGAACTGGCTGCTGCAGGTAGCCTAAGTTTAGCATGCATTTCTGACTTGTTCTTAAACCAAGTGTTCCCACTCATCACCCCTTGCACAGAAATGTCACTAAGCTCTGTGCCTACTCAATGCAGGCATCAGGGTTTGCTGGTAATACAAAAGATGAAGTAACACAGTCATTGTACAGCCAAAAAAAAAAAAAAAAGGGAAAATAAATTACCATCCCAGGGAGATGTTACAGCTGCAGCTGACAGGTGAGGACTACTGAAGAAATTCTGAAGAACAGCTTTCAAAGGAAATATTTTTGCTTAAAATAGGTCTGAAGTTGGATTTGACATCTCATTTTAATAGGACTACTGGCTTGGAGAAGTTAGCCAACTGGAGATGAGCCATCTCCCCTTGGAAGTGACACAGACCTGCAGAGGCGAATGGTTCTCTCTCATACAAAAACACTGAAGTCCAGAGAAACTGCACAGAACAGGAACCTGAGAGAAACCAGCACCCAGGACCACACACAGAGCCCAAACTGAAAGGGCCTGACATGGACTCCAACTGTTTAAGTATTTAGAACTTCAACATCCCATCTTAAGGACTCCCCAGAGTTAGAGAGAAACCTGCTACATCATACATGTGCAATCAGCTTCCTGGACTGGACTGCCTGGAGGAGGTTATCACTGTGTTGTAAGGGTGACCTCCAAGAGCCAGCCATTGATTCTCTCTATTTGATTTTAATCATATGACATCCATGTCAGGGAAATCAGCTCAGCCAAAACACTTGCAAAACGGCTGTAAAACATTCCTTATCTAAGCTGTGTGTCTCCTTCCAATGAATTCAATGTTTGTAAAGTGAATGTTCTTTGGGCATTTAAGCAAACTGATTTCTACTCACCGTGCCGTGGTAGTTCCTGTACATCGGCATTTTTAGGATCTTTGTCAAGTAGTCTTCCAGCTGTTTCTACAATTAAAACATTGAAGCTTCCGATAAGCAGCAGGAATTTTCAAGAAAAAGGAAACCATCATCCATTAGGCATCAATCAAGAAATCAGAAACTCTTCTCAGCTTGAATGGATCAATAAATACATTATTATCTGCTCGCTGAAGATTACAGCTCAGCAGCAGAAGCCGTTCGATCACAGGCTGTTTACTGTCCACAAATCTGTTTGTACTTTCCACCAGCAGACCTGTTGCTTGACACTGTCATTTTAGAGGTCAGCTTGCTTGACTGAACCCAAGCCTCAGAACAATTTTAAATACAAAAATCATTGCCTGCTGTTTCTGACCCACATGAATTGGCTCCATGAGAAAACGCAGCCTCACATGCGACCAAAACATCAGGTTCATGGGGTGAGGTACATGGTGACCACACTGCCCTGTCCCAAAGGCCACCGGTGGCTGGAGAGCCTGGGCTCCCCAAACAGGACTGGGGGGGGAAGAGAAGGAACCATTACAGGAGAAAGAATTGTGTCCCACTGGTGAAAGCTGTGAGATTCCTACAAAACCACGGAGGCAAGAAAAAAAAAAAGTGGATCTATAAAACGTTTTTCTTCCTCTTTTAAACCACTATGTACCTCCTGAAACTTCCTGCACAGCAAGGAGGGTTATCTGCACTGCACAGCCATGAGACACAACCTTGTGGGACTTGAGACTTCAGCAGCAGAAAGCCCAGGGAGGGAGTGGACAGCGGGAAAAGAACGATAAGCACAGGGTGAAGGAACAAGGAGGGTTGTGTTTTCTGTTGGGTTTTTTTCTTTCTTGTTGTTTTTTTTTTTCTTGCAAAGCTGCAATGAAGAGGTAGGAAGACATCCACCCTCTTCATAGAAGGGCCCATCTGTTAACATCTGATGAAGTTACACAGAACACGTGTGCCTCAGCTAAAATTACCCACTTCAGCATCAAGAGTCTGACTGTCATCTCCTCTTTCAGGGGAGAACTGAAATCTCTCAGATTTTGACGACTGCGGTGCTGCCTCCATCACACAACTTGACCCTGCAAACTGCTTCTTCTATCTTTAAATCAGAGCAGGTGGAAGGAGGAGAACCACCACTCTGGGCATCATTGTCTTCCTCATCCACAGAGGAAAACTGCAGTATGAACCCGGGGAGCAGCACCCTGTCTTTGCACGGAGGAGAATCCAGCGTAAAACCTGGACTCTTCAAAGCCTATTTTGTTAAGCAAATGACTTTAATGAAAACAAATCAAGGGGTTTTTGTAGCATGGGTTTTTGCAAGCAACCTGCCTGGCATGTCTGCAGCTCAGAAGTGCCCCCCCACCCAGGAGCATCCCTCCAGCCTCCGGCACTTACCCTCCTGCTCGAGAAGTGCTCTTCCCGCACCGTGCTCTCGGCGGTGTGCGGCAGACTCGGCATCTGCCTCGGCTCTCCCCTTTTGATGGATTGTCTCCTCACCGTGTGACTGGGAGGAAAAAGAAGTCCCAACATAGAGTCTAAGTGCTGTGAGCATGTGCATGCCTTGGTACATAACTGCAGTGCTTTTATTTTTCCCATCCAAACTCTTAAAAACTGAGAGATGGGTGGGCAGGAAAGCCAAAAACCCAGGCAGTGTGGATCCTTTTAGAAGAAGCCAGTATGCTCCAACTGGCTCAGAAAGAAAAAACAATGCAAACATCACAGCCTAATTTTTCAGGGTCTCCTTTTGCCCTTTTAACAGAAGGGACCCTAAGCCTATTCCTAGGGCCCATAATTTCACATTTTCCTATATCCTCTCCCCACAGCAGGATGCTTTTGCCATCCCACACCATGTCTTTTCCCTTGCCTCCCCCTTATGCCAGCAGTCACCCCAAGCACCCACACAGTGTTGACCACCCATGCCAGGGACCCCTACACCTCCCACATCCAGCCCCACCAGCAGAAGGCTACAGAGCACCAACACTTTTTGTTAGCATCAGCATAACCCTTCCTCAAGTTCAAGGTAAATCCAGCTCAAAAACTGGTGACCTGGGACCGAGCACGCTTCCTGGGTAAGCTGAGAGATGTTTGCACCACTGAGGTTACAGCAGCTAAATAGGTGGAGATTAAATATTTCCATTATAGTGGCTAAATGTTTATAAAGACTAAATTCTTCTGCCCTCTCCTCCTCCCAGCAAAGTAAATGGGGTTGGTGAAGCCAAACCAAAATGTTATTAGAAGAGAAAAGATGACATCTACCCAAAGCCCACCATGTCCACGGGGCTGCACACTCACCTCCTGGTAGGGATTGGGATGCGTACAAAGGCTTTGTACCTCAGCAGCTCCCTGTGAAACTCTTGGAAGTGCTTGAACTTCCTTTTCACATGCCATGTGAACTCACCGTGGGTCAGTTCGATGGTGTAAACGTTGAGGCTCGGAACCTGCACAGGACAATACCAAAACAAGGGCTAAAGCTTTGAAAGAAGTTATGTTTCTGCAGCTGCTCATCTAAAGAGTGCCCTTGAGGGCATCTTGCCCTTGAGGGCATCTAAAGATTTTACTTGAGGCGCATTCTCTCTCACCGTTTCTTGTTGTCCTTCATTAGGTTTTACAAGCAGACAGCAAACCTCCTCTTCCTCAGCCCGTGAACACGCAAAAATAACCCACAAGCAGCATATAAATACAGCTGTATGGAAATGAAATGAAATTTCTGGAAGTTCTGACCTTCTTCGTGGAAGTGAAGCGTTCAACTTCCAAGACGCGCACTCGAACAGGACATCCCGTGAGGTACGTCTGCGTGCCCGGCTCTTTGAACCCGCAGGTGTGATAGATGGCAGAGAAGGGAATGCACACTGGAAGGACCACAAACCCTGTTAGCTCAACAGCCTTGTTACCATCAATGAGGACTTGAAAGCTAGCAGATAGTGGCAATATGTTGACATAGGAGCATTAATTGCTCTAAGATATACTCGGGTTTTTTTGAGAGAGCTTATAGATAAGCTTTCATGGAATGACTTGACTTGAAGAGCTCATGTTCTAGGAGTAACAAGCCTCCTGGTCCTAAAACAGGGCCAAAGGCCAGGCTTGGTAAGACCACTGAGGTTGTACTTTATCTGTCAACAGATTATTAAATCCAGGGTGAGAAGCCACAGGAATCAACTCACCGGCACCTTTTGGGTCATTTAGCACCTCCGAGTCGACCTCCTCCCCGTCGAAGTGGAGCTCCCTGGTGTCCAGGCTCTCGATGATGTTGCTCATGTCTGCAGCGATCTTCTTCAGTGCTGATGTAGCTGCATTGCTTCCATCTCTCAGCGACATCTCAAGGAGCCACTCGTCAGAGCCACAGGGGGCTGGGGAGGAGGAAGGAGCATGGTTGTCATCACCCCTCCCCATGACACCTTAGCACAGCAGGGCTGAGGAGTGACACCCCAGCTTCATCCCAAATACCACCCTACACACCCAACATGAACACCCAGCCCCACAGCTACACTGAACCACTGTCCAGAGGGGTGGGAGCAGTGGGAAGGCAAAGGTGCCTTCAGGAGAAAAATGGCCCTGACACTCCAGTTGCACTTCAAAATGGAAAAATCAGTAACCATTCAGCAGCACAAACTCCTTCCATTATTAAGGTTTCCTCTATTTCTACACACCTTACACAATCGCCTGTGGAAGCTGCACACCTCATGCTCTCCCACGGCTCTGTCCTCTCAGCAGC
This sequence comes from Heliornis fulica, assembly GCA_013399135.1. Taxonomy (NCBI): domain Eukaryota; kingdom Metazoa; phylum Chordata; class Aves; order Gruiformes; family Heliornithidae; genus Heliornis; species Heliornis fulica. The sequence goes on along the minus strand of VXBZ01005948.1, from coordinate 51,839 downwards.
TCAAAAGTCACAGCCACGAGGGCTCCCATCCATGGAGCAGAGCAGGGGCACCCCAACACCCACAGAAAGCTTGGGAGCAACATGGGTAGATGTTGTGGCTCATCCTCACCCCTCTAACAGCCGCCCCAGGGTACTCACACCCCTTACCCAGCCCAGGGGGGGCTGTGGGGGACCATCCCACCACCCCTCTGCAACAGGGACAGGAGGCAGCCAGCATGGGGAAGGCTCTTGCCTGCTCAGGGCAGTTGGGCAGCGACAGTTGGAGATGTTTGGGCACCGATGACTACAACACTTCCCACTTCTATTCCCACCCACACCAGAAGTCTGAGTCAGGGCAAAAACAGGGAAGGAAGGATAAAAATTTAAAAATAAATACCTAAAAAAACCACATTCAAGATGCGAGTGCCTCACTAACACCAACACAAACTTTCAGCGCTTGTATTTGCAAACCTTCCTCCTCCTCCTCCTCCAGATTCTGCAACTGCCTGTGGTGTTGCAGACCTGGGTGCTGGTCCCTGCATGCAGCCAAGCTCCATCTCCTGGGCATCTATGCGATAAAAAGTCTCTTTAAACTTTGTTTTACTCCACAATAAACGTCCCAGCTCAGAAGCTACACTGCAAAAACATGGATGGGACAAACTGGCAACATTTTACAGAGCCAATACAAAGATGCCCATTTATAGCCATGGAAGCTCTTACATGGTGTGAAAGAATGATTAAAAAAAAAAAAAAAGAAAAGAAAAAGGAGAAAAAAGTGCAACATTTCTGCTGTTACATTCTGCAAAGAACACTGTGCAATTATTCCTGAGTGAGCTCCATAGAAAGAGCTGGACATGCCGTAATTTGGAAATAATTTGCCATTTTAATAATTCATGTGTTTAGCTGCTTTTGAAAGAACATTCTTTATTATCTTGGAACGAGCACGTAGTTTCATTACAACGTAAGGCTGATATCACTCGCCTCCAGAAAAAAAAAATGAGTCTGCACGTGAATGGATTTGTTTGAGTCAAGAAGAAACTGGGTTTCAATCTCTTGTTCCAAAGTAAATGTAGGATCAGTGTGGAACTGAGGGCTCCCAGGGTCTTGATGGCTGGGAATGCCACCACCACACCGAAGGTTTTCAGAGCAGACAGGAGTATGTCACTTCAGGAGATCCATCCCAGTAACTCCCACATCAACCTACGCGCGTATGATACCCCCAGGTACCTCAGCTGCCTGGGAGGACAGTTCTAGGCTGGCTTCGGCCCTAGTATTTTCTCCCTAGGAAGCAGGCATAAATCAACCCCCCTGCAAGAAGCAGGGACACTCCCAACTACATCAGGTTGCTCAGGGCCTCATTCAACCTGGCCTTGAATGTCTCCAGGGATGGGGCATCCACCACCTCCCTGGGCAACCTGTTCCAGTGCTCCACAACACTCACAGTAAAGAACTTTTTTCTAATATCCAATCTAAATCTACCTCCCTCTATTTTGAAACCTTGTCCTGTCACAACAGGCCCTACTGAACAGCCTCTCCCCATCTTTCTTGTAGGCACCCTTGAGGTCCTGGCAGAGCGCTAGAAGGTCTCCCCGGAGCCTCCTCTTCTCCAGGCTGAACAGCCCCAACTCTCTCAGCCTGTCCTCGTCCCTTCCAACACTAATCATTCTATGATGCTATGATTCTATGAATAGCATTCCCAGGAAGGAGTCCCTCATGCTCTCAGGCTTTTGGAAACAACCCTGGGGTTGGCAGGGGAGAGCACAGAGCTGCCCCACGCCAGGCAGTAGCGCTGCCCCACTCCACACCAATGCGTATAACAAAATCCTCCTTTACTTCCCACCCGGCGCTCCACACAAAAAATTCCTTGGGTCATCTTTAGCTGTAAGACTAGAGGATAGAGGAAACACAAAGCAAGACTCTGCTTTATGTCTGTACTTCTGTTTGGAAACAAAGCACTGCTTGTTTATTTATTTTTTAGTCTCAAGAGATGCTCTCGCTTCATGGAAACTTAACGCACTTTCCAGAAGTGGAGTTTGCACGGTCAAGGAAAAGACAAGCCCAAACACACCTCATATGTGCCATGCCAGCAACTGCACTTGAGGGAAACCAGCAGACAAATACCACATTGACAGAGCTGGAGGACGAGCACGAGGACAGGAGCCAACACGGAAAGGATGTGCATCCTCCCTCCTCCTCCT
>VXBZ01005948.1:35532-49625 GCA_013399135.1 Heliornis fulica | reverse complement strand
CCCCCCCCCGGTGCCAGGTGCGGCTGGGCTCCTTTTGTCAGATTAACTCACCCAGTCAGTTAATGGATAAACAATTAACCAGTGTATGCCATGATTATTTGCTAAGGACCACAGACAGGCTGCATAAGCCTGGAATTTATTTATTCTGTTCTAACACTAAAGCTGTTTTCACAGCTGGCACGGACAAGTTCCGGGACAGGGCAGTGTCCAAACATAGTGGGACCCAAGTCAGTCCCAGCAGCACAATTCCCCCTGCTGAGATTAGAGCCAGATTATGGGCTCAAGAGGGGAAAACATGATTTTCCTGCAGCCCTCTCAGGAGCCCCACCAACCCGAGTATCGTCAAACCCAGCCCGGCGCAGGGCAGGCAGCTGGAAAGACAAGGACATACCACATCCCGTTAAAAGCTTCTGCAAATGGCTTTATACGGCTCTGCTTGGTGAGAGCTATTTAACCTCTTGGCCAAAGCTCACCACGTGGACTCTGTCTGCATTCCCACAGGCAAACTGAGGAAGGCAGCCGGGTTAATCTGCAACTGCGCGGTGCAAACACGCGCCAAAACTCCGCGGCAAAACGGAAGGGCTGCGGCAAGGCGGCCCTGGCTTGTGAAGCTGGTTGGTACCCTCAGCTCTGGAGACTGCAGTAATGTGAAGGACAGAGAGAGCTCCAACCATACCAGCAAAGTGCACAAGGGTGGAAATGCTACAATGAAATTTGTTACAAACCAGTGCTCTGTTCTGGTATTTGGATGTTAAGATCCAGGATAGAAAAATCAGGAGTAGTTTGTTAAAGGATTAAAAAAAGAAACATGAAAAAAAAACAAAAAATGAGAAGGACCAGGGGGTTCAATGGGTCAAGAATTGGCAACCTGAACAAAGGCAAAGCAAGACGCATCAAGAGGGATGCTGCCAACACGCTGAAAAGGAAGGCAGGGTGCAGGAGATGGGAAGAGTCAGACCTTCAGCCCTTCAACCGTGGGAACACAGCATCAGACTTGAGAGATGGGGCCAGATGGAACAGGACTGCAGGCATGGCAGCTGGATGGACAAGAGAGAACTGCTCTCTGACTGCAGGTTTCAAAGCAGAGATTAGGGAGAATGATCACATCTGATGGCAAAGGAGTCCCCAGGGTTAGGGGTCTGCAAGGACAGCTGCCCTCATTGACCTTCCCAGGGCAGGGTGGGAGGAACAGCAACCCATCTCCCCCCCACCAAAGACCCCCAGCATCCAAACCTGTCGCCTGGGCAGCCAGGAGTTGGCACAGTGAGAGGGGAAAGACACTGCTCTGGCCGGACCCGGCTCAAAGGCTGCACCAGCAGGAGCATTGAGTAGGAAACACCAACAAAAAATAGTCAGCAGGAAAGAAAAACCTTGGAAAAGATAAGTGAGGAAAAAGGGAGACAGTAAAAAGCTGAAAAAGGAAAAAAACAAACCTTGGTGACTACACCAAGAACCAAAGCTTCAGCTACAGGGAGAATGCCTGTAAGAATCCATATTACAGTCAATTATATTAATCCTCGAGCCCCTGTGAATGTTTTACAAACCCCAAGCTCAATCCTGCAACATGGCAAGCCCAATTTCTGCTTTTGTTATCTGCCATTTTGGTTATGTTTTAACCCCAAGCTAGAACTTAGTGGGTCATAGGACAACCTCAGCCTTGGCTACAGAAACACCATTCTTCTGCCTGTGGCCATCGGACATCAAGAGAATGGCTTTGCTTTAAAGGCAGGGAAAGCAGGAGGCACAAAATGCCTATTTTAGTAAATATTCATGAACAGTTCTGTGTTTTGAAGAGATTCAAACCCTGATGTGAAAATGTATGCATCTAGTAACAGCACTGACTACCTCAAACTTGGTGAGCCTCTCTCACATGTACTGCAGCAGAGAGGCAACAAGCTCAGACAATCACTGCTCCTTACTGGGGGTTTGATGCTGACAAGCACCACCCAGAGCTATGAAACCAAGAGAGCCTTCATTTAGGAAACAGAGGAGGATGGAAGAGAAAATACATCCAGTAAAAACAGGCATTTCTTGCCAGCACACCCCCCCCCAGGGTTTGCCTCTCTAGATCAACTCCCATCCTGACAGCAAGAAACACTACAATCCCTGAAAATTACCCTCATCCCAGTTCTCATGACATCTCCCCCTGCACTGTGACCTTCTGGCAAGGGCTGTGACAAACCCATACTCGGGTTTGTCCCGTAGCAGTGCCAGTGGTAGGATGCACACAACCCCCCTGACTTTGTGGAGTAAAACAGACTGGCTCAGGCTAACGCAAGGCAACGAGACAGGGTTATTAAAAGGAAAAGAAAAAACCCCAAAACAACCCAAATCAAAGCTCAAATGATGAGCCACAAATTTCCTCTCTCCTCCTGCTGCTGCCAGGAGCCTGGATGCCATATGGGCATTAGGAACCCAGACAAGATGCCAGGGAAATCCTAAGCGCGATGCCCCCAACAGCTGTTTGGCCTGCCCGGTGGTGATGAAGCTTTTCCATGTAAACATTTCCCTGATTCCTCACATTTTAAACCACATTTGGACCACTTTTTCATAGAGAAATACCCTGAGCTGACAAAAGCCCTTCTGAGGAATGACTTGAGGAAGCCTGGCAAAGCCAGGGGCTTGCCCCAGCCCCTGACGTACACCCTGGCACACCTTCTTTCCACAGTCCTTAGCAGGCGTCAGACCTCCACCGAGCAACCAGGAAATGTTCCCCGGGCTTGGGGTCCCCACCAGCACCTGCAAAGAGCGACTTGATTTTTATCTTTCCATCCCAGAAAAGCCACAACCCCATACCAAGTCAGAGACATGAACTGATTTTATTTTTGGTATATATATATCTACATGGGGCCTTGAAAGACTGTCAAGTCCAACCCCTTGCCAAAGCAGGTTCCCTAGACCAGGTTGCACAGGTTGGCATCNGGCCATCTCCCTTTGTCTCCCACACTTCAAATATTTATAAATACTTATGAGATCCCCTCTCAGTCTTCTCCAGGCTGAACAGCCCCAGCTCATTCAGCCTTGAGTGAGCAAGAATTAGGGTTTATTTTTTTAAGACACCCAAAAGAACCCTTAAATAAGAACCAGAGCATTGTTCCCACCCTGGAAAGATCTGGAGCTGGAAAAGAACTGAAGGACGAATCCAAATCAACAATAAACATGTTCAGGCATCACCCTGACCTAAATGTCTTATCTCTGGCCCAATCTTGATAAAACCAAAATATTTTAAAACACTGTTTCCAAAGCAATTATTCTCACAAAGTTCTTACATTTACTAGCAATGCCTCTAAAAGCAGATGCCCATTAGTGCTTCTTGCTTTAACGGTTGCAGCACAGTTCTCTGGGTCTGCTTCATTGATTTTCCTCACACAGCCCCTTCCACATGGGGCTTACTGATGAGGCACAAGGAAAAAGCCAAATCATGGGAATCCACACAGCCTGTCTGCAACAAGGGAGGAGGTGCTTTGAGATGGGAATTGTCAGGAGACACCAGGTAAATTTATGGAAGTCCTACACCTGAACCGGAGCAGAGCCCCTTCTGCCCCTGTACCGGGTTCTGCAGCAACCGTCCCGCAGCGCTAATGCTAGGAAAAAAAAAAGGCAACAGCAAAAACAGGCAGGTCAAGGGAAAAGGTGAGGTAGGAGACTGGGCATCACAGTGCTGTCATTACGTGGTGACTAACCCAGCGCTGTTGTCAGAAAACCCCTCTGTGCTGCGGTTCTTCCCCACACCCAGGACCAGCCTAAGCGTCAGGCGCTTCCCAAGGCCTCATTTCACTTGCTTTACAGAACAGTAAAACATAAACATCCACAGATGAGCAGTGGCTGCTGACCTCACGCTGACAAGCAGGATGCTCTGGCTCTGGTTCATCCCAACACGAGGCTCCCACTCCCCCCATCCCATCGGCACACCCCAGACCTTCTCCCACTCCCAGGGCTGCCACGGGAAGCGCAGCCTCCTCAGGAGAAGCCGATCATTAGGTGTTTATCAGTGATTAATACCAGCCCTTCACAGAGTTATTCACCACCATGTTTTGCATTCCTCAGGCACTGACGAGAGTGTTTAAGTACAGCAGTCGGACCTTGTGCCACGCATCCACTGGTGCTCAACCCCTGGATCACCACAGGCCCTCTGCACTCTGACGTGGTCACAGACAACTCTGCACCCCAACCCCAAAGGCACTGAGCTTAACACCCTTCAAAGCCAGGACAGGAGATGCCCAGAGCCTCCAGCACCCTGTTATCTACTGCCAGAGACCCACTAGCACTGCAGAGGGTGAAGGGATGGGGTTGACATGACTTTGGGTATCATAGAATCATAGAATTTTTAAGGCTGGAAAAGACCCCTAAGATCATCCAGTCCAACCATTAACCTACCGCCACCAAGTCTACCCTTAGACCATGTCCTCAAGCACTGCATCTACCCGTCTGTTAAACACCTCAAGAGATGGGGACTCAACCACCTCCCTGGGTAGACCCTTCCAATGCTTGATGACTCTCTCAGTACAGAAGTTCTTCCTAATATCTAACCTAAATTTTCCCTGGCGCAACTTGAGGCCATTACCTCGAGTTCTGTCACCTGTTACTGGGGAGAAGAGACCAACCCCCACCTCACTGCAACCTCCTTTCAGGTAGTTGTAGAGATCAATAAGGTCTCCCCTCAGTCTCCTCTTTTCCAAACTAAACATCCCAGCTCCTTCAGCCTCCTCATAGGGCCTGTTCTCCAGACCCTTCCCCAGCTCCCTCAGCCTCCTCGTAGGGCCTGTTCTCCAGACCCTTCAACACCCTCATTGTCCTTCTCTGGACACACTCCAGCACCTCAACGTCCTTCTTGAAGTGAGGGGCCCAAAACTGAACACAATACTCGAGGTGAGGCCTCATCAGTGCAGAATACAGGGGGATTATCACCTCCCTGGTCCTGCTGGCCACACCGTTCCTGATACAAGCCAGGATGCCACTGGCCCTCTTGGCCACCTGGGCACACTGCTGGCTCATGTTTATCAGGACCGGCCCAGCATCCTCAAACCCCACACAACAGCATGGCAAGTCCTGAGCCGATGGAAACGAGGGGCTGGAAGCACAGGCACGCAGAGCTTGGATGTAAAAGCTTTATTTTTATATGAAGCCTAAAAGTGAGCAGCTTGCCAGAGCAAAAGCATAATGCAAAGGTCTCTCAGAGTAATCACCTCCTCCCAGGCAGAGGAGACAAGGACCACAGCAGTGTCCCAGGATGGAGAGCATCGCCGCCGCTCCTAAACATAGCTGAGCACGTCATCGAAATACAGGACATATTTTCATGATCTCAACATATAGATGTCTCAGCGGCTGATGCTCTATACATCGCTCAGCGCTATTCTGGTACGGTGCCACGTCTGCTCCAGTGACCACCACCTGCCAAACTGTGTTGCCGCAGGGAATTTTGGCAGCTCAGGGGCCGCGTAGGCCCCTGCGGCGTTGGATTAACACAAACACTTCCAGATCTTCACATAACTCCCGCCAGCCAAGCTAAACTCAGGGTTTAAGGCCTGCTCTATCCAAAGGCAGAGCGTGCAGGTACGAGGCGGGAGGTCACCGGCCTCGCTCCAACTGTGACCCTGCTGCTTAGTGCCAAGTTTCCACTAAGCAGGAACTGGGATTTTCTTTTCTGTTCCTGCTTTTATCAAAGCACACTCACAGGAATGCGCCCACTTTTTGTTGGCCTTTTATGTGGCTTTCTCAAACGAGAAAGTTTCTGTGGGTATCACAGCAACAAGGAGCAGCAGATAATATTTTTACTAATAGCTTGCTCCTTTAATAAAATGCCATTTTTTAAAAAATAAAATGGGTTTTTTTAATGGAATAATTTAAAATCATTTTGAAAATAAACCAAACCCAAACAAACAAGCCATTGGCATGAGCAGGAGGCACAGGAAGGCAGCACTGCGGCGCAGGGACTCAGAGCTCCTGTGCACGCAGCAGCCCAGTCCAGCCCCCTCCCTTGCCCAGAGTAGGGGGTGTCCAAGGCATGGGCTCATCTCCCAGGGAAGCCCATTCCCAAGGACAGCCACTACAGGTTGACCACCACTAGGTTTTGTTGCTGCTTTTGCTGCCATCGTGCACATGGACATGATAAGAGTTAACAGCATGAGGAGCTCGGGGCTGAGCTGAGAGGGTACAGGTGATGTCCCCTGACTTTATGGAGGGCTCCTGGTGGCTTTGTGGATCAGCCTCCCCTGAGGAGAGCCCCCCATGGGATCTCCACGTGGGATCACACCAGCACTCAGGATACTGTGCACTCAAGTTACTGAAGAGTTGATTTTTCTACACCTCAGAGTGTTCAATTCATTATTGGAATTAAGGATGAGCAAACAATTACAGAAATTCAGTGTTGATTTCCTGCGTCACCCTGGAATGGCGGCCGAGGTTTCAGATCAGCACCTGCTGAACTAAGATCCCACACAGGGAAATTCAAAGCAAAACTGCCCATAAAAAAGAAGTAACTTCATGAAACAGAATAGCTCCCCTATGTTTTTTTGCTTAAATACAACTAAACACCTGTGAATTTATATGAAATAGCTCGTTCACACACTGACGACACTGACAGCTTCCTCAGAACAAAACAGACGCCTCTTTTTTAATCATTCCTTCCCAAAGGAATAAAATAAGCCTCCATCAAGCTGGTTCAGAAGTGTGCTGACGGTGGGTGATGCTCATGTCTGAACTCAAACCAAACCTCAGACACCTCCATACCTCTCCACTACCCACACCACCAGCACCCTACAAGCAACAGGGTTGTCTGGACATGCCGGAGATGCCCCACAGCTTTCTTGCTTTGTGAAACAAGAATGCCATACAGTATTTTTCTGAGTGTTCCTAAAACTCAGAAGTTTAGGAATCCCAAGTTCCTAAACTTCTGAGTTTAGGAACCCCAAGTTCCTAAACTTCACGAGTGTGAAGGTTACGATTTTACAAGCGTAATCCTCCACACCTCAGCGCAAGATGGGGAGCTGCATGCAATGAGCTAAAAATTAAATAGTGGGTGTTTTCCTCAACTGCCATGATCTTCTGGAGCAGCACAGCTCAGAAAGGTGTCTGAAGACTGGTTTAGACATGGACAGAAAAGCTGTTTGGCAGGAAAAATAAATATAAAGAAACAGCTTTGGGAGGGAGAAAAAAAAACCCAACAAACCAACCCTGACCAAGCTCAGGCAGCAGTTCCCATCCCACCAGTTCTTTCTCTGAAGAAAGAAATGGGCTTGTTTGCCATAACTGCTGCCAAAACTCCACAGGATCAGGTCTAACCACAGAAATTTCAAATCCACCCAAATCTACCGTGAGTCATCTACTATTCTTTCTTGGTAAGACTTAATGCTGGGTGGGACCCTTGGAGGCAAGGAAAGAAATCGATGTGCAGGAAACCTCTGTCATGGAAAAATACACTTCAGAACATCTCATGGGGACTACAGAAATAGATATTGAGAAAGAGAGGCATGAGAGACCGGAGCATTGCTTTGTGAAATAACTATACGATGCACTGCCTGCTCTCCAAAGAGTTTCAGCAGCCCTTTAGCTGCGAGGACGAGAGGAGGACTAGGCTTCTGAGGAGACCCCAGCACCCATGGGTGCTTCTCACAGCACCCAAGAAAACCCCACCCAAGGGAGAATCGCAGTCTTCACATGGAAATACCAACTGCATTGTGTAACTGCATTTTACTAGAATTAAAAGAGAAAAAAAAAAAGTGGATATTTTGGGCCTGCGGTAACTCACGTGTGTCACGTTCAAGGTTTATCGAGAAATGGAAACACTTTTTTTTTTTTTAATTTAAAGGGAAAAAAAACAGTGAGGTTGCCTTGGTGGGGCACAGCAAGGATGTTCTGGTGTGGCCACAGCACCCCAGGTTGCTCAAAGCGGTGGAAGTGTGTAGTTAATTACTCTGGCCAGTTTGCTTTTACCCCAGGGATCCCCAAAGGCTGCAAACACGAGTCAGCCCAACTGCAAGGTGTGCCTGGTCTGAGAGCCACACGCATAGCCACACGTGCGTGACGAGGGGGCTGTGTCCTGAGTGGGGAAATAAAGACTAGGGGTGGGGAGAACAAGAAACAAGGGCTTTGAATAAAAACCATCCTCCCACGAGTCCAGCTGGTACAACGGGATAAGTTTCTGGGAAGCAGGTTGGTGATGTGCCAGCGGCACGGAAGAACCCCAGGGCACCTCACAGCCAGACCCTGGTGGGAGAGGAGCCGTGGGGCGAGTTCCCACAGGGCAGGACACCCAGAAACCCCACCCAGCTGTGAATCACCCGCTTGCACCGGCTGGGACGGAGGCCGTCAGAGCGCTGCTCTGTGCGACATTGTCCAGCTCATACTGCCTTTTGTCTGCACTGGGATGCTTGGCCCGGGGAAGGGGGGTCCCTCTGTGCCCAGGGCACCTTCCTCAGGCACAGGGAGGGAGCTGTAAACAGCCCCAGAGCTGGGGAGCTGCACTGGGATCCCCCCATGCCAGCCCTGGAGGAGCACAGGAAAGCAGAGGGTCTCTCAGCAGGTTTGGGCACTTTGCCCAGAGAAGCCCTCGTGTGATGGGCACACACATACAGTGACCATCATCCAGAGCTTATTGTGCTGGCAGAGATAAACATCTGGGACAGGAACCAGGCCCCCTGACCTGAGAAACACAGCCAAGGAAATTAATAGTCTGACTACAGCCACTACAGCCTAAACAGGTCTCCAACACCTAGGGAAAAAGACTCTTTCAAGTAAAACTGCAAACCAAGGATGAGGTTTTTCATCCTCTCCAGCTCTCGGCAGCTTACCATCCACCAGTATGCCCAGGGTGGGCACTGGAGAGATGCTCCTTCTCCACAGCAGAATGCCCACTCCACCACCACCCACACTGCTTTTTTATGACAGCCTTCCTTCCCTCTCAGTCATCTCTTTGGGGCAAAGAACCATTCCTTATTCTACCTGTGCCTTCTCTGCCAGAAAAAGGGGATGGAGGCTGAAGAGACACCAAGATAACAAACGCACACTGGCATTTTTTGAGGCATGGTTCTATTTGCTGGAGCTCAATATGATCAGCAACGTGTGCCCAGAGTGCAATGGGGAAGTTTCAAGTGAAAACAGTTGCAAGAACACGATCAACCAAAGGGTAGAGGGGTGCAGCACGGCTGCTGCCAGCTTCAGCGCTGTCTCAGCACAGACATGCAGATGCACACCAAGGAAACGCTGCCAGGTTCATTCACCCAGCCCCACTCTCGGACGCCTTTTCTAGGCAACAAAGCAAGCGCATTAGCCCGATAAGACTGCTATCTCGGGGTGATTATCTTCAAATTCCAGTCCCACATCTCTTTCTCGCCATAAATCCTGATCACATTCTGCACTGTCACCTGGCACATCACGCTCCTTCTGGCAGTTGCTCTGTGCCACTCTCCGACCCCCTTTTTAGCAAGTTTTCCCTCGCTGGCATCTCTTGACTCATGCAAGCCAGAGCTGTAATAAAAGCACAGTTTTTTTACTCTCAGAGGCGAAACCTGCCTCCCTCATGGGGTGCGTGGCTTCCTCTCCTCCCCAGCAAGGCGACAGCACATGCTGGGGACACGCCTGCTGCCGTCCCAGCTCCTTTTGGGGTCCCAGCTCCCCAGCTTGGGAGCAGCAGGCACCAGACAGCTTCTCCCCGCTCTCCCTACGCCAGCAGATGGGCTCCCGGGGGATGTGGCACCCCGGCGCAGGCGAGCTGTCTGCCAGACACCAGCCCCGCTCCATTACGTAAACCCCTCCGCTCGCGATGGTGTTTGTCTCCCGCACGGCTCTAGAAAGCACTAAATGCCATCGCGGCGCGTGGGTGTGAGGGACAGTGGCTCTGGCACGCGATGCTGACCCCAGAGACTACACACTTTCCACTATTATTGCGTGCAAACAGACTCCAAATCCTGAAGACACAAATGTATCAACGTACAATTCACAATCTGCAAATCCACAGGTTTTCCTCCTGTTTGCTCCCAGGAGCCAAGTTAAGGGACACATCCCCTGCCCCAAGGACCACAGCTGCCTCCTGCCACCACTGTACCAAGCAGGTGGTGAAGCATCACGATAAATATTTGGACAGAAAAATTGGCAAGCAGAGGCTTTCTGCCCCCCAGCCACCCCTCCACCAACCCCTGCTTTCCCAGTGCACACGTGGAACTGGTACAAGCTCACAAGTCCTTAAAAGTAAGTGGCAGGGCAGAGTTGCCTGGCTAAATAACTGTTAAAAAACTGTGCATATATGTGTATATACACGTAAACAAGAACATAAAGCTGATAACATACGTATCACCACCCTGCAGCTCAGCAGGGCTGAGGTCTGGCCCCGCACCACCAGCTGCAAAGAAGCCAGGCTGCGTGCCAGCTGCTCACACATCCCACATCTTGGAGCACAGGAAAAAGCATGGCAAGCACCACCTGAGTTAAGGACTGAAAAAAGTCCTTATTTTTGGCAAAAGTAAAGGCTGGCCCAGGTTTTGAGAAGAGAAAGGAGAAAAGAAAAAAGAAAAAAGGAGCCAACCACAGCTCCCATCAGACACTTGGCCATGGCTGAATTAATTCTGGTCCCAGCAGAACAGTTTCCAGGGTACGGGGCATGCAAGAGCAAGCTAAACACACATCAATAATCAGCCAGACAATAGGAGGAAAAGGCTTGAAGTGTCTGCTTTCACCCTCCTCTACTAAGGCAAGGTGCTTACTCAACACCCATAAGAGAATCGACTTCCTTCCTCAGCTCCATTATACACAGATTTAGGGCCAATGCTCATTGCCACTCAAACTTTTTTAATTATTATTTCGAATGACTTGCAACAAAACAGCTTTTCCGCTGTGGCATTAAGGAACCACCTGTTTGCCACAAAGGCAGCAGAAGGATGCTTCTCACAACAGAGCACAATGCCTTGCTGCATCATTCCAGGGCTTCAGAGACTTTCTCCTTCAGCGTGTTCATTAGGTGGAGAGAGAAGATAAATCTAGAAGCCTGTATGAACATTAATAACAGGTATCTGCTTTATCATTTCATTTCAAGGGAAAAGATTTGTGGCAACACTGGTAGCTCAGTGCATTCCCCTGACGTTTCTTTCCCTGAAGAGCTGCCAACATGTTTTAAATCAATCACCAGAGAGGGAATAACAGTGCAAACCCCAGTTGAGTTCATAACTAACAGACACAGGAGGCATAACTGCGCTTCTCCGCGTGCTTTTTTCAGGGAAGAGCTTTCTCAAATCACTGCTCTCTCCCACAGTAAACATGAGATCTTTCCTTTACTGAAGACACACCTGCAGACTAAAGACTACATCATAAATTACAGAAGATATCAACATCAAGTTGGCACAAGCCTTTACACTTTGCTACTATTAAGAAATGTAGTAAAAATGTCTAGGTGAGGCATGGGATTTCAGCCTGCGTCGTGAAAGAACGATTTCACCAGCAGAGATCACTTAGCGCTTGTGAGATTATTTATATCCATGTAAAACTTCAGCAGCTTAAAAAACTGCAGTTTTGATCCAAGCAAACTCTTACTCAGCTGTGAGAGCTCAGGAGACGCTGGGCAACAACAGCCTCTCACAATAAAATGAGAATCGTGGCCCATGAGAAGTCACTTCATGAAGCCTTTTGCAGCAAGACCTCAGCATTAATTTTCAATAACCCTTAAAAAGGAAGATGTGATGTATCGGGACAACATTAAGTGTGCAAATGGGTATTTAAGTGAGACCCTCCAAAATTCTTTAAGTAGGAAAGTTAAATCTTGGCCCAAACAAATGCACCTCTCAACAAACTTCCATTTCACCAGCTGAACCACATCTTACAGAAATCTCTGTAATTTTTAATAGGTCTTTTCAGAGTGACCTGGGGTTTTGGGTTTTTCCCCAGCATGTTTTGATAAACCCCGTCCCGCTCCCCCAGGAAGCTCTGACCAAGCCTGGGGCTGGTCCCCTCACTGGCAGGGAGAGCAGCACTACTACTCATCCCCTGGCCAGCTAAACCCTACATGAAGACAGGTGATGGGGATGTCGTGGCAGCGTAGGCACTGAGGGTCACCCACTTGCTGCACCCCCAGCTCTGGGGAAGGCCAGACACACCTTCTCACTGCAAAACCCCCGGATTTTACAGGTTTGGCAGTATCTCAGAGCAGAAGGACAAAAGGAAGGGCCCCTTTCAGCTGTGGGCAAGGACAGGGCAGTTGCACAAAGGGGGCTGGGGGCTGCCATCCCACACCAGTGCTCAGCACCCATCCCCTGAGCAGGAAGGATACCAGCATCCTCAGACAGCACTCAGCATCGCATGGTAACATTTCCCCTGAAGAAAGGGGTTTTCTGCACATTCACAGTACATATAGTGCAGCCCGAGGACAAGCTGAAAAGGAAGGGAACCCCATGGTTCAAGGGTTTAAACTTGGAGTTTCCCAACTTCTGGAAAAACTGGGCAGGATTTTGGTCATGAGACCACAGGGCTAACACTCCCGTGAGCACCATGAGAAGAGGTGGAATGAAATTTAAGTTCCCCAGTTACCTGCGAGCCTCTGGCATGAGTTCAGGCGACTGAATGCAGGAGACAGCACAGGAAGGAAAACGTGAATTCTTGAGCAATTAAAGACACTCGAAGCTGAGTACCCGCTCCCTGAGCTGCAAGCACAGGCAGCTACGAAGCACAACGCTGCACTCAGAGTGTGTTTGTCCCAGCAGCCACGGACATGCCAGCCTCGCCGTGACACCCCACTTGTGATCTTCCACTGAGCATCAAACCAGCAGAGCTTCGTCCACGCAGCTAAGCCACACGCATCCGTCCCCCAAACAGCCCTGTAACTAGTGACTTCAGGGTCACATTTCCTTAAAGGAGAGGTGTGGAGACCACACAGACCTGAACACATAACACATATTGTCCTGCCATGCACAGGGAGCCCACGTCACTCCTGACCACGCAGATAAAACATTCTCAAAGTCAATGGATCTGGGCCGGTTCCAACCATGGCTCAAGCCGGATCTGAAGGCGTTTTGGGGATGAAGATTTCTGAAGAGCAGCCTCTATACCGAGAGCGAGCATCGTGCCAAAGAAAGAAAACCAGCAACAAGCAGAAGAAGCTTTCAGTGTGAGAGACCGAGCCAACAGCTCAGAAATGCTGGTGCTGTCAGCCAGCACATTCGGAAACCCTCAGGTTTTACCCTCATCCCACACCGGCGGTGGCTGAGGAGGACAGGGGCAGAGATGCGCTGACACTAGCATGGGGAAAACACCCCAACACACCTCGGGGACACCGAGGTTCACGGCAAACCTAAAGCTACCACATCCCCAACTCAGAGACACCGCCAAGGGTGGCTCCAGTGTAGGGCTCGTCAGCCTCGCTGGATCCACACACACCCCATTTCAAAGCGCGAAAACCGAGTAAGTCTCCCCAAGTACGTGCTGCTGGGCCGACAGACACCTCCCGCCGGCAAAGTTCGCCGCCCAGCCCCAGCTGAGCGTCCGGGCAGGGAATTCACTTTAAAAACAAGCGTCCTGTGCTTAAGAATCTGCCTTTTCCTCCCCCGAACCCTCCCTAAACCCGGCTCCCGCCCTCCCGCCTTCCCCGCCGGGAACGGAGCCGCTCCGCAAAAACAACCCACAACTCCGGGTGTTTCTTTACCCACCTCCTGCCCCCGTGCGAACAGGCGCCTCATGGTGCTCCTACAACCCGCAAAACCTCTGCCCGACGAAGCGGCGGCCCCGCAGCCGGAGGAACCGCCCGGAGGAACCGCCCCTCAGCCCGGCACCGCCCGGCCGGCCCCGGCGCTTCGCTTCAAGCATCCAGGCGGGCTCCCCGAAGGCGACACCAAGAGGCGAGCCGGCCCACAAGGCATTCCGGCCTATGAGCGCTTGCCCAGGGAAGGGAAACCACTCCCCGCGCCTTAAGAAGAACGCGGGGCCGCCGGCAGGAAGCGTGGAACGACGGAGGGAAGGAAGGACGGGCCGGGCCGGGCCAGGCCAGGGAGGGGACAGTGTCGCTCTTTATCGTGCCAAAGGCCTCTCCTTGCGCCCTGTCCCACCCGCGCCCTGTCCCACCCTGTCCCGCTCTGTCCTTCCTCGGGCCGGGCTCACAGAGTCACAGGATGACCAGG
>VXBZ01005948.1:17311-35391 GCA_013399135.1 Heliornis fulica | reverse complement strand
GGCCTCACCAGAGCTGAGGACAATGGGACAATCCCTTCCCTACTCCTGCTGGTCACACCATCCCTGATACAGGCCAGGATGCCCTTGGCCTTCTTGGCCACCTGGTCACACTGCCTGTTCATGTCCAGTCAGCTGCCAACGAACACCCCCCAGGTCCTTCTCCTCCAGAGACCTCTCCAGCCACTCTGCCCCAAGCCTGTAGCATTGCCTGGGGTTACTGTGGCCAAAGACAGGTTGTGGAGTCCATCTCTGGAGACACTCAAAACCTACCTCGATGCTGCTCTGTACAGCCTGCTCAAGGAGCTCCTGCTGTGGCAGGATGAGATGATCTCTAGAGGTCCCTGCCAATCCCAACTCCATCCCTTCTGTGATCCTGTGACCCAGTATTTGCTCCGCTCATGCACGCCAGCTTTCAGAGTGAGCACAGCGCTCCCTCCTCATTGCACCTTTTACCCAGAAACCCAGTCACTCAACTAGGAAAAGTCGGGTTTCCCCTCCTGCCACTAAGAAACTCCATTTGGCAAGGAGAACAAATGAAAAAGTCGGTGCAAATTAACAATGTATTAAGTACATGCAATAACAATTAATAACACACCGTGTTATATTTAGCATAAGACAACCTAATAATTATGGTCACATCTTGTCTGTGACTGGGCAGCACTTGTCTGCATTTTCCACGTTATGTCCCAGGTGCCCTTTTCAATATGGAAAGCAGCAGATTTTTTAGCAAGAGAAAATTTTTGTTCATATAGAAGCACTGAACTAGCAAGTGGAGAAGCAAAAACCCTCCATGCATTAAACAGCTATAACACAGTCTTGCATATGGGCATGCTGGTAAAATGCCTGAAACCTGTCTGCAGTACTACGTCTTCCACCACTGCAGCTGCACTGGGGATGTCTTGGTGATGACATCTTGGCTTTTTCCAGGGAATTCAGTGTTCCTACTTCTGTCTCTACAGCAAGATTTCAGTATGGTTGTTACAATATTTTCATCCTTAAAGGATGTATTTATTTATTTTATATAGCAAGGAATTGAACCGTGGCCCTCAGATCTGCATGAGACAAATAACCCACCTTGGGTCACTGCTAATGCAGAGACAGACTCTAACTCCACTCTGGCTGTGTGATACTGAAGCATCTCCACATTCCCCACCAGAACAGTACGTGCTTTGTTTATGGGCACGCTTGCAGCACATCGGCTCAGCTTGCTTACACTGGGTTTACTATGCTCGGCTTACCAATAGCTTACTAAAGAGAGTGTGAGCAACGTGCTTCACATTCAGAATCAAAGTGAGAAATCTAAGGGGGGTTCCAGTAGTGTTGCAACATGGCTTCCTTTAGCTGATGGTGCGGAGCTCAAATCCTGCTGCTCGGCATCTATGGAGAGCTGTGAGTCAAGGTGGCTCATCAGTGCCAGATAGTGTTGAGTAAGGAGAAAGACGGCCCAGACATTTGTAACACATCACTTTCCACCCCAAAGAGCAGGCATGGTCATGCTTGAGGACACTTAACCCCACACTGATATATGAGATGGGAATTGGTGGGAAGATAGCATGGGGAACATCCTTCAGGGCACCCACCTACCTGGCACACCCATTCCTGCTCTCCTCTGCTGACCCCACAGCTCCCTCTGGGATCGGGCTGCAGGGGACCTCTGCCATCTCTCATCTCAGCACACTTGTCCCCTCTCTGCACTATCATGCATGGAGATCTCAGACACAGAGAAGACCTACTCCCTCCACAGACAAAACCTTGCCCAGCACTCATTTCAGGCCTCATCACCTCTGCAACTGGCTGGCTGAATCCTTTGCAGAACCATAAACCTTCACTCAGTGTATATTTAATTTATCTGCCACTAGGATTATTTTGGCAGCCACTGTGAGCAGAGCTAGACCAACAGCAGGAAAGAATCACAGATTCTGGTCTGGGTTGGAAGGGACACCAAGGATCATTGCGTTCCAACCAGGGCAGGAGGCAGGGCCACCAACCTCCAGGCCTGGAGCTAGACAAAGTTGCCCAGGGCACCATCCAACCTGGCCTTGAACACCTCCAGGGTTGGAGCAGGCACTCTGTGCATTTTGGCCCATACACAGCATGAGTCCCACAGAGCAGGTTCCCCACCCAGTTATCTCTTCCAGGAGAAACACCACTCTGTCCAGGTCCATTAGTGATTTTCTGTGCTTCCTGTAACCTTCCCTGTCCGGAGGCAATTCCTAAAGCAGATGTGACATGTACCTTCAAAAATACCTTTGGTTCTCTGTTCCCAGCTGCTTTTCAATCTTCAGGAACTTCCACGCACCCCTCGGAGGACCCTTACTGCTGTCACAGTGGGGTGAAGTTTTCTTATTTAACATGAAGCACAAAGAATGTGCTGGCTGGCAGTCACACAGGGATCGATGCTTCTGCAGTCTGCAAAACCAAGTTGTTAATATTAGAAATTAAAAAAAAAAATATTGTTTAATTGTGCTTCATCCATGTTTTTTTCTCTAAATATTTTCATTGCCATGTCTAATGACCTGGACAGATGTGAGGAAGTACATAGAGACATCTGGAGAAGGGCTATCTGGGGACTAAGAGCCCATGCTGCTGCACACCAAACCCAACCCAACACCTGGAAGGTAATCCAGGAGGCAAAAAAAAAGGGATTTATTTATTTTTTAATAAGGACCTCATCCTCAGTGTTGGTCACCTCTTGGCATTACAAACACATGTGATGGAGAAGAAGGAGCAGAGGCTGCTGCAGATGCTAACCTCAGAGCAGGCAAGGGCAAACATGTGGCAGCACAATGAAGCCATCAACTTCTCCAAGCCACTTAAACCAACTTCTTCCCCCTGAAGAAGCACTCTGCCCTTTCACTCTGGTGAAAGGCAGATTTACTCCTGGGCTGGAGTGCAGAAGGGTCCGTGGTGGTTTCAGTGCAGCCATGGCAGCGATCCATCAGAGGTACAGAACATGGGCATCATCTGAATACAGGGTTTACCTGTAGAGTTTTTCTTGCCAGGATATCTTGTGGCACAGCTCCCTAATACAAACCCCAGTGCTGTGTCTTACAGTGTGACATGTAATAGGCTGTGCCTATAACCTGGTGCTGCCACTGTTCACAGTAACCGTGGTTAGGTGAAGTATCAAAGATGGCAAAACCCACCAACAAACAATCAACTGCTGGAGCTGAGTGCTTTTCCACCTGCCCTTCGTGTCCACAGATACCCTGAAGGACCTTTCCCTCCTTGTATACCCCCTTTAGCTGCAGAGATGCTCCCTGGCCCTGAGCGGGGGTGATGCCAGTGCCTCTGCCAAGTCATGGGAACCAGAGGGGAACTACAGGAACAACTTGGGGGTAGCTCTTCCCTGGCTGGGTCCCATTTGGAAAGGAGCCTGTAGAGCTCCTGGGCAGGGAGGAACCAGCTACATGGCCTGGCAGTGAGAGGAGGGCTGGCCTCAGCACAGTGAGTGGCCAAGCTCCAGTGTGGGACCCCAGTGTGGGACCCCACCATGCCTCCTGCTCCTGAGCCCAGTCCCCAGCTGCTGCAGATGCCACAGTGCCTGTACCACAGAACATCAGCAAGTGGCAGGGCAGCTCCTCAGCCAGGGTGGTCACCCACCTGCCACACAACACAGCGAGGCTTCAGCTCTTTCAGACAACAGCCTTGGGGTACCCCCAAACCCTAGTGCAATCTCAGGAGGGACTGGAAATGTGTTTTTCAGAGCAGCACAACAAGGGTCTGAATATATCCCCATGAGATGCACAGAGGGAAGGGTCAGAACGGTGCTCGGTGAACTGCCATGGCCACCACAACACCCGCAGCACGTGAGCTGTGGGTGCACCAGACAGCCCAGGAGAAGCCCACAGGGTCCATTCTGGAACAGCCACTGGTGATGCCACAGACATAGCAGTCCTGAGACCACCTAACATAGGCCAGCTAACACTGAGCCTCATGCAGGCAAAAAAGGAGTGTTTTTTAGTGTTTTATCCATAAGACCAGTATTCCAAAAGGAAAAGGAAGGGTGTGTTTGTGGAAATCACTTTTTTCTCCCCCTTTCAAGGATTTCAATTGTTCTCTTAACTTTGGAGGAAGAGGCTGGGGAGGAGGCTTTCACTCAAGGCCCTCAAACCTGATGGCCTGACTCGGCTACGGTGCCTCTTGATACTTGTAATCATCTCTTCTCCCTTCCAAACCGCTTTTCCTGGCACACTCCATGCACCGTAATGCTCCCCATGACACAGCAGCAGCCATGTCCTAGAGCTCCCTGCCAGCACAGCCAGGGGACAGTGAGACCCCAGGGGCTGCTCAGGATCCAAAATTTATCCAGTTTGGCCAGAATATTTCAGTTTTCTTTCACACCCTCCCCCTCTCATAAAATTCCCATGGAAACAAAAACAAAGCTCTCGCTGTTTGGGTTTAGCTGTGGTTTGGTTGTGGGTTTTTTTTCCTCTTTTCGAGGGCAGGGAAATGAAATTAGGCAGTTAAAAGCTAAAATAAAAATGTATGTGTATACATGTACAGAATAAAACATGAGACAGGGCTTTGAACTCCACCATCCCTGCAGCAGAGCATCTCTGGTCTGTGCTGCCACTTCAGAGCTGAAATATTACATTACTTCTTGTATCCAAGCTGGGTTTTGGGCAGAGACAACCCAACCCCAAAGACTTGCTGGCACACAGCTCCCCAGGTGCCTGGATGCCACCGTGTGGCAGCTGCCCCACGCAGCGGTGGAGGGGCAGAGTTGGAGCTGCGGGGTGATACACAGCTTCAAGGAGAAGGAGGTGGGGGGGGGAATGGTGACAGAAAAAAAAAAAAAAAAAAGCATTTTTTTCCAGCAATTCACAAAATTGAAAGGGATGCCAAGCACGTCAGTACATGAAGCACAGTATCTGGAGGAAGGAGAGGGTGCAAACGGTCTCCTTATGGTGTTAGCTAAGACACACGCTGCCGTTCTATTTAAAGCCCTACAGTAGTGTGAGTGCCAGGTTTGAGGGAGCTCAACAAGTCCATCTGAAAACAATTTCCATGGTCCTCTCTGCCACAGCATCTGGGCACCTGACAGCTTTTAATGCCTTACAGCATCCCACACAGCGGGATACAGACCACCTTTATCAAAAAGGGAGCTGAAGCCCAGACCTAGAAAGGCATCTAGCTACCCACAGAGACCAGTGACACCTCCCTGGGTCCACTGGGGACACTTTTCCCTCAGCCTGGGAACTGATGCTGGGTGCAACACTGGCTGTGCTAAAGATCCATCCTGGAAAGGCCAAGCCATCCCACCTCCCCTACCAGCCCCCCCAAACTGCCTCCTGCCAGGGAGGAGCAAAGAGCAAGGTTGGACTAGATGACCTTTTGAGGTCCCTTCCAACTCTGTGAAATACTGTGAAACCTTGGGGCCAAGGTTTGGGACATGCCTCAGTTTCCCCTCATCTACTTCATCAGCACTGCCACTAATTTATTCTAAGATTCAGTTCGTTAAGTGGCAAATTACATGTTTTATCACTTGTCCATAGCAGGCTGTCAAGTCAGTCTGTTGTTGGCAACGGGAAAGGAACTATCTAAAATATTCTGAGAGCACATAACGAGCACTTGAGTAAGAGTTAAGTAACAAGCATTTCTTTAGTAAGGAACCTAAGCAAGACATGCTCCACCCATTTTGTTAACTGACAAAGGCTTATATAAGCCGGATGTTACATAAAATCCTAAAATAGGGAGTCGGAGAGCTCCCCCACCTTCCGATGGCAGCGCACAAATACCTGAGCTGACACTGAACTAGCTCCCAGCTAACTGCAGCTGATGGCCTGGCAAGGAGCTGGCAGAGACAGTGGTGCAGACAGATGTGTCCTGCCTGCTCTTACATTCTAGCTGGGCTTTGAGTCTGGATATGTCCACATGCTTCTCCAGAAACAGTGTAACACGCTCTGAGCATCATCTCACTGTGATGATGGAAGAACATGTACCCACTCTTGTGGTCTCTCGTGTGCCAGGTCAGGCTGAGCTCCAACCCCATCCCACGCGAGTGGGAACTGATGCTGAGAGAGGAGGACTCTAACAGGTTGTGTGTACACTTCTCTGTGACTCTCCCAATCCCCAGGGATTTGCCAACAAGGGACTTCCCAAGCCAGAAGTGCTGCCTTGGCAATTTTACATCCCCTTGCAGCTCTTTCTTTCAAGAAGATATCCAATCAGGTTTTGAGTTCATAGAAACTCCAACTTCCACAACAGCATGTGACAAGAAACACCACAATTTACCATAATTTATCTGTGGAGAAAAGGCAATTGTGTCTTGCAAGACCCACTACTGCAGCTAAAAGAGGGAGGCTGGCAGGGTGTGCAGCCTTTTTATCAGGTCATGAATGCCTGAAAGATGTCTGGCTGCAGACAGATAATCTTCCTCTGTGAAAAAGGTAAAAATAATATTTTTTCTCTCTAGGCACCTTGCATCTCACCTCAAATTGCACGATTCAAACTCAGACAAGAATTGCAGCCCACACCAGTGGTGACTTCCTACACATGAAATTAAATATATATATATTTACATAAACTCAGAGAAAAGGATTTGCAATTCTCAAGCCAGCCATCCAATCCTCCTTCTAACGCAGATAATCAGATGCAGTTTCACCAGACATCAGAGACACTCAGCCAGTCAGGGGAAAAGTAAGGGGAGAAATCTGAGAGAGAGGATTGTCAGCCAGGCAGAGCAAAATGCATCAGGGGTTCCACGCTGAGCTACAAGGGTGCTATTCATCCCAGTAATCACTTTGCTCGGTAGTACTTGCAGAAACATGCCAAGGCTGTTATGTGATTCTGCCAGACTTAAGAGTTTGTGATTTGCCTAACCTTTGCCCTAAATAAAGGGGAGCTGTGCAGAGGGAATTTGGATGCAACTCCCCTGCTTCTAGAGCATCCTCCCCAGCTGCATCCCACAGGCTTCCCTGAGGTTTCTTTTAAGGGAGAGACAGACTGAAGGCAGGCGGGAGGAGAAAAACAAGAAGAAATGAAATGCAAGCTGTCTGGACTAGGAAAAAAAAAAGAAAACAACCAAAAAAACCTCACAACCCCAAAAAACCCCAAAACAACCAGTCAACCAAGCAAAAACCTCAACCCCAAAATGAGAACAGCTTGGCTTTGGTCTCTATCATGTTACTTTTCTTACTTCAGAATTAAATCCAGATGACATAGATAAGACAGTGGTGACCCCTAGTGCCCTCTCCAGCTGCAGCTTCCACTGTTATTCCCTGGATGGATGTTTGAGCATAAAAATAAAAGGGAAGCAGCTGCACCTTTCAGGTTAGTTCTTCATATACAGAGTCTTCCCCTCTCAGGATCAGGATTCAATTTCTTCTCCCTACTCAAACAGCGTCACTGCAAGGGGTTTGCTGCAGCTTCCCTTTGTCCTGGATGTCCGGGAACAAAATTAAACCAAATTACTTGTGTAAGAACTTACTGTGTTCCTTTGACGCTATCACAGTACATTGATGTTTATTATGCTTATAGAAAAGAAAAAAAGATCCTATTTTGCTAATGCCAAGCTTGTCAATAGCCAAGATCAGCCATTCAGGCTCCTGAGAAGAGACCTTTGTCTCGTACGAAGTGCGAGGAGCCAATCTTTCCTGTAACAGCCATCGGTCAGCATCCACTTATTTTCCCCCCCCCAGTGATGTCAAAACTCGCAGTTCCTGTGACTCAGCCCACACCAGACATACCCTGCTCCTTGGGGCTCTTCCTGGTGGTGCTGTGGGAGAACGTGTCTTTCAGAAAGTATCTTAAGGCACCTCCTTGCAGCTTACTTTGGGAAGCAGGATTTTCCTTGAGGAAATAAACGATCTTAGCATAAGCCTGACAAAATCTTTAGCTTCCTGATAAAGGAGAGTTTGGGGTGTTTCCCTATTGCACAGGGTTGACCCACCACCCACAGGGTGCAGTACCACCCCAGTGCTCAGTTCTGGGGAACAGGGCTGTGCTTTTCATTATTTAGCATCTCCAGTTTCACATATTTAATAAGATCTTGTCACCAGCTCCTCAGCCAAAGAAACCACCCACTGACAGCCCCCCACCCATCAGTGTGTCACTGGTAGGGGCTGGATCTTTAGGGTCCCTTCCAGCCCAAACCATTCTGTGCTTCTGTTTCTCTGTCCTCAGGAGAGCAGCAACCATTCCTGCACAACTTTGTCTATGGCCTCTCCAGCCCTGTGTTTCTTCCCTGCCTGCAGCAGGCAGCAGCCATCACCCAGCACCCTTGGCCTTAGGTCAAGGCTGCTCCACAGAGCCCAAGCTCCCAGAGCTGCCACCCATCTGCAGCAGCTCAAGCCCTGAGAACAGTTTAGCACCTCCCAAACAAAAAGTCATTTCCGAGCTCAGGGCCAGGGAGCCCTCCCCGGGGCTGTTTTTAACCCCATGAGCTCAGCATGGGACACACTGCATTGCTGCCACCCCACACACAGCTCCATCAGCCTCACTCCCCCAGCAGACAGGGTGCCACCCCAGCTGAAAACACCATCACCATGCAGGCAGCACCTCCTCTTCCTTTTGCTGCCTGCCAACCGAATCCTTCACCTCCCAGGCTCAGCCATCCCAACATCTCACATTCACCCAGATCCTTCATTCCCAAACCTCCTTCCCCTAAAGCCTCCAAACTTCCCACAACCCTCCCCACACCACCACCCTCCCCCTCAGAGCAGCCTTTGCTGGCGTTTATCCCCATGACTCAGCTCAGCTGGGGCAGGGCCAGCCGGAGGTGAGCCTGGTTGATGCCTCTGAAGCATTTTACTCATCACAGGGCTGGGCAGGCTGTAACTAAAACTTCTGCACTTCTTTCCAGTTTAAGTGCAAGTTCTTTATCTGGTCTAGACATAACACAACTGTGCTTGTGTGTCTATGAATCATTTTACCTTGGTTTTATAGCTCTAGGTGGACATGTTCACTTGTTTAAATTAAAAGCAATGGTTTCTAAGTTGAAGTTCCCCCTAATGTTTTATTTTTTAAGTAGGTTGGGGGGCGGGATAGGAAGTGTGCTAGTCATTGCATAATTTAAAGTTGGCTTTATCTGGTGTTAATCTCACATTCTTTGCTGGTGTAGTGCTGGGATGTCCTGTGCTGCTACCCAGCATACCATCATCTCACAGAATCATAAAATGACTAAGTTGGAAAAGACCTTTAAGATTGAGTCCAACTGTCCCTGTCCTCTCCTAAACCGTATCCCTGAGCACCTCATCTACCTGTCTGTTAAATACACCCAGGGATAGTGAATCCACCACCTCCCTGGGTAGCCTGTTCCACACCTCAACAGCTCTGTCAGTGAAGAATTTTTTCCTAACCTCTAATCTGAACCTGCCCTGGCACAGCTTGAGGCCAATACCCTTGTTTTTATCTCCTCTCACTTGGCAGAAGAAACCATCACCCACCTCATGTCACTCCAATGACTCCAGCACCTGCTCCAAGCTTCCATCTTTATTTTCTTTTATTCGCTTTTTTAATCCAGTATATAAAAAAAATCTCATCCTCTGAGCCCATGTTGACTTCTTTCACAGTGTTACATACTGGGTTTCCTGAGTTTCTTTTTGTTTTTAGCTTTAGTAAGCACCATTTTCTCTTTATTGCTCCTCTGACTGCATATGATCCCATACAGACAGGGCACTACAGAATCTCTCCCTGCAGCACATACCTCTTACCTTTCTATAGGTGCATCCCTTTGGAAAATGGCAAATTTTCTCTTTATTCTAAATTATTCTAATTGTCCCATTTTGCTTTGTGCATTCCACTTAGGCTCAGCATCTAAAAAACCTCCTGTCAGGCTTATGTGTGCCTAGAGCCACTGGCTGTGTTACTTCAGTGTCCCTGGATATTTTCATTTAAGCTCTGTCTTTGTTCACTCACACAATTAAAATGCTCCGAATTAGTTTTGAATTTAAAAATACCCCCAGGACATTGTCACAACAGTACCTGAATGTTGAAATCTGAACCAGGCAAAACTGGATTTGTCCCAAATCCAGCTGGTGACGGTCTATCATCAGCTGAAGTAAAATCATCACCATTAAAAATGCCTTTATTCAAGACTGGAATTTTTTCCTTCCAAAGGCTACGCTTCTTCAAGGAAACTGTAGAGCCTGTGACTTGCCTGACGCTGCACTCCAGACCAGATGATCAGGATAGTTTATTCTGGCATTCATGCATTAAAGCTTACTAATATCCGGGCAAACTGCAACCACAACTGCTAGAGAGATGGTCAGATATGATAAAGGAGTTGCTGCTTCTAACCCAAAAATGCTCCAAATTAGCCTACAGTCCTGCTGTGGCACCTGCTCCTCCCACGGCAGCTATAACACAGTGGCTTTTGCTTTCCTGTCCTTTTCATCTGAGCTCTCCACTTTTCAAACTGTTCCTGTTCACAACTTTGTTAGAAAACTGGCCTAGTACAACTTAGACCACTTCACCTCCATCTTCTCAGCGACAGAGAGCCAGTGTTTTACCATGACAACTGTTGCATTAGTGTCTCCTCAGTTCCTGACTCACGTGTGAGGACTCACTTGGAGGAGTTTTTTCAGTGCTCCAGAGAAGAGGAGATGGTGCCAGACTGGATGGAAGCAGCTGTCAGGCTCTGCTCCAACACATGCTCAGCAGCAAGTGGTGCCTCTGATGACCCTGTGCTGGGGCCATGGAGTGTAAAATCCAGGGTAGCTCTGTCCCCTCCTGCCACCACCCAGTCTCCTGAGCGATGCTGCATGCACCGTCTCACTGGTACCCACAGGCAGGATGGCTGGAGGAATGAGGAGTTTTATGCTGTGGGCTGTGGGAAGGGTCACAACAGGAAAAAGAATCGGTTTGAATGGGTATTACAAATACAAAAGATACCCATGAGGGTACAACACAGGGTGAATCACCTTCACATGAAGTCTTTTGCAAGGAAATAACAGGACCCAAATGTTTATCTGAGAGTCAGGGTCAGAGAACTGCTGCACAGCATCTCCCATTGGTCTGGCTAATCCATCAGGTCCTCTTGAAACAGAGGAGAACATTAAAGGAAAAGCATTAAACATTTCATCCTTTCTCAGCTGGCAATTGGTGTCCCATTATGGATTTCTGAAAATTATCTGCAAATGTCTGAAGATAGTGCAGCACAACCACTGGCATGCAGCCTTGGAGGTGCCAGCCATTATTAACCCTTTAACTGAAAGTGTCCATGAAGTGCCAGATTACCCCATTTCACCCTCTGTCACACTTTCTGAGGAACACAAACCTTAACCAGAACCGGTTCTTCGGCATTTTAATTACAAGTGTCACTACAGCAGCCTGTAACGCACACCCAGGGATGGGCCATTTTGTTTTTGACTTATTTTTTGAACTTTCTGCCAGTCCCTAAGGCATATCTGGATACCCAGTTATCTCTGATCAGCTGGAGGAAGGTCAATGATGGGAGCTTTCTGGCTCCCCCATGTATAGATGGACAATGTGAGATGTTTGTCCAGCTCCACAGCTACAGCCCTGTTTCCAGCTTAGGACACCAAAGGTTTCTACTCTCACACAAGAAGGGATGACATTTCTCTGGGGTCATGGCATCATTACTGGCATCTCTCCAGGCAGATCCAACCCAGATTTGCTTGGAATTTGCATTAACGTGGCATAACGTGCTTCAGAAGACACCTGTTTCCCAGTCTTAGCATTCTCCCCGTAACCAAACAACTCCAGGCTGGTTTATGTGACGGAAGGTTTCAGCCGGGCAGGATTTGGAGCTGCACTGTCTGTATTTAGTATTGACTTAAGTAACTGTGAGCAAACTGCCCATCCCAGAGCCAAACACTCTTATCTCCTACCAGCTCAGTTCCTTCTGCACTTAAAGCAAAACCACGCTTTGGAGCCAGGAATGGAGTTAAGGCGATGAGGGAGAGGACAATTTCACATCACTTTCTCCCGCTGTTAGTGGCATCCCCAAAATTAAACCTCCTGCCAACAAGTGCCCCTGCTGAGCTGGCCCCATCTAACTCCCGCTTCAGCCACCCAACACTTACCTGGGTCTGGACTAAACTCACTGCAGAGTCCCCAGAAGTGACGTGATGCACCATGCTCTGGCATTAATCCGTGGGACACAGCCGGCGCCGTGAAACCCCAGCGCCACGCTGCACACGCAGCTATAGCTGGAGCCCTTCAGGAGCCCGCAGAGGGGACTGTAGCATCTCTGCTCTTGGAGGCAGTTGACCCACCAGATGGGTGATTTTAAGAGATGAGAGGGTGAAGATACACCACCAGCGGCGCGGGATCGCCCGCTGTGGCTCTGGCTCTGAGGTGCTTCCTCTTCCTGACGTCACTTCAGTGTTCCACCGAGTGAGTAAAAAGCAAGCAGCTCATAGCCTTTTTTTTTTTCTCTTTCAGTCTTCTTTTTTTTAATAGCTAATTTTAATAACTTGTTCAATTTTGTATTGTTTCAAAGGTAGGGAGAATTGATGCTTTATCTCAAAGCAGCAGGGAAAAGTCAAATAATATTCCTGCATCTAACCATATTAAACAGAGAGGGGGAAACCCCTCCAGTTTTCAGAAAATCAGGCAAAACTAGGACTCTAACCAACCACTCTCTTAATTGTTTTTAACAGATCTCTGCTGCGAGGGAATTGATACTGTAGGCAACCTGCTTTGGCAGGGGGGTTGGACTCAATGATCTCTTGAAGTTCCTTCCAACCCCCACAATTCTGTGATTCTGTAACACTGCTTTCAAAGTGGGTGAACAGAGAGAAGTAGAGTGAAGTAGAGAAATAGGGGTTGCACATTGATGGCAGAGGAGAAAGTGCTTTGGGATTGCAAATTCTGGCTCCAAACACCCAAGGCCCCAATACGACGTGTTTGTCTGGTGTGACACCACTCAGCTATTCCAAATTTGCTAAAAATACCTTCACAGGGGAGCTCTACTTTATTTCTGCTGCTTCTGGTGCCCATCTGGTCCCAGGAAGCCACAAGCATACAGCACCCAGGTCCCATGGGGCACATGGCTGGTCCCAAGAGGCTTTCTAAGAACCATCATTTTCAGACAAGGTGCTTGTGGCTTAGTTAGGAGTCCAAATACCAATTTTCTTGCAAACAGGTGGCAGTTGCATGGCCCCTCCACTCACCTGCATTTCCTTGGGTGCATCATTCTGTGATTCTGTAACACGCCACTACTTAGAGCCAGCTGCCTCATTATTTCATATGACCACTGAGCATTTCTCAGGACGTTGGCTGCAATTACAACCTTTCAGAGAAGGGGAAGCGAAGGTTCATGTGGTGCCAGTGGCTCAGCTGCAGCGACCAAAACTTGCTTCACAGAAACTGGGGAAAATGAGGCTTCACTGCTTGCAGCAATTAAAAGTGACAATTATCTTACTGCTTTCTGCAGCAACTGCACTTTGGTTTTGTTTGTGAGGGACAGGGAAATGACATAAGTGGGGAGGGTGTGATTCCTTTTGCAGATTTACCCTCAGCAAGTGAGGATGTTCCTTGGAAACTCTTCAGAAGTGCTTGATTCCTGGTTTTTGAAAGGGTGCCTCATCATCACCCTGAAACACTTCTCCACCTTCCAGCTCCTGGCAGAGTGGCTTTTGTCAGTCTGCTGGTTCAGGCTGAACCCACAGAGCAAAGCGCTCCCAAAACTTCACATGGTGATGAAAAGAGATTCCCCAGGAGAGATTGGGGTGATCAGATCTGCAAAGAGAATGTGGGAAAAAGATGGACAAGGAGTAGGTTTGCACAAAGTGTTTATATTAGTGCCAGTACTTGTTTGAAGGTCAGCATTTATTTCAGTGAACTCCAGGTATCAGTGAGCAGCCAAGTCTGCCTGCCTGGATGAGACAAGGAGAAGCTTGCTGTCCGAGACACCAGCCTGACATAGAATCATAGAATGATTAGGGTTAGAAGCAAATCCCAGAGGTCATCCAGTCCAACCCCCTGCAAGAAGCAGGGACACCCCCAACTAGATCAGGTTGCTCAGGGCCTCATCCAACCTGGCTTTGAACTTCTCCAGGGATGGGGCATCCACCACCTCCCTGGGCAACCTGTTCCAGTGCTCCACCACTCTCACAGGAAAGAACTTTTTTCTAATATCCAATCTAAATCTCCCTCCCTCTATTTTAAAACCATCACCCCTTGTCCTGTCACAACAGGCCCTACTGAACAGCCTCTCCCCATCTTTCTTGTAGGCCCCCTTGAGGTACTGGAAGACCATCTCACCCTTGCACCCCAAGTCCTGCTGCCTTTGTAAAGTACAGAAGACATGATGCTGCACATTGCCCAACTCCTTTGGCTGACTGGAAACTGAGCCTAAACATCCCTCATGGCAAACACCAACCTCAGACCTTTGAAGATTCCGATGATACCCTCCACTGCTTGTTTNCCCCTTCATTTGATTCATTGTTCCTGCGGAGGGAAGTACTGCTCAATAAGAGCGCGTAATTACCACATTTCTGGGTGGAGGCTCAAACTGATGCAGTTTGTTTGGCTCTGAAGGCTGGTTTGTTGGGTTGGTTTTTTTTTTAAGGAAGGCTAAAATTGACTGTGACCTATAACTGCTTCTTTCTAGGGAGGTTTTACATTCCCTCTTGGGCTAGGCATCAGTCTACCTGAATGATGTGGGCAGACACAGACCTATACAGAACCAATGCACATACGCAGGTACCAAATCTCTCTTATACACGGATGGATGTGATGAAGTGTAATTTATCACTTGCAGAGCTCAGCCAGGGAAGGCTGCTATTGCAATCTCATTATCCGATGACAGTGATCCCAATGACCTCTATGTGATAAATGCAGATCAGGAACAGCACAGGCTTTGCCTTTCTGGCTTTATATATCACAGAAGCTTTTGTTGGCAAAATGTATATATGTAATCCATAGATAACTGGATTGCACACCCAGCTAAGGTTTGCTTAAATAGACCCTTACACTTAGCTAGGTGACTAAAAGGATGCAACTGAGATGGCACAGTGCAGCACTGTCCATTACTTTGTAATAAGAAGCTTACTTGTAAATATTAAATGCCACAATAAGATTATTCAAGTACACGCTTAGCTATTACATGCTTTCGACTGAGTTTTTGTGTTTGAGAGAGATCATATGAACTATGGCAATTTATTCTTCCAAGCTGGAATATAGAAAGTTCCATCTGAATATAAGGAATTTTTTTACCTGTGAGGGCGATGAAGCCCTGGGCCAGGCTTCCCAGAGAGGTTGTGAAGTCTCCTTCTCTGGAGACATTCAAGACCAATCTGGACCTGTTCCTGTGTGATCTAATCGAGGTGATCCTGCTCAGTCATGGGGGTTGGACTAGATGATGTTTCAAGGTCCCTTCCAACTCCTAACACAGCACTCTGGTGCTGTGAATAAGCGGGAGTGGTGCATTCAGACAGTGACCTTACAATGCTCTTCCTGTGACTGCACAGGGAGCTCTGTTCAGCTTCAAAGAGCAAAGGCCACGCTGGGATGGGTCAGAACAGCAGCAGCAGGACCTGCCTCTCCCCATCACGCTGCCCTCCTGCCTGCTCTGTCTCGCTCGTCTCTTCCTCGGTCATGGCCGCGTAGGGAGGAGGAAGCCTCTCGAAAGAGGAGTGTGACAGAGCCAGCGGCCGCGGTTCCTGCTTTGGGGGAAGATAAAATGTCTTCTGGGAATTGTAGTTCTCAGGAAATACAAACTTGCAGCCTTCCTTGAAAGGAGAGCCAGGAAAGCTGTCAGCCCATGACCTTTCCTAGTGTTCTGCTGCAAGGGAAAACATGTGGAAACTGAGAGAGGGAAATTTTTATAGGCAAATCAGCTTGGAAATTAGCAGACTGTGGCAGGAAAACTTGAATGTGTGAAGGAGAATTAGATACCGAGGAAGAAACTTTTTACCTCAACAAGAATTGGGCAGGGGGGTTGTTTCTTGGACCCTGCAAAGAGAAACTATCCTTGGGCTGGCCAGAGACCCAGGCACAGCTAAGCCCTCATGGCTTATGGGCAGTGAAAATACCCTGGGCAGGGTTGAAGGAAGTAGTTTTGCAAGAAGGAGATGGAGAGTTTGGACCTCCTCCTGCCTGGCATGATGAGGGGCTCCTCTGCCTGCTGCTTTTGCCTGGGGATGGGGCTTTTGGGGCAACACGTGCTGCAGGGCTGTTAAACTGAAGCTGCAGATACCACTAAAAGAAGAACCTGTTGGTAGGATCTAAGAATTACTGATGAGGGCACTATGTTTGACCACAGCTCCAAGTACTGCTTGTGGGAAAGCATTTCATATTCTTATTCTGGAAAAAATAAAGACCATGATGCTCTTGTTTACAGGAAGAAATGCTGTCCTTTGGCTATGCAAACTTCAGTACAATATGTTCTCTGAAGACACGTTACCCAAAGCCATGGAGGCTCCTGGGAGAAGAACCACCTCTCATTACCCTGCTCAAACCCTGCACAGCCCCCAGCCCTGCAAACCCAGACCTTTTGGTCTGTGCCCATTCCTTGTCCTGTGCCATCCAGGTCCCAGCAGCCCAGGCTCTTGCTGGGAAGCTGGGTTTACCTGCAAGCAACGTGGCTGCAGAGGTCTTCTCTGACACTGGTGCATACATGGCTGCTGCAGCCTCTCTGGGCTTGGTTAGAGGGAAAAACTGCCCTGGGTTACCCTGCACTCCTGCTTTGGGGTACAGCATCAGTGGGAGCACTGAACTTACAACCTGAACACTAAATAACTGGAAATAATAAGCATGGGAAGATATTTAGGAGCTGAGTGGGGCCCTAGGACAATAAAGGGTGGCTGGTGGTAGCTCATTCTTCACCGCCTGCACATATGGACAGCAAGCTGACAGCAGCAGGTAGAATTGCAGCCTCACATGTCTAAGACCTCTTAGATATAATTTTCTACTTTAAAAATTTAATT
The DNA here is from genome assembly GCA_013399135.1 of Heliornis fulica. Classification (NCBI taxonomy): domain Eukaryota; kingdom Metazoa; phylum Chordata; class Aves; order Gruiformes; family Heliornithidae; genus Heliornis; species Heliornis fulica. The sequence goes on along the minus strand of VXBZ01005948.1, from coordinate 18,550 downwards.
AATTTCTCCTGAAGCAGCACAATACAAAACTGTTTGTCCAGATAACATCACCATTTTCTAGTTTAAGAAGCAGAGAGAATGTGACAGCGAAGAGCATAGCTAAATTAAAACAGCGATTCCCATCTCCTACATGGGCATTTTGGCAATTGCTGTTTCTCCAAAAAGAGCAAAGAACAAAGTGGTGAACAAAGAAAAGAACAAAGGGCTTCTAGACCAGAGTGCTGGTGGATGGATTCTCCAAAGCTAGAGTTTCACCTGAATCCCCTCGTCTTTCTCTGGATCTACCAGGTTGGCATCAGTTTAGAGGGGAATGGTTGTATTTTCTTTCTCAAGAACAAGCTGTTGGCATCTCTGGGTCTCCTTCCCCATAGCTGGCAGGGTTTCAGGGCTCTTGCATTTTTTTGGGAGGGGAACATTCTGCATTACAGGAGAGCACTGAGGAAAATTGTAAGGAAAGGATGAGAAGTAGGAGCAGCACTGTGGAAACACCACACCATCCAGAAGTACCACCCGATCCAACCATCCCATTACCTTCTCCGGAAATCAGAGCTGGCCACAAAGGGTCTGGGCTGAAGCAGTAGCCAGGAGGGATGAGGAGAGGCAGTGCCAGCAGGTTCAAGCACCCTGGTTAAGCTGGTCTCTGTTTCCAGAAGAACCTGGTAGTGGAGTTATTGTTTTTGTTAATTGTACTGTCCAAATTGAGACTTATGGACCTGATTTTCTGATGCTAGGGAGCAGAAAATTAATCATAACAGTATACAAACAACAAGGTTGAGTAAAGACTCAGCTCAGCCTGTCTTCCCAGAAAGAATGTTTCATGAATCCCATGACACCATCCTGCCATGTAGTTTTCCTGGGGTTCTGAATTTCCCAACACTGTGATGTCTGCCCCCAGTTTGAGGTGAATGAAGGGATTCTGACTGACCAGCAGTTTAGCAGATCAACTCGGTGGTAGCGTTAATCTTCCTCATTCAACAGTGTAATATTTTATGTGCAAAATGCTTCTGAGGCTCAGTAAGCAGCACGAGCCTTATTTCTGAGGCTTGTTAAACCTGTAACAGGATTTCACAGAACATTAGGAGTTGGAAAGGACCTCAAAAGATCACCTAGTCCAACCCCCTGCCGAAACAGGATCACCTAAACCACACAGGAACGTGTCCAGATCGGTCTTGAATGTCTCCAGAGAAGGAAACTCCACAACCTCTCTGGGCAGCCTGTCCCAGGGCTCTGTCACCCTCA
>VXBZ01005948.1:7244-17278 GCA_013399135.1 Heliornis fulica | reverse complement strand
CCCTCTCACTGCACTGCTCTCCAACAGGCCAGTCCCCAACCTATCCTGGTCCCTGGGGTTGTTCCTTGCTAAATCTCATTAAACTTCTCCCTGCCCAGTCTCTTTGAATGACAGCAAAACCTTCTGATGTGTCAACCACCTCTCCCAGTTTTGTGGACCAGTTGGGAAGACCAGTGTTTTGCCTCCTGCACTGACCTAAGTGCTAAGAGGCACATGAATAACCACCCAGATCCCATGAGCAGAAAGCAGCTCCTCCCCAAAACAGTCCTTTGCTATCATGTCCAGAAGGTGCTGAGCAAGAGCCATGCTGGTGGTGCTCATCAGAGATGCTCCAGATGAGCTGGTGTCTCCTGTACAGCTCTGCTGCATGCAGTTTCAAGCACAGCCATTAAGGCTGGCCTGAGCACGCAGCTTGCTTACCTCTTTGCCCAGAAGTTGGATGGAAGCTTATTGTTCACAGCATATTCCTCTCATCTGAGTATAAGGAGTCCAAGTGATAAGGATTCCATCATCTCTGCTGAGAAACTGCTCTCCTAACTACCCTTTCAGCTGGGCTAATACAGTGCTCAAAGGTGCATGTTTCTATTGCAGCCTTTACGGGGGGGTGGTGGGATCTTGCTATGACAGAAGAGCCCTTCAGCCATCAGGCAGCTTTGTTCCTATGTAGGGGCCTGGAAACCCTCCTTATACCTGCTGTCCCCTCACTGCTCTCCTCTGTTGCATGCACAGCTCATTGCATTTAATTCAAGGGGGATTAAGCCAAAAGCACGGAGTCATAGAATCCCAGAATATCCTGAGCTGGGACTCATAAGGATCATCAAGTCCAACTCCTGGACCATACAGGACCAGCAAAGTCAGAGCAGGGGACTGAGCACATCATCCAGACGCTTCTTGACCTCAGTCAAGATCAGGGCCGTGACCACTTCCCTGGGGAGCCTGTTCCAGTGCCCAACACCCCTCTCAGGAAAGAGTTTCTTCGTAATTTCAAGCCTAAACCTCTCTGTCTCAGGTTCATACTGATCTCTCAATTTTATCCCTGGTCCCCAGAGAGAGGAGATCGGTGCCTGCCCCTTTGCTCCCCCTCATCAAGAAACCACAGACCACGAGGAGGTCTCCTCTCAGCCTCTCCTCCTAAGACTTCCCCTCCAGACCCTTCCCCATCCTCTGCACACTCTCCAATATTTCTGTGTCCCTAAGCATGGAATGGCCCCGTGTGACCAGCAGATACAGGGCAACAACAACCAAGTGGGACACCCACCACCACATCACCCCACAGGCCTTGCATCACCCCCATCCCGGGACACCTCAGGTTTGCCCTCCAGCAGCGCAGGGACGGAGAACACGCAGGCACCTTTGTCTTATCCACTACAAGACTCGCCGAAACGCTCCGGCGCTGCCTTTGGGCGATGAAAAGGCAGCCAGAGAACTGCCCTCTCCCACGAGCCCCAGCCCTCAGCCTATGAGATAATATAGACCGGCCTTTTCTTCGCAGCTGTATTGTTTTAGTGCTTGGAAAACAGCAGCAGGCTGAGCAATGAGTCATCTGTCACTCGATGGGGTTAAAGTCATTTCCGCTTTCCGTTGCCATGGGGAAATCAACGTCCTAAGATTTGTCCTTTCTCCCACTCAAACATGTGGGAGTAAGAAAGCCTGAAACCCAGCAGGGCTAAACAGGGTTTTTTTAAACAATTTTTTTTTTTTTAAAAATATATTTTCCTCCCCCCCCCCTCCCATCCCCCTTATAAACAAACTTCCCTCCGTGGCCTTGCAGCTGTCAGTCTGTTCCCGGAATCATCCGGTTAACAATGTCATTCCCCTCGGATTGCAAAAAATCCAGAAGCAGAGTTTAAGTAAATATTTGACATTCATATAGCAGTTGGTCCACGTTATCACTTACAAGAGCCTCTGTTGCTTGTAAAGCTTTATGTGTACGTTCAAGGGGGTTATAAACTTGGTATTATACAAATAAAAGAGAAACTTGAAGAAAAAAAAAAAAAGTAAATTCAAGTAGCAGCTCACCCAACATTCACGACATTGTGAGTAACAGAAAGAGGAAATAGCAGTAAATACTGTTTGTTAAAAGCCTGGGTAATGTATAGCTTATATGAGCAGCAGCATAGCAACATCTAGTGTCGATCAGGGATATAGCTGATATCGTTATACTTCATTAACGGGAGTTTGAGGAAATCTGGCTTTTTTTTCTGGACCACCACCCACACCCTCCCCCTCTGGCCAGCCACAACCTCAGCTCCTTCTCCCTCCTGTTTCATAACATGCCATTTGTCACGCTCTGTGTCACTGCCTTTGTTAGCTGTGCAGAAGCACAGTCATCTGGTGATGCTCCCAGTCTGCTGTGTCGTTAGGAAAGTTATCGTGGTTGTACTCAAGAGCCAGCTCAATGCACCTACAGGTTTGAATGTGGATCTTTGCAACAGTGGCCAAAACTTTTAGCACCTGAACTGGTATTAGGCAGTGATGCCAGCCTAACAGCCAATCACCTCACCAACTGTGACAATCCCTGCGTGGATTAAACATTGCTGGTGAATGTGTAGAGTGCTCACAGTTCCTCTTTTTCCTAGAAATGAGCATCCAAGTTGAAAGGCTGAAGGGCTCTGTCAGAGAACACTGGTTTCACATGAACACAGGGGTTACTGGGTTACTCACAGTCACAGACCATCTATAGAAAAAGGGATTGAGGCACATTTAAATCTATCACCATATTTAAATCTATCACCATATCCCACAGAGACACTTCATTTAAGAGGCACGTGATGCTCAAAGTTCCCAGCTGCTCAGCTCCTTTGGAGTTATACCTTATGGATTAACGCTAGTTTTGATGAGTTAACTGAACTAATCTGTTAAGTTTAATTAATCAAGCTTGACTTTTGGTTTGGTTTTTTTTGTTTGTTTGTTTGTTTAGGTTAAATTATTTTTAATGTCTCTCTATGAGTTTAACATTTTTTTTTCCTTTTCACATAAGCAAGCCCTTATATCAGGGCTCATTGAGGACTAGTTAAATAATGTATCTCCTTAGATTACAGCTCCCATTACAAGGGGTTTGCTTCATCTTCAGTAAAATAACATCCTCTGGGTTTTCTCAAACAAAACAAGATTCATGAATGGCTGCTTTCCAAATCCTGCTCTGTCTTGCAACACCCTGTGAACAGACTTTTTTTTTGCCACGTTTAAGTTTATTACATGATCTAATTAGCATGACTGTGTAGGTGCCTGGAATGCACTGGGGTAGGGGAAAAGTACAAGTGTACAAAATGCTGTGGATAATTTGCAGATAATTTGCTGCGAGGACACACTGATTAAAGACATGGACCCAGATCCCTCTCCAGAGACTTTTCAGCAGGATTTTGGGAGCAAGGAAGGAGAAAGCAGATCCAAGTCTGCAGCAGAGGAAACAGGGGGAGCAGTTGAATTTTTGTGCCTTAAAAATAAAATCACCTTTACAAGGTATTCATTCAATACTCACATTTGTTGCTGTTGTCTCCAGACAAAACAACTCAGTGAAAAACAATCAAGAAAGGTGGGGAGAGGCTGTTCAGTAGGGCCTGTTGTGACAGGACAAGGGGTGATGGTTTTAAAATAGAGGGAGGGAGATTTAGATTGGATATCAGGAAAAAGTTCTTTACTGTGAGAGTGGTGGAGCACTGGAACAGGTTGCCCAGGGAGGTGGTGGATGCCCCTGGATCCCTGGAGAAGTTCAAGGCCAGGTTGGATGAGGCCCTGAGCAACCTGATCTAGTTGGGGGTGTCCCTGCTTCTTGCAGGGGGGTTGGACTGGATGACCTCTGGGAGTCACTTCTAACCCTAATCATTCTATGATTCTATGAAATGCAACTGTGATTCAGAGTGAGGACTGCAAACCCATCACCTACACCGTGAGGCTCGCTCTTCAGCAGAAAACAAAACACCACTCTCAACAGTGAGAAAATGTGTGTTATTAGCCATCCCAGCCCCAAGAAAGGCCGTGGGGTGTCAGTTGGGACCACGCAGCCAGCGCAGAGATCAGAGCTCCACTTTGTTAAGGCATTCACACCACCCTGACCAAGCTAAATGGGAAGTGAAGTCACAAAGCTCTGGGCTCTGAAATGACATTTTAAAGTTACACATGCTCTCTCAGAGCCTTCCAAGGGGTCAGGCACTGGGCACATCTGGCATGCCGATCTCCTCACTCAGGAGCATGAAGTCATCCTCCCAGTCGCATTCCTGCAGCAGGAATGTGCCATTTTCTACGTGTCACTTGACTGACTTGAACATTGAAAAGAGATTAATACTAATTTTGCTGAAGATGGGGCATATTTCAGAAGATTTTGAGCCCTGCTAATTGTGTTTTAATTAAACTAGGAGGGTGTCTGGTGAAGAGGACTGATGCTATTTGAAGAAACACACCCTCCCCCCCTGCAGCCTGCTGTGCTACTCCATAAATCAGTTCGGTGCTGAATCCCACCCAACGGGGTGAATGTTGTAGAGTCTTCAGAGGTTTAATGTTTACATTACCACTTGCTAAACGTGCTGCTCTGCTTTCCCCTGCCACACAGTGGGGATGCTGTCGTTGCAGCAGCATGAGGAGCCACCACTACGAGACCTGGCTTACCCTGGAGCGTGTCCATCCCGTTGGGGTCTCCTTTAGGAGGACCATGATGTGTCCTGGTGGTACTGACACCACTCTGGCTGGTGGCAGCACTCCAGCTGGGCTGAAAGCAGTTTGAGGGTTATCAGCAGCACGCCCCGGGGATTGCAACGATAAAGTACACAACACAATTGCTTTGGCTCTTGCAATCAAAATATTTGCTGTGGCAGGCAGGGATAAAAAGAGGGATCCAGTCTGATGAGCAGCAGGAGGCACCCAGCCCTAACCCCTTCGAAACCCAAGGCCTGTCTCCCATCACACCCAGGAACAGAAGCTAGGAGTGACCTCCAGCCTCCAAAGCACCTCCCAAAGCCTGCAGTGACCTTATCTTTCACATCTGGGGCATTCAAAGACACTGACTGCATCAGTTGTGCCATATGCTGGATTTCAAGTCACAGGCTAGACCCTAATCCCTCTAAATCTCTTTGCTATAAACATGCTACATCAACAATAACTCTCCCTGGGGAGAAGGTGGTCCAGCTCCAGAGGGCTCATCCTTGTCCTGCTGAGGGTGCTGGTTCCATTCTGGCTGGAAACAACAGCTCGAGTTGCCACCAGCCAGTTTCTGGTGCACTCTGCACCGGGAAGTGGTCTGTCCCCTTGGGAAGGGGATGAAGGAGTAACTCAGAAATCACAGGATGGGCTTTCTGCAGCTCAAAGTGAAGGGCAACACCTCTGGAAAAAAAAAACAAAACAAAACAAAAAACAACAACAAAACAGAAAACATATTCCTGTGGGAAAATGGGCCTTATTTACTACACTGCAATACCTCCTGTTTCTGTAGAAACATCTGGAAGATAAACAGATTAGTGCTCCATCATGCCAGGTAAACAGCTCTCACATGCCATGGCTACGGTCTCTAAGGAGCGTCTGTTTATTATGAACCAGCTCTGCCTCAGCCTCAGCTACAAACCCTCGCTGTGAATCCAGCAGGGAGAGGCCCACAATGAAAGCAAAGGGCTTGTATGAAGTCACCAGAGGGATCCTTACCACCCTGGGGATTATATGTTGGGTTTTTTTTTTTAAATCCCAGAATTTTTGCCTTTTTCCTCGGTTTTTTTCCCCATTATCCTTCATTCATTGGCTGGAGCCTTTGCCTCGCCAGTAACATTTGGGAGGGAACCTCAGTAGGCAGAACAGAAGTATTATCAAAGGAAAGATGTTCATACTGCTACAGAGATTTTTAAAAAGTCAACTCTGTCTGAATTATTTATTTCCTAGCTCCCACGAATCCTATTTAAATGGAAAAATGCTTGGAATTACATGAAACTAAAGGCTCCCTGGAGGCTCTTGATAAGCTCTGAATTTGCAGGAGATATTGATGTATTGATTATGATCATGCCGTGATGATTTTTAATTTCCCTTTACAGAGGAAACCCAAACATTCTCATTCTGAACCAAATTTGGATTGTTATGGGGGTGTAAGTGTAAATGACCCTCCCCAGGGTTATGTTGGTGCAACCAAGTTCAGCTCTTTGGTCCATTTCCCAAGCTCGTGCTTTTCCAACAGGACGCTGGAAGTGATGCAATGAGACACGTGCAACAAGCAGTGCAGGCAGCAGCCTGTGGAAGCCTCATCCTCCTCACTGAGTGGGGACTCAGCCTGGTGCCTCCTCACAGAAACCAGCTGGTTGTACAAATAAAAGCCAGTGGGGTTTTTGGGACAAGGTCCTGTAGCTGGGTTAGGAGGTGCTGGTGGCCATGTGGCTGAGGGTGAAACAATGAGGAAGCCATATCAAAACAAGGGTTGGTGGAAGAGCAAGTCTTCTCCCCACTGGAGGAGAAGACCTTCAGGACACTCCTACCCTTGGTTTTGCAGTGGACTTGATAGTATTCTTGCAATTTGGGAGGGCAATGAATTAGCCATGGGGGTTTATACCCATGTACTCCCACCACACGGCTGGCAAACCACAAACCAGATTGTTCTTTTTAATCCAAAAGGAGAGAGAAAAAGTTTTCTGAAGGCACTGTCATTTCTGATGCCTCACACCAAGGCTTTGACTGCAGTACTTTGATGGCTTCCCTACCCTTCCATCAACCTGGGGATGTTTATTTTTCTTCAAACATAGCTGTTTGCAGCACGCTAACAAGAACTGAAGATCTTTTAACAGTGCTATTTGTTTACTCAAGACATCAAAGCCTTTTTTTTCACCCCCCTCACAAGCCTTGAGTCAGACCAATCTGCAAACAGCCATGCAAAACCAAGGTGTGTTTTGTATAGAACAAAACAAAACCACAGAGCACTGAAGGTGCAGATATTTTTCTTATCTGAGATTCTAAATTTAGCTCTGCTTCATCTCTCATTCTTCAGCTTCTCAAACTATTCATCCCTGAGATCCTCCCCTACCCACCAGTTTCAGCAGCCCTTCCTATTGCCTTCACGTTGGGTGGAAGGATGCGACCACAAACATGGACGGTGGCACTGATGGCAGCTGACCCACACCAAATATTTGTAGCATCTATGAGCAGATGTGTCATCTCGTTTCATTTTGACAGTCATGGTGCTGTGCTAAGGGAAAGCAGCACTGAGTGGTTTGCATTAGGTCCTGTCAGCCCTGGGCTCAGACCCAGGCTGGGGTGCTGGGCAGTACACAGCAGCAGCCACAGATGTTGGCAGCAAATTAAACAACAAAATCTGCTGAAAACATCCTAAGAAATACTGGGGCATCCTTTTGATGGATTTCCTAGATGCATTGAGGCTATTTTAAGGCCAACCCAACTCCTTACGGTGTAAACAGGATTTTTCCTTCTATGGAAGATAAAGCAGCGTAAACGTCACCATTTGTGTATCACTGGTATCTCCAGTCACAGCTCAAGTATTGACTCACCCCAAACATGTATCCCAGTGTTCAAAGCCCAGTGGCAGTTTTCAAAGGACATGAAGTGTTGGGAGCATCTCCATGCAGGACCACCTCACTTCTCTCCATGGAGGAGGACCTTATTGCTCTCTACAACTACCTGAAAGGAGGTTGCAGTGAGTTGGGGGTTGGTCTCTTCTCCCCAGTAACAGGTGACAGAACTCGAGGTAATGGCCTCAAGCTGCGCCAGGGAAAGTTTAGGTTGGATATTAGGAAGAACTTCTGTACTGAAAGAGTCATCAAGCATTGGAACAGGCTGCCCAGGGAGGTGGTTGAGTCCCCATCTCTTGAGGTGTTTAACAGACGGGTAGATGCGGTGCTTGAGGACATGGTCTAAGGGTAGACTTGGTGGCGGTAGGTTAATGGTTGGACTGGATGATCTTAGGGGTCATTTCCAGCCTTAAAATTCTATGATTCTATGATCTACTGGAGTGGTACAGACAGATGGGCTCCCTCAGGAGCTGTTCAACTGGTCGGCTGGGGTATGGGCAGCAGGGAAGATGAGGGCAACAAGGAGGGAGGACAGGACAAGGACTGACTGGTCAGGTTTTTATTCCACAAGGAAGCAGCTCACCCCAAGCTGCATTGGCTGAAGGTTACAGAGCGGGCAAATGCCCCAGGCGTTCCGGGAATCGGGAATGGCGACGTGCAAGGTCAGCCGGGGTCAGCGATGCCGATCTGCACGGACAAAGTACAGTTAGTGAGAAATGCTGACTACACCTGGTGGGAAGGGATAGTGTGTTAAGGGCAGTTCTCAGCAAAACCCAACATCCTTTGCAAAGGGCTGCTTGGGGGTGCAGCTCACCCTGGAGCAGCAGGGGAGGAGGTGCTGCAAGGTGGGGGGAAGATACCCAACGCAGGAGGGGCTGGATGCCCTGTACAGCAGTTCTTCCCCTGGAACACACCATGAGGAGATGCAGGGAGTAATGCAGCACAAACATTTCACTAGCTTTACACCAGGCAAGCTGTGCTGGCACAGCAAGCTGCAGCCAAGGAGGCTGCAAAAGTCTACAGCACACCCTGGTTTTGGCCACTTCGCTTGATTTCAGGTGCCGCTGAGCTTAGACATAACATCTGGCTCAGTGAAGCAAGGCTCAGCCTCCCAGGGGTGAGGAAGAAAAGGAACAACTGTTCCCTGGTTCCTGGGTCCCCATGGGTTGGGAGCAGGGATGTGGTCCCATCAGGGGCATGGCCAGGCTGCACAACACTCAGGTGACTCCTGCAGAGCACTTTCAGAGTCTTGCCTTAAGAAATAAAGCAAAATGGCAGAGCTTAAAAAAAAAAAAAAGAAAGTTAGAGTGTAAAATCTCTTGCCAGAGAATTTAAAACAAACTGGAAACTGATCATCTACTCATTTAAACGATGTGCCTGGAGCTAAACCAGCAAGGCTGAATAATCTCTGCACTGCTTTCATCCTTCTTCAATTTTTTCTTTGTTCCGTCAGCCACATGTGTGTTAAGTGTAAATTGAAGGGCTTTTAGCTGGAAAAGCAGATTGTGAAAAGGGCTTGGCCCTCATCTTATAATTCAGCTTCAGTATTACAATTACTCTTAATAGTGCTCTTATTTTGTTGCATTATTTATTCTGGCTAAAGCCTTCTAGGATCCCTTAAAGGCTTTTTTTTTTCCTGGTGGATTTAGCCAACATCCACTCATGAATCCAGATGTTTCTGCTTTTATCTATGGGAATTTTATGGTATGGATATGCCAAGATTACAACTTCAGGCTCAGCCTCAAGACAAGTATTTTTTTTCAAATTCCCTAAATCAAAAATGGAAAGTGCCATGAAAAAACCCGGGCCTTGCTGCACTCAGACTGCCAGAATGGAAATCAAACCACAGGACACTATTGCTCAAGGTTCTGGATCTCCGTTGAGTCTCCCATGTCACAGAAGAAACGAGAGCCCAGATCGTGCTGTTCTCTCCGTTCTCAGACACAGACTCTTCCCTTCAGCACATCTTCAGCTCTTCTTTCCATTCACCAGCCTGAAGTCCAGAGCAAAAGATAGATACATGTGGGTCCAAGATGCTTACACTGGGGAAAAGCAATTACTCACTGCAAGCCGGAGTCGCTGCTGGTGTGCTTCAATGAGGGAAAACGCGCCTGTGCACGTCAGCTCCCCAGCAGCAGCACAGACTTCAGAACCAGTTTTGACTGGGGAGAGTCAGGAGAGTAAGGACAGCAATGAAACTCACCCAGCCTTGATGGGTCCTGCTGAATAGCACAAGAGTCTGCTGTGTCTGACGGCGCTTTGGATGTACAACCAAACCCAAGCTCATTCCTTGGCTGGGGTGAGGGAAGCAGCGTGAAGCAGACATGAAAATAACCTTAATAACGTCCTGGGGCTTCCTTCAGGCACTTCCCATCATGGTGTCCTGGGTTTCTGCCCTGCTCCCTGTTAGTCAGTACGAGAGTCCCGATTGCAGCCACCGTGGTGCTCAGTGCCAGCACAGGATCACAGAACTTCAGGAGTTGGAAGGGACCTCGAAACATCATCTAGTCCAACCCCCATGACTGAGCAGGATCACCTCGATTA
>VXBZ01005927.1:103074-156514 GCA_013399135.1 Heliornis fulica | reverse complement strand
GGAGCCTCCTCTTCTCCAGGCTCAACAGACCCAACTCTCTCAGCCTGTCCTCGTAGGAAAGGTGCTCCAGCCCCTTTATCATCTTTGTGGCCTCCTCTGGACCCTCTCCAACTGTATTCCTTTAACTCCCTGCATCTAGTCAGAAGTGGAAAGATGCTTTATTGCTTGATCAGGGCTGCTTGTTGAGTACTTTGTGCCCAGTCCCCACAGAGGGATGTTTGCTGCCAGGCTTGGCTCAGCACCCTTTTCCAGACACAGGTAGTGGTGGTACTTCCCAATCAGTGAGTTCCCAGGTAGCATGGGCAGCATTTTGCTGCATTTTGCTGCTGAGAATGGTTTGGACTTTCTGTGAAATTTTGTATTCCCAGAGAGGGGAGTATGGTTTGGGTTTTTTCCTGCTTGGAAGTAAAGTGTAAAATTCTATGGCTTCAGGGTTGGTTACTCTCTTTAACTCTTCTAAGCTTAAGCTTGATAAATTGCTAGAGTTGGTAGTTATTGACTGAGAAGTATGTTATTGATCATCAGAAATATAAAAAATAATTCCATAGATTTTATTAAATTTCAGATTCTGCCCTGAGAATTGCCATCGTTTCAGATCCTTTCAGATCCCTTATGTACCAAGGGAGGCTCACATAGGATCATGAAGTATTTTGTGTTATTAATACATATATAACATTTCAGGAATAAAAACAACAGGCAAAGAGAAAAGTTTGGATAATCCTTTTATCTTATTTTGGCTTCTAGTGTATCATGTAATTTGCAGTAAAAGACAATTCATGCTTAAACATTGAAGTTCACTGGCTCTGCAGTTGGGAATGTACCGATACAATGTTGGAACTCTTAATTTTGAGGGGGAAAAAAAACTCCCAACAAAACAGAACCCACAACAAAGTTAAAGTGACTGGAGAGACCAGTCCATGCAAGAGACCATTCTTGGAGTCATTCCTTGGTGCTCACAGTATGAGAAGTCATAGTACAATTCCTCAGTTCCTGTCAAAGGCCAGAGCTGTGTCATTAACCTGCAGTGACTGACGGGGTGTGGGAAGAAGCCTGGCTCTCCTCTAAGAGTTACCTTTCAGACTGGAAGGGTTTCTGCTCAGGTTAATTAATTGATAATTTGCATAGATCATTAGAAAAGTATTTCCTTCTTTATTATTATTATTTTTTGTTAAAATCTTACTTGTGAGGTGGTGTTGATCCTGCTTGCGATGTAGGAGTACATTACACAACAGATGACTCACTGCACCGAGCCCCGTAGCACCACTGCTGTTGTCCAATGGAATGAACCATTTCCCAATGACACGTAGGAATAATCTGTTTGATGACATAGTTCAGTGAACAATGTTTTGGCAGCAGGTCCAAGTGAAGCACTTAACTTTTCCTCCTTCCTGATGCGTGCCGCTCCCTCTGGTGTGCTGGGGCATATCCGTGGGCATGTAGGATACCTGGGCCTGTCTGATGGTGAAGGAAGTGGTCCCAGTTCTTTACTTTCCATCAGCTGTCATGTTTTTCCAGGTTACAGACAGCTTTGCTAGACCTGGCAGAAAACCTTTCCCTCCCCTTGAATGGTGAGCGCTCGTTCCTAGCCAGGGCAGCTGAAATCTCCTCCCACGGTAGATGAGCCCTGGAGATGCCACAAAGGGGAGCATGGTTGTGGTTTTAGCCAACCTGGGGAATCATTCTGCCTTGCTGCAGCCACACAAAAACCCTGCTGGGAGGGAACTGCATGGACAGTGAGTGCTCACAGCCCTGACACCGGGACATACACGAAGGGGTCACGTAGGAGAGAGGGGAGTGCATCAGCCTGCTGTTACTGTTGGCAGCAAGCTCTGCTCTGGCATTTCGAGTCAGCTTTAGTGTTACATGGCATCAGTCTGTGGCCTCTTGTAAAACAGTGCTGGGTTATGGCAGCCTCTTGCTTCAAAACACTGCAACAGATACAAAAGTTGTAAATGGTTCTCATACCACTGGTTCTTCATCACAAACCACAAGCACTTAAGAACCGAGTGCGTATTAGAGCTCTTTCAAGAGGAGGTGGATGTAGCGGTATGTGTTGTGTTGAAGGAGTTAAATCACCTCTGATACTGAGTGTTTGCTGACAGCTAGTAAATATAGTAGAATTTGGACAAGTGCAGGATGTTTGGGATAATGAAGCACAATTTATTTGCTATTTGAACAGATTCTTAGAAAAACTATTGTCTCTCAACAGGAAATAGTCTCTGTCTAAAGGGAGGGGAGAAAAAGAAGGTTTTGTGGATACGACAAATTAGGAGCCTACATGTGTGGGTCTTAAAGATACCTTAAAAACTGCAAACTGGGTATTGCTTTTAGGATAATGTTTAGGGGTTTTAGGCTCTAGCACATGTTGCTTTTTATGGCAAGGTGAGTACCTGGCAAGGGTGCTTCAGCTGAGCAAAAATGTGAAAAGAATGAACTAAAGGGTAAAAAAGGCTTAAGGTGAGTCCCCAGGCAGTATTTTGTTTGGTTGGAGTACTGAATTTCAGGGATTTTTGTTTGTTATTAAGGGATATCCTAAATTACAACTGTGGCCACTAACACCTGGAATTTCTGGACTGTTTTTCAACAGTCCATGTCACTTTAAAATACATCTTTGGTATAATTAATTGGGGCAACAGGGGGTGTTCAGGGGTTTTAGACTTGATTTCAGTAACTTTAACATTTGAATATGAAACAAAGAAACACACCAGTAGAAGCAAGAACGAAACAGTTTTAAAATGTCTCCTTTGTTTGTGCCTTTAGGTGGCTGTCAATGCACACATCCCTCCAGATTATCTCCTTAGGATCTGTGAGAGACTTGGACCCCTTTTAGACAAGGAAATCCCGCAGAGTGTCCTAGGGGTGCAGACTCTGCTCGGTGTCGGGCGCCAGTCTCTGTTAAGGGCAGCAAAAGGTAAAGAGTTACAATTTCTGTCTGACCTTTTACTTTAATAAAATTGTGAATTTTATTTTAATGATCAACCCACCTTCTGTTTTGATTCGTATTGTGGTGTCTGTGCATGTTTACATGAACCTTGCTTTTGCCTCCTGTGCTTGTCAGCTTCCTTGTCGCAGCCTTGCTAAAATGCAGTTATTGTTGCATGTATTTTTCTTTAGAGGAAAATGCAACCTTAAGCTGCTCTTGCTGACAGTTGCCTGATCTTGTTCCTTGCTTCCCCTACCTTCCCTTCTCAGCATGTTGGACTGGTGTTTGTATAAACGAAGGGATGAACTGGGTCTGAAAAATAGCCATTTTCTTTAAGATACATATTTACATGCCTGTGTCTAAATTAACTCAGCAGACTTTATGTTTTGCTGGGTTATTTTTCAGGCTGATTTGTTCCATTATTTGATTCCCTGACCATACAGGCAGATGTGTCATCTTGAAGGGCAGGGTGGCATTTGGGGAAGCTTTTGGAGGGCAGGAGGAGGTGAGACTGCTTCTTCAGGGATAATTCCTGCTTGTCCTTGCTTAAAGATAATGTGAAGGAGAGCCCCCATTCCTTTCATGAATAGGGCACCAGTCTTATTCCCTTTGAAAAACTGCTCTGCCTGAGATACTGATCACTGGAGCACAGTTTTGTGTTGTGATTAAACAGATCTGAGCACCATCTGCTATTGAGAGGAGCGGTTCCTCCCTTCGCTCCTCACTCCGTGTCCCTGCCACTTCGTTCCCGTAGGATCTAGAAGTACTTGATCCTGTGATGTGCTGATTCAGAGAGTGAAAATGTGGCAAAATTTGTCATTGCTGTTGTAGTGAATTAAATTAGCTCCTGGAAGGATCAGAGTGCTGGAGGTGATTCAGGCAGCAGGAGCATCAGTCTGGGAGAGGAGGGATGGGGTGATGGCAAGGCTTTCGGGCTTCAGTGGCGGTTGAGTGCTTCATTTACTGCATCCTGTGAGGTCACACTGGGATGTTAACAAGGACTGTAGCATTCTGCTGATCTGCTGGATATCAGCTGGAGGGATGTGCAGTTTGCAAAGTTATGCAAAGTTTTGTTGGGTCAGTCTTGTTTTGCTTGGGTGGAGCATTTCAGGTTTGCAGGGGAGTCTGCAGAGAAGCGTTCCTTCATTTCACATTCAGTTCGCATCCTAAAAGGAACCAGCAACAAAATGTAAAGAGAAAAACAAACATTTTTGTGCAAGGGAAACAGAAATTTCTTAGGTGAACTAGGGGACAGAGATGAGATGAATCACTAAAAGATATGGTGGTAAATTTATTGCAAAGTTTTCTACTTCACCAGTGCTGTTTGATTTTGGGTCTCTGGCATTGTGCTCTTTGGTGTGTACACCATGCTCGCTAATAGCAATCAATGGACCATTTTCAAAGTTGATTTATGAGGATTTCTGCTCCCCTTAATTGTGTATCAATGTGACATTTCTGTTAACCATTGGCTGATTGATTTTAGAAAGTATGAGTGCTGCTGTTAGCGTGTGTCACTAATGCTCTGTGGATCAGGATTTTATCAGAAGGGGTCTTTGAGTCACATAAGCTTGTGTGCCTCATATTTAGAGACCTCAATGGTGATACATGGACCCACCAATCTGTGGCACTGTCCTTCTGTTTCAGTCCTTTTTCACCATGGAAGCTCATTTCCCTCCTTCCAGATGGCCAGAAATGGAAGAAGTCCAGGTCTAATTTCTGAGGCACTCTGAACAATCTCAGAAAAATCACTATTGTTCTAGAGAGAAGGCTCTCTGAGGCCAGTTGGCAACAGATGCTGGAGAGTCTTTAAAGAAAACAGGCCTCATTTTAACAACAATGTTTTTTGGGGGTTGGGGTGCAGAGGAGGGTCTGAAATGAGGGCAGACTGGCACCAATGGCAGGAAAATGGATTTATTAAAAAAAAAAAATTAATAGAATCTCACTTCTCCCACTTTCAGGGCGCAAACGTGTGTGTATGTGCATTCTCAAATGTACATTCCCTAAGAGGAGGGCTGGTATGTGTTGGGATTGCAGAAGGACTGCATTCATACCATACTGCCTCCAAACAATGTGCACCCATTTTTTTCATTCTCTTTTTCTTCCCATCAGTTTAGACTCTCTGCTCACCAAAATGGAGCAAAAGGAAAAGCTGAAAACCTTTATGGTCGTACTGCTTTGGAACTAGAAATGAGGAGAGAGCAGTCTTAAGCCTTAGATCTTTGACAAACCATTTAAAAAGGCAAATCTTACTTTGGGGTGCTAGGAGTGGGTGATTGTAGGAATAGTAGGTCAGTTAAAGCCGAGCTGGCTGGTTGTTTTGCTGACCCTCTGTTAATTTTGCCGGTACAGACTTCAGACATACGCTATGGAAAGGATCTGCCTTCGCAGCTCTTCACCGGGGCCGGCCTCCCGAACTGCCTGTAAATTATGGGAAACCACCAAACGTGGGTGAGTGTTGAAACTTACATAAGGTTGGGTTTTTTTTCTGTTTTTCTTAATTAACCTTCCAGCTGAAAGTTATTCCTACTGAATGAAACGCTATTATGGGATTGCACCAATGGCTTTTTTGACATTTCATCATGAATTAAGAGAAAACAGGATTCTTGCTGACAACAGAATAACCCTTTTTGTATTACTCAGGCATGAACCTTCAATGTATGTCCATGGGCCACATTGCAAAGCTTTGCATGTCAGGTTCCTGTTAGGAGGATGATGTGCTGGAGTATCTTTTTATGATACAGCTGCATAGTATGCACGTGTGCTTGTAAGACTGAACAGACGTGGCCACAGGAGCACACAGACAGTCTTTTCATTCAGGAACCTTAGCCAGAACAAAGCAACTGGCTCCCAGAGAAACCTTTTGACTTAAGACTTCATTTTACTTTGATTCTGACAGAAAACAGACTGCTTGCAACACCCCTCTCCAAAAAGGAAACATTCACCAAACCAACATTTTTTTAGGTGGCTACACAGCTAGATAAAGAAAACTCAGATGCATGTAGGCATTCAGCTGACACAGCATCAAAGAGCTGCTCTGCTTTTCTTAAACTGGAAAGGATTTCCCTTGCACAGGCTGAATTTCCATTAATCATTTTTATAGCAAACAAATTGGATTCTTGCAGACATAAATACAAGTCCTGTTGGTCATGATTTGTTTCTTCTTAAGGTATTTTACCTGTATTTACCTTGTGTTTGTGCAAATGTAGAGGCTTTCCCTGGCTTGTTAGAAAGGTACTTGGATGTATTTCCTCTGTTCCTACAACAGCTTTTCCTCTGTTTGTTCCTCTTTGCTTTTTCATTGCTAAAAATTAACCTCTGTCAGACATGAAAGTGACAGAGCCTGGGCTGTCTGTGGCCAGAATTGATTGCACACTTTGTGTAAGGTCTGTGGTGCTGTGGCAGGAGTGTCACAGGGTGGCCAATTACTGACAGGTCTTCTGTATCAAAAAGAAATGCTTGGCTGGGAACAAGTGTTTGGGGAACTGGGGCACTAGGACTTTTCCTGCATTTGTCAGCTAGTTTATGAGTCATAGTGTGGACATTAAAAAAAGAAAACTATTTCCATATTAGCATGGTTACTTCTGTACATATATATGTGCTTGTTCTCTTAGGCTGGTTCTGCAGTTACTTTAATGCTAGCAGATGGGTAAAATCCAGCAAACAGGCTAGATTTTACATTCATTGCACACATCCAACTTCTCTAGTTGTATTGCTGTAAGGACTGCTGGATTGATTCTTTCAGAAGAGGAGAATCAGACTGTGTATTTTTGGAATATGTGATATTATTAACAAACCATCCCAGCAGATTGAACTACAGCATTTGTCATGCTTTTGTGACAAAGGGCTCTAATTCCTTCTTGGTGACTATGTGGTGACACAGAGAACACAATGGCTGGTTTTGGTGTTTTCCTATGAATTGTTTTTTAAGAAATGCAAAGGTGTTATAAGGAAAAAGGGTTTTGATTGCCAGGAATTCATTTTTATAAGTATTAGTTCCTTGAAGAATGCAGTCCTCCTTGGTGCAGATACATAAACTGCTAGTAAGAGAGGAAAATGTGTATAGAGGTTAAGATAAGTCAGCTATACTTGAGCTGTACTTAATGCTTAAGGAGGCAGCAGTTTGGTTTTGGGATTCCATTTTGTTAACCCTAAAGTAGATTAATTTTTTTACTTCCACACATATTTACAAAATGGGTTGTTTTGGTTTTTTTTCCTGGTGAGTAGTGGCAGCCACAGAAATTGCAGTGTGTGTGTGTGGCTTGTTTTAAAACACAAATGAAGGAAGTAAGGCCCAACCTCTTCAATATTTTTGCATAGTTACAAATTTCCATACATATGGTTGAGCTTTCTGGAATTACTTGCTGAAGTAGTTGGGCTGAGGTAGTAAACACCCATCACAAGGCCCATTCATGAGCCAGATGAAATGATTGTGTAATTGCCTGGGCAGACTGGTAAATAAGGTGTAGAACCAGCAGCTAGAATATTCCTGTACTGTTTCCCTCCTGGGGGTTAAGATTTAAGCTTGCCACTGTGTGTTTTCTTGCTGTGGGAGTGGGATTGTTGGGAGAGTTGCTAGCTGCTGTGGTCTGCCTTTCCCTCTGGATGGTCTGGGGCTGGGCCCTTGATGCCTGTGCTCCAGAATATGAGGCCATGCCCAGCAGAACTGGAGCAAGAAGTCAGTGTTGCCTTTTTCCAGCGAGTTTGTGCAGAGCTGGATGTAAAGAGATGGGGGAGACTCCAAGAAAGTGCTGACCGAAAGTGCTGACCGGTGGAAGTTGCTCTCAGGAATGTGGTGTTGTGTGTGGAGTCTTGGAGGCCTGTGGGATCCTCTGGGGGAGGAGAGGAAGGGAAAACGCTGTCACAGCTTTCTGCTGCCGGCAGCTGACACCATGAATAGAGTGAGGGGGTCTTCTAGGTTGTTTCTTTGCAGGTTTGGCAGCAGTGGCTCGTTCAGGGCTCCCTTTGTGCTCTTGCAGTCAGTTGACAGATGGGTCAGGCTGTACCAGAGCAGTGGGAGTTACTCACTTAGGAGAAACCTGCTTTTGAGTGCCCCTTCCCTTTTGTCAGGACTCTTTTTCTTTTTTTGTTTCTTTCCCTTTTTTTTTTTTTTTTTTTTGCAGGCAAGACAAAGCAAAGTAGGAAGAAGATTGTTTTCCCCCTCTAGTTGATTACTAGAGCTATTTTAACTGGAGCATGAAAATCTTCGTGGGTAACTGTTATTGGTGAAAATAACATGAGAGCAGAACCAGGCAGTTCCCTATCCCAAGCAGTTCAGCTGGGTGGAAAGGCACTCAAGGTGGTGAAGCCACTGTAGGCCTGCCAGAGAGCAGTGCTGTGATGAGGTCAACACTTGATGATGGGTTTTTGGCTGTAAATGAGTTCCATGAGGTTACCAGCTAAGAAGGCTGGGATGCTTTGGGTTTTGGGTGCTTTTACTGGGTCTATGGGTGTTTGTGGTCACACATCCGCTCTCTGAGAAAGTGTGTGTGTGTGTGTGAGCCAGCTGTTGTCTTCCCCATGTTCTTCTGAAACCCAGAGTTGTGTTTCTTCTGCACACTGTGAGTGGAAGCCAATCTTCATGCTTCATCAGGCTCTGGGATGAGGTCACAGCTTCCTTAGGACATGTCCTGGCTATGTAAAATGTTACATCCTCGTTACAAAGTTGTAGTGCTTATTTCAGAGGGTAACACAGTCTGATGTGAAGCCATCACCCTTAATCCTGGAGAAGAAATTTGTAAAACAAACATTTGTATGAGTGTTTTAAGTATTTTGTTTTCTGGTTTTGCTTGCAAAACGTGAAGCAGAGGTTTATAGGGAGAGGAAGAATTCAAGCAGTTTGAAAACTGCTGCAGCTGGTGGGTGACTTTGTACGTGCTGGAATGTTTTAATTCCTTCTGAAGCTGGTACTTAACTTTGAAATTTGTGGTGTCTGATGAATGTTGCTTAAGTTTTGTTTTCACTAGTGGGTTCCTGTTGTTGGGTTTTGGTTTTGTTCTTGCTAGGTGAGCTTTTCTGCAAGGGGTTTTACGTGTATGTGATTTAAGAATATCTGCTGTACAGCTTATGTGACTCCCATCTGTCCCCCACCACTGTGCCTGTACTTGCAGCAGGGACCCAAAGCTTTATATTCTCTTAATTCTCAAGGGAGATCGAGGAGACTCCTTCTGATTTTTCAAATAGGGAAAGAGACAGGAAAAGAAAAAAAGTGAAATTACTTTCACACCCTCTGGAGTGGAACTGATTGCAAGTCTGGGGATCAAATGGGAAAGTTAGGTGCTGAGTGCCAGATGAAAGGCTGGGTGAGTGAGGTGCCTGGCTGCTCCTTACACCTTTTAGTGTTTCCTTCTGAAAATTGATAGCAAACATCAATGGTAAATTTTCCAAAGGATTGCATGGAAACACTACAGCATACAGAAGGTGTTGTGGGGATCAGAAGTATGCCTGTTGGATTCATGCAGTTCTTTGTGGTTAAGAAAATTGTTCAAGGCCATTTGAAATTGTTTAAAGGCAGATACACTGTTAGTCTGTATTTAAATGCTTCAAGCACTGAAAGTCACAGCAGCATTACCATAATGCCAAATAGCTACAGCTCTGTGTTGGCATTACAGTGTGCACAGTGTGGGGGGGGAATTGGAGGTGTAGTATTTTTAAGAACTTAGCTCTTTCTTAGCTTTTAAGTGGGCATGCTTAAATGGTAAAATAATGTACAGGCAAATCTGATGGTACCTTTGTACAGCACTTATCACCACGGGATCCCTGTGCCCTCCTGTCAGAGGTGTGAAAAGGCTTTGAAGATTTCACTTTGACTTTGCTAGGGAAGACAGTTTCCATCTCAGTTCCTGCATAGTATCAGGTATCAGTTCAGTAGTAGGTGGATAGTAAATTAATTTGGTTTAGCATGTTTTGCTTTTTTGTTGCTGAATGAAAAGCCAGCATTGATTGAAGATAAGCTCAGGGAGGGAGCCTGGGCCTACATCTTTTAGGCAGTTTTTTCCCTAGTATGTAGTGTTGCATCAAGGGATTAAAACCAGTCCAGAATTCAGAACATAAAACTAAGAAACAAACATACTTTCTGTAAATCTGGAAACTATTTTCCTTGCCTGTTTAACACTCTGAGTAGGTATAAACGCTTCAGCCTGGCTGTTGTGGGTTAGTAACCCTTTGCAGCGATGCTGCTTCACTTTATAGATTGTCTTTTAACATTTTCTGTAATTGTTTTGTTTTGTGTAGGAGGATACAATTAAGAAAATGGGTCAAGTTGTTTACTATACTTTTAAAATAAAAGATTGAAAGGCACTGAAGAGCTTGGTGCCACTCCTCTGAAGCCCTGACGAGATAAAGGGTTTCTTCAGGGAGCTTATCGCAAGCACTCAACAAACTCTGCCAACACATCAGCGTTAGATCTTTGAGTGTCATTGAAAAAGACTCTCAAAACTTTAAAATCAAAAGTCTTACGTGGAATTTTTGTGCATTTAGACTTCAAGCTGCTCTTGTAAGGACTCCTAGGTACAGCAGTTGGAAGTCTTTAGTTTTTTCTTGTGCCTGCCATTCTGTTGAGTGGGGCTTTTTCCACAGATGCCACATATTTCTTCTTCTTGCAGATACATTGCTGCAGAACTGCAGTGATGCTGCTGTTGATTATAACAAGAGAGGTTTTATGGAGAGCATGGGGTAGACCACTGACTAAGACGTGATCTGGAACCCATTCCAAAGAAAGAGTTTTACCACAGAAAGTCCTGCTTAAAATAAACTTCTTTTACTCCAAGAATAAATTTGTTGTAAGGGTTAGAAGGAAATTATATGTTACTAATATCAGGCTTTCCAAATCCATATAGAATAAATGTAGCTGTTGTCTGTTGATGAATTGGATGCTTGGAATGACTTCTGTTGATGACAGATCTCTTGTTGTTGCTTTTCTTCTGTGAAGCAGCCAGGTGTGGTGGTGTGGTGGTGTTGTGGTAGGTACTGAAAGGATTCATCAGGCCTGCGCTTTCTTTTTACAAGACTTTACAGAATATTCTTGTAAAGTGGAAGAGGTTCAGATTTGTGGATTGCAATAATAAAGCTGTTCCCAAACGTTTCACTTGATTGAATATTTATTGTCTTTGAGTTCTGGACAGAATTAATTTCTTTTGCTTTTCTCTCCCAGTAAACATCATTTCTGCCAGGCAATTAACTGGATGTGGACGTTTCAGCCACTTGTTCCCAACACCCACTTACCAACACATGAAGATGCACAAGAGGATTTTGGGACATCTCTCCTCTGTTTATTGCATCGCCTTTGATCGCAGTGGGAGAAGAATCTTTACAGTAAGTTTAAACCCCACGCTTTTCTTGGAAGATTGCTTTGCTTGGTTTGATTTCTTTCTTTCTTGAGTCCCACAACAGTCTTTTAGTTACTGATTGAGATGCAGAGGTGGCTTCCAGAAAAAGAAAGGAAGAAAAATCTGTGAATGTATGGAAACTCCATCTCTTTCTATGCTCATATGCACTTTCCACTTGACTTGGCATTTTAAAATTGCTCACAGCTTCAGTGGACTGAAAGTCAGTCAGCTCTTTGCTTCCCCATGCAGACCCTTACAGCAGGGCTGTTCCAGTCCAAAGCTTGCAACTTTCACTTGAAACACATGCTCATTTTTCTTTATTTATCATCTTTCTTGCTGAATGGCACCTGGAGTATTCTGGGATTTGGAATTAATTTGCACGGTGCTTGCTGGGTCTTACCTTTTGGTGACCTTGGGTATGCTGGCAGTCCTTCACTTACACTGCAGTCAAAACTTGGTGATAAATGGAAAACCTCGTTACATCATCTGCAATTTACTTCTCTACTAAATTTTCTTTCTAGAATTTGTAGTATGTCAGTGAATATATGAATAGCACTTTTAAGTTTTTCTCCAGAATATATTAACATAAATTTCTGTAATAGCTCCCTTGCTTTTTGTTGCACATATTTAAACATTAACAGTTTTTTTCAAATTAGCAATGCATCTTTCATCTGTTAATGTTAATCCCTGTCTTGTCTTTGCCCTTGTATCTTATCAATAGGTGTTTAGAAGCAGATTACTTGGCAGGCTAATTGTTGTCTTTGTGTTCTTGGTAGCTTCTCCCCTTATTATAAATTGGTCAGATAGAGATGTCATGATAATTACTCCAGGCCATCGGGAGGGCCTTTCTAAAGAAATCTTTCTCATCCACGGTTATATGAAGAACTGAAAGTGATTTGTGTTTGAATTTAGTTGCAGTTAATAAACTGGTAATTTACAGTCAAAGGATGTTGAAATTGCAGTTAATTTCATTGTGTTATGTTTGTGAATATGTGTTGGCAATCCCAGACAGAACTTTGAGTATTCTTTGTAGTATCTGAGCAGTGGAAAGTTCTGTGAAATGTCTAAAAACTCTTGGAGATGCAGGGACTGAGTATGAAGTTACAAAGCTACTGCTGTAGATAAAGTATTTTACAGTGAAGTGTGTTGGGTGTGTGTGGTGTCCTGTCCTGAGCGGCCATCTCACAGACGCAGTGTTGCAGTTGCACATTGATGCAGTGTCTCCCTTCAGGTGGTCCAAACTTCTTCAGTTTGAACCTCATGATGCAGCTGTGTTACAGCTCTGGGAGCAGGGCAGAGGCTCTGACATCCATAGGATGCTAAGTGTTCTTTTTCATAGAATCATAGAATCATAGAATGGCTAGGGTTGGAAGGGACTCCCAGAGGTCATCTAGTCCAACCCCCCTGCAAGAAGCAGGGACACCCCCAACTAGATCACGTTGCTCAGGGCCTCATCCAACCTGGCCTTGAACGTCTCCAGGGATCCAGGGGCATCCACCTCCTCCCTGGGCAACCTGTTCCAGTGCTCCACCACTCTCACAGCAAAGAACTTTTTCCTAATATCCAATCTAAATCTCCCTACCTCTATTTTAAAACCATCTCCCCTTGTCCTGTCACAACAGGCCCTACTGAACAGCCTCTCCCCATTCTCCTTAGAGCTTAAGTCTTAATAATCACTTTGATTTTACCCTTGTTGTGATCTGGCTCGCAGGGTTAAACATGACTGTTGGTAGTATGTAGTGAATCATTTTACCCTCTTAAATTATTACTGAACTGTTGTGAGAGCAGTTCCATTAGCAGCACAATCATACCTCAGTGTGAAACACAAGGCCTCTGAATCCTTGACCCCAGGAGATGATCCCAAACTCAGTGTGCCTCTGTGGAATCCCCCCGATGTTCTGGCATGTTCACGGCCCGGTAGCGGTTGCGATACGGTACCTGTGGCGCGTGTGTCGCTTTACGTAACCGTTGGAAATTTTTATGTGGCATTAGGGGTCAGATGACTGTTTGGTCAAAATCTGGGCTACAGATGACGGGCGCCTGCTCTCGACCTTGCGAGGACACTCGGCTGAGATTTCTGACATGGCTGTCAACTACGAGAACACGCTGCTTGCCGCGGGCAGTTGTGATAAAGTCGTCCGCGTGTGGTGTCTTCGAACCTGTGCCCCTGTCGCAGTGCTGCAGGGCCATTCAGCTTCCATTACTTCCATACAGGTAAGGAATGATGGGTTGGGGTTGTTTTTTGTAAACCCTTGAAGTAAAATGGTAATAAGAGAAGATGTAGCGTGGTCACTGGGAGCGTCAGATGAGCTACCTGAGCCAGAGTGAATGGCTGGCATCTTTGGTGGCAGTCCTTGCACAGCCACTGACCCAGCAGGCACAGGGAATCTTACTAGTCAGGAGAATACTGTCAGCTAAAATCCTTATTCCACATTTCTTATTGGCTTGTTAGCTTAGCCTGTGCAATAACGAGAGGTCCCACATGTTACAGCTTCAGCAGCTGTGGTTGTGGCACAGATTAGGGGTAGCAGAGACCCTGTGCCTGTGCCATTGCAGTTGTGTGGTGAGTGTCTAGAGCTGCAGTGGAGCAGGGAATAAACCCAGCAATACTGCAGAGACTCAGTTCTCTAATGGTGGCACAGCCAATAATGACTTGTAATTTGAGCGAAAAATCCCGTAACTACCAGTCAGAAACCTCCAACAAAGTAAAATTCCAGGATAAAAAAGACAATCCCTGCAATTTATATAAATCCCTTTTATATACTTTTATATAAATCCCTGCAGGTTATACCCATAGAGGGGAACAAGTAGTGATGTTTGGCTGGGAATCCCTCTCTTCTGGAGCCTTTCTGCCTTGGATTCATCACAGTCTTTTTCCAATGTGCCAGTCATCCCTGGGAATTTCAATTTTCCCCCTCTTGCCTGCACTGCCAGTTTTGTCTGATTTCAAATATGTTGCAATTTTTGTGCTTTAAGGTATTGTTTTGGAAACATACACACAGCAAAAGCAGTTTGTAAAATACTGTTTGTTTACATGTATATATGTATGTATGTATGTGTGTATATTCCTCACAAGCTTTTTGGTAATTCAGAAAATAACCAGTCATGACATTTTGAGGGATTGGAGCTGGATTCCTTTATCAGATTACCAGATAGCCAGAGGCATTGCTACAGTTACGAAATTAAGATGGAAGACTTCAAAATGAAAAGCCTTCCTCCTCCTCAGAGAGGCAGAGGAGAGGCTCAAGAAGAGGGAGGGAGCAGTGGTCTGTCTTCCTGTGCTGCTGTACTTCACTGGGCTTGGATGCAGGAATCATTTTTGTCTTTGTAACCATGTTTGATCCAGTTCCATTCTAGAAAGAGATATTTCCTCATCTTGTTTCCCCATTAAAAGGGTCTAGGCTTGTTTTATTTCTCCCATTTATTTTTATAGAAGTTAGGATTTTTCCTCCCAGGGAGAAAGCAAAAAAAGGTACTTGTCAGTGTCCATTTACATGTTTCCAGCATGTAAGGGGAGAAAGAAATTAGCTGGTTTAACTGTTACAACTTTTATTTTTAGTTCTCTCCATCAAGGAAAGGAACAACACGATACCTCACTTCTACTGGTGCTGACGGAACAATCTGTTTCTGGCAGTGGCATGCTAACACCATGAAATTTAAGTAAGCCTGTTTTGATAATTATAATTATCTTCAATAAAGGACAAATATATTTTGAGAGAGGACTGCTGAGATAATTAAATAAGGATGTGTATTTCTCAATAAACAAGTTTCTTGGGATATGCTCTCCTGTAGACACTGTGTGTGGGGCAGGGAGTGCTTCCTGACGTGCTGGGGAGACTTCGGCATCCCAACCCAGGGGGGAAGCAGAGCTCAGGGCTTTTATTGCTGGATTTTGTACTTTGCAGCCCACATTGTGGAAGAACTTCCAGCTTCTATGTTTAGGACTAAATCAGTCTCTAAAATGTACAGGCAGAAGAATTTATTTCCTTTGAATCAGAAGAACACGCCTATGTAGATGGCGTCAAGCCCACACTTAGTAGGGAGTAAATGCTGTTAGGTTAATAGTTTGCCAGGTTTTGTTTTAAATAAATTTGAATCGTTGAGTATTATGATAAATAAATTAGTCTTTCAGTTTAGAAAATGATGGGGCTTCTGTTGAACTGAGGAAGAAAATGACTAAAATGAAAAATAAGTTTTGGCCAACTTAGGTGAGAATTGTGAAAGAAAAGGTTTAGGGTGAGCATAGTGACCTTACCTGCTGAGTGGCAGCGTGCTGTTCTTGCAGAATGGCACAGAAATAAAGTGATGACAAGTAAAATTGATGTGTTGTTGCCTGTAGGGATCGTCCTGTCAAATTTGCAGAGAGGTCCAGGCCTGGTGTTCAGATATCTTGTTCGTCTTTCAGTTCCGGTACGTATGCACTGAGGGGCAGCTGGAAGTGTTCTAATCTGTGGAATTCCTTTGGTGAGAGGACTGTTACCTCCTTTTAAATACAAATTGTATTAAACCCTTTTTCAGTTAATTACAGCACTGATCACAAAGGTTACACTAATCTTCCAGATTGGGCTGAGTTCTAGGAGGATCAGTTTGCATTTGAAAAAAACCTGCTTAACCGACATCCTTTACTGCAGCTTTGAATTCTCAAAAATAGTGATTTTTCTTTTTAAACAAAATCATGTAATTTCTCATTAATTGTTCCTGACTGAAATTGAGAGTTATTATAGAGCAACATGAGTCTTCCCCACTTTTCTAAAACCAGAAATCCTGAAATGACTTTAAACCATTTTGATGCCGTGAACTACACAATATTATAAATAAAAAAGTCAAAAGAAGAAAACAGCTTAATCACTGACTCCCCATTCAGCAGTAATTTCTTTTGAATATTTTCTTTACTAATAGATACTGAAAATGTGTTTAAATATTTTCTTTGCTATTTACCAGTGAGAATATGAAATTATTCCCTGTCTAATTTTGCATGCAGGCTGATAGAGAGCGCTGTGGGAAAGCCGAATAGTTTGTTGCATGAGTGTTGTAGCTTGTGATATTCTCTTCCTTTGGTCAGAAGAGTTTGCAGCTGGAAAATATTGTAAAGCTCATAGTTATGCTAAAGCTAATACAGTCTGAGAAACACAGATCAAAGTAGAAGTTGTCAGAGTTAACTTTGTTCAGCACATATGTTTTGATTACACTGCAATTTTCTGTTTAAAACTCGTTTGCTGCTTTGACAATAAAGCAGTAATTCAAATCAGTCGTTCCTGGGATGACTTCTCTGCTCAGACAAAACACTGTCTCTCTTAGGTGGAATGTTCATTGCAACAGGCAGTACTGACCATGTGATAAGAATTTATTATTTGGGCTCAGAGTCTCCAGAGAAAATGGCTGAATTAGAATCTCATACGGTAAGAGAAAATATTCTCGTTCCCTGCTTCACCTTAATTCAGGAACCTGGGTATTGTCCTTCCTGTTAGACTTACATTCTTTAGTTTAGTTTGCTCTTGATGGTGTGGTATGTAAATGCCTGGAAATTTGAGGTATGGGTTTTTAAAATTCCTCTGAGGCAGGAGATGTGTGCAGAACATGCTTCATGTGTCTCATTCCCTAGGAGATGGAGGGAAGAGCTAATTTGCCCGTATTCTTGAAGAAAGTCTATGTTGGAATGAGGAATTAAAGTAGTTTTCAGGCAAAATGTCATTTTTTTCCTATTAAATTTAGTGTTGAGCATTAAAGTTCAGTTGTGACCACAAATCCACACAAGAGAAAACAAAGCAATCCTGGTTTTAGAGTGTGCTGTCAAACTTTGGATCATGGTGGTAATTTCATTTAGAAAATAAAACAAGCTCAAGAGCAGCCTTTCTCAGGTAATGCAGAAGGGTTTTTGTAAAATTTCAAGCTTTTAAATATCTGCATGATGACTTTTCATGTTAGTTTTCAGGTTTGAGAATTGATAGCTTTTATTAAAATGGTTTGATGTCACAATTATAATGAGACCCAATAAAGAAGCATCATTAAACAGTATCAAATCTTCGTTTCTTAGTTGTTGCTGGGAGCAGGTGATGACTGCATGTATTTATTGTGTTATGGTAAATGATATATCAGATGGGCAAGCTTATAGCAATGCTGTTAGAGCTGTCACTTGTGAGGAATTTGGAGTGTTTATCTTTGAACCTTAATGGCCCAGCTGCCCACCTTAACAACATTTTATGGATTAAGGCTGAGGTCTAAATTGCTTCATTGAACTTCAGTGGGAGTCATGGATCTCACATTTAAGTCTCAGAGCTCCTTGCCAACAAATCTAACAAGTATTTTGCTCACAAAAGAAAAAAAAAGTTTTCTATATTGAGCAGTTCAGGTTGGGAGTAAAGTGACATTCCTTTAATTTTTGAAAGTTTTAATACCACAGACTGGTGTCAGCCCACCCAGAAAACAATCCCAAGTTTGTCCCTTGGTTATCAGGAGCTACAGACGTCAGTGGGAGCAAAGATAGCAAGTGCTGTAGCCAACACAAGTATTTAGCAGCTGAAAAATAGGGGAAACCATGTCTAAAACTTAGCATTTGTTTCTCAACAGTTTAAAAATGGAAATAAACCCAAGTTTTGTGGTTTTACTATAATGAAATGGTGCACTTTGATCTAAAAATTGTAAACCTGCCACAATTGTTTCTTTGGTTAAGCTGTTCCTTCTCCACCTTGGGGTCCTGTACCCTTGTGAGCTACAGGGACTCCTTACTCCTGCTCACCCTTCCCCAAGCAGTTTCCCCTGGGCTGTGTGTGATCCTGTGCTGGAGGAATGTGCTCAAGCAAGAACAGAGCTGCTGTAGCTTCTTCCTCCTGAACACTGAGTGTCAGGGAGTGCATCAGGAATCATTCCTGCTTCTCACCTATCTCTGGAGCAACACAAAACCATCACCTCTCTTAAGTTTTCTGTTTCAGTGTCCAACTCAACACTGCTGGGGAAGTTTTCACTTCCAATACAACGTTTCTGTTCTTGAATTTGTAAGGTGGCATGTTATAGGAAGTATTTGGAGTGTGCAATTTGCTGAACAGAAACTCGTCATTAAGATCTGTTGGGATGAGTGTTTCCAATTACAAAGCCCTTACTACTGTTTTTCCCCTCTCTCCTATTTAGGACAAGGTGGTTGCAGTCCAGTTCTGTAACAATGGTGACAGGTGAGTGGCTGTACTGGGATTTTGACGTGAGAAGGATGGTATTTAATTTTCATATATCTTTGCAGAGCAAATTTGGAAGACTGCACGAGCTCTGATTTATCTTAGACAAATTACTTTAAATATATTGCAAGATATGTGTCATATCCTTGAGCTTGGACCCATTCTCTGCTGTTAGCAACAAACCAGTCTATAACTGCTTTCACTTTCTATTTTTTTAAACTGAGCAATTTGGAAACCACATTTGTGTCCCATGTGAGAGTGCCTTCACAGGTGGCCTCGTGAGGTGCAGAAGGGGTTACTTCTGCAGTAAGAGCAGCATAATAAATGTAGTTCCAAGCAAAAGTTGGGACAAGCACGTGTTTGCCTAGAAATTAGGCAAATTAATGGTTCCCAACATTTGCTTGGAGCTATTACTCATACACAGATGGTCAGACAAGTAATTCTTCAAGGAACTGTGGTCTGATCTTTGTTGAAGGCACCTCCCTTGCAAGGTGCTTTTACCTGGGACAGTGGCAATGACACCCAGGTATATTCATTGTTTATAATGGGATGAGGGATTTGGTTTCTCAATTACTTTTCTCCTTAGTTTTAAACTAGACTTTCTTCTCTAGACACTAGACACATTCTTCTTGTTAAATTGTTTGCCAAGGAATTTGGATGGTTTATGTAATACTGCAGTAGTGTCCTATCATATTTTGGTGGGGTCTCCTTGCAACCCGCTATCTTTAGTCTTCACTGAGTCACCAGTATGTCTGGATAGCTTCACACCACCAAGTGTGATACTAAATGTGCTAAACATCACATTTCCTGGAGCAAAGACACTGTGGATCTGTGTTTGTTCATGTGAGTGATGGTGAACTGCAGTGCCTGCTTTGACCAGATACAGGAACTGAGCGTCTGGGGCAGTTGTTCTCCATGCACATCACACACAATTTAATTATCTCTAATGACACACCTGGAAAATACATTAATTTCTAGGCAAATACATGCATTTCCAGTTAATTAGTTCAGATGATAACAGAAATCCTGTGGTCTTAAAATTTATGTAGTGAACCATTCTACCCCACAGACTTTTCAGTTCTTACAACTCTGCTAAGTCAGGATGCTGTCTCATATAGCAATTAAAGTCAGGGTGCTCATGATAATGTATAAAGAGGCCTGTAGACACATCTGTGTCTGACTTCTGGAGCACAACTGTGTTGCAGAGTGGCGTGCCAAGCTTTGCTTAGTCATCAGCACCTTAATGGGTGTGGGATTATGTCAGCTTTTGCTTGTATTCCTTGTTTTGGCTTGGCAGGAGGTTTAAGGGATGTGTGCAAGCAGGAGCCTTCCAAGGAAAACTGCAGCTTTGCCAGTGGAGCTGCACCTGCACTTGGAGATCTTTGTCATCTAAAATTATGTGGGAATAATTATGTGGGAATGTGCTGGTGTAGTTGTACTGATGGTTCCTTGTCAGGAATGTGAGCACAGGTCTTGGGTTGGGGGGTGGTATTAGGTCACATAGGCACCACAAATTATGTACTGTAGCAATGCTTTTAGTGGAAAAATGGTAACTTATTTTTTATTTAATATGAAGAAGTAAAAATAAAAAGTCAACTCCACAAGCATTTTTAAACACTTACATCAGGATGAAGAAATTTAGGTCAGGGAGACTGAAAAGGTGAAATAATCACTTATTAAAATAAAGTGGATTAGGCTTGTCTTTTCCAGTAGTTCAGTATCTAAATGGAATATACTTTGAGAGCTGTTGGCCATCCTGTAAAAACATATTATTTGAGGAGCTTTGCTCAGATTTCTCAGCTGAAAATGGCCTGTGTGGCACCGATGGCCGAAGCGCTGCGATGGAGTGAGATGTGTTTGCTGGATGCTTGAGCTTTTTAAACAAAGAGCCTTTAAAAATGAAAACACTGGTGTTTGACTTCACACATAGGGCTACCTACTGGTGTTCAAATTGGTATTTCCCTTCCCTGTCTTCACCCTCTCCCTGAGTTAATGTATTCTAATGCATGCCAGACTCCTGGCATGCCGTTTCTTTTTCTTCACTGCCACTACGAACCGCTCAAGGGATTTGCTGATGTCATTAAAAACGGAATGTGCAGCCTCTATGAATTACGACATTGAAGTCATTCCAAGGCCATCTGCTAGCTGTAGCCAAATGTAATTAATGTTGTGGGATATAAACTCTTTTGTACTGTGCAGTATCTGATAGGAAAATTGCAACCTCACTGTCTTTTAATTACATTCTCTAGATCAGAGATGCGCAAACAATACAAAGAAGTGTTGAAAAAAGATTAAATACATCCTAGCTTCTGGGCTGGTGTGAATGGATGTGCTCTTGGCTTGCCAGCATTTTTTAGCCTCCTGTTTCCTGTGTAGTAGTTCCTGGATATCTTATGAGTGTGTTAAACACACCAATGTGTGGGCTTATAGTGAGTGCATACACACAGGGATATACTTCAAGGAGATCTGTACCTGTGCACATGTTTGTTAGCTACTCTGCAATAGTTAGTGCTTGTAGTGACTTTTCCTAAGGGGAATGGCAATCCTCTGCCAAGCTCCTCCACGTTTGGACTCGATGATCTTAAAGGCCTCTTCCAACCCAAGTGATTTTATGATTCTGTGGCATTCTTGCCACAGGGTTTAGCGTCCCTGCGCTGTTTCTGAGGATGGAAAAATCCCTACCCCTGAGAGCAAGAAGGGAGTCTAAATGGACACATGGGTGTTAGAGCAAAAAAGCACTGACATACTCTTACTCAGAACTTCACAACTTTTCCTTTCCTCTGTTTTCTTTCCCCACAGCTTAAGATTTGTCAGTGGAAGCAGAGACGGAACGGCGAGAGTATGGCACTATCAGCAGCAGGATTGGAAGAGTGTAGTCCTGGATATGGCTACTAAAATGACAGGGTAAAACAAACACCAGAACACACTTCACAGCAATGTTTACATGCAAACTGAAATCTTCCATCATGTAGAAAACTTAGTTACTTCCATTGCAGGCTGGTTTCAGTGCTTGGTTTTGTGTACTGATGATGCCGTGACTGTGGCTGTTAAATTACACAGTAAATTAGTACATTGGTACCTCTCTACTCTCTTGGTTGGGAAATATTTAGTAGTTTACATATGAAGCAAGAAAGTCAAACAGAGTTCATCTCACAGAAAGTTTAGTAGAACCTGGTTGGTCAAATGCTGGTCTATGTGATTTTTTAATTTTTTTTTTTTAAATGTCTGATACTGTTGTTTCTGTCACCCCTCCACAAAGTTACAGTAGCAACTTCAATAATTCATCTCCTCAGTCATTAGTGTGTATTTTAGGATATATGCTCTGTTATTTTGGCTTTTGTGCTATGGAATGCAGTCAAAAATATAATGAATAATTAAGCTTAAATAGAGATAAATGAGCAATATGTGGGATTTGAATAAAATATGGTTATGTTCAGCAGTGTCTGGCATCACAGAGCTGCTGGTGCAGGTAACTGACAGCTGCTGTTGTGATTCCATTTACTATTCCAGTAAATGTATTCATTACTTAGTAAATAATTGTAGTATAAAAAAAAAAAAAGTGTAGCCCACTACAACTTGCTTTACCCACCAGAGGATGAATGACAGTAAGCAGAATGTTAATGGGAGATTTGACATAGATTCTTTTTCCTAACACATTTGCAAGCACATTTTTGGATTTCTTAGTTCATTCCAAGCCCTGACTTGCCAGGAAGAATTCTTGTGATATGCATCCAGAACATTTCTTAACACTGCATTTTTCCTGGAGGCTTTCTAAGAAGAGATGAGATATATTGATTTGGTTCTCAGGCTCAATTAAGGTTTGCATTTTTTCTTTCTTGAGGTACTCAAGTGACTTCAGTAAGTGGCCTTGTCATAAAATATGCACAGTAACAAAAAGCAGAGATGGAGAAATCCATTAGGCAATTTGCTTTCAGAATTCTTTATGTTTCATATGCTTACATTTTCAACAAGTTAGCTGTCAGAATGCAATTTGGATTTATCTAGCAGGTTTTTAGCTCATTTTAGAGTGCTGAATAGCTTGAAACAAAGAATTGGGATAGGTGAGGATGGTGGCTTAAGAAGAACTGAAGAGAAACTTGTCTTTTTTAAGGGAATAAATAACTCTTAGTGCTACCAAGTACTTTCTGTATATTTTTTACCACTGCAGAAGACATCCTTTGCTCTCCTGTGTTCATCCATAGTCACAGTGGTGGCAGCAATGCTCTCCTTAATTCCACACTGAATTAGCACTGTTAAATGTTTCTGTATTCAGTTACTGATTTATTTATTTCTTTTTTTAAATTATCAATGTTTTTAGAAACAATGTAGCATCTGGGGAGGACAAGGTGACTAAGTTGAAGGTTACTATGGTGGCTTGGGATAGACACGATGCCACTGTCATCACTGCAGTCAACAATTTCCTTCTCAAAGTGTGGAACTCATCCACAGGACAGCTTCTTCATAGCTTATCTGTGAGTAAAGTTCAAGTGGGTGATCCCAAGTGGTTATAGCTCAGCCCTGAAATTGATTTGAGGCTGAACTGCATCATCCTTCC
Organism: Heliornis fulica; assembly: GCA_013399135.1. NCBI lineage: Eukaryota > Metazoa > Chordata > Aves > Gruiformes > Heliornithidae > Heliornis > Heliornis fulica. The sequence continues at coordinate 133,546 of VXBZ01005927.1, read as the reverse complement.
CCCGAGGAGGATTATTTGTCTTAAGCTTACTTGGAGAGGACCTGGTGACCGAAATGCTGCTAGACCCCAATTTCTCCTTCCTCCCCATCCTTCTCCATCTCAGCTGTGCTGAGCTACACTCTGAGGCACTTACAAAGTGGGCAGCAACAATGCCAAGCCTCTGCAGAAGTGTTCACCCAGTACAGACACTGTTCTAGCCTAAGGTCCAGTAAATCGAGCTGTCCTGGACGACTCCCTGAGCTGAGATGTTCACATCACACTAAGTACTAGCATGTTTGGAGATACTACATGGAGAAACATTCCTTCCTTTTCCCCTGCTTTCATTGCAGGGCCACGATGATGAAGTCTTTGTTCTGGAAGCCCACCCGTTTGACCAAAGGATTGTACTTTCAGCAGGCCACGATGGAAATATTTTTGTTTGGGATATAGACAAAGGAACAAAAATTCGTAATTACTTCAACATGGTAAGGGTGGTCAGGAAGGGTGGGGGAGGTGTCTGGTTTTTCACATTTGGGCAAAAATGGTCTCGAGGCAAAAGCAGATTTCATTGTATACCTATTGTAACCAATGTCACAACAGGATTAGGGGAAAAAACCCCACCCTGTACTTTGCAGTAAGCAATACCAAAGTTTTTGAGTACTGTAAGTGTGGCAGCAACTCTTAGATCTGAGTGTTATGGGTATGGTTATACCATGCAGAGGACTGTAATGACTCCCAGGGCAGAGCAGTGAAACCCAGTAAACCTGTGTGTTAGCACAGTGCTGTGGTCTGGGAAATGGTATGGTTGGCTCCATGCCGTGTCTGTCTTAATGCCCCCAGTGCCAGCTTTGCTGGTCTGGTTCCAGAGTTGAGCAAAGGCAGCTGTACTCCTTCAGGACCTGAGCTAGACTTCTGGCACTTGGGGCTGTGACACCTGCTTGTACAGAGCCAAAATATGGCTGAGATCTTCGGTGTGACTTCCCCTATGTCCTACAGTAACATAAAGTGTCAACGTCAAGGTGGCTGTTTCAGAACACACATTAAAAGTTGCACTGAAATTGGAGGATGAAGAGAAAATGCAAGGTGAAGTTTTAGTTATTAAGTGGAAAAAATAGAAGTGTAAATTGGTCTTGAGCAAGAGGAAAATTTACACAGAGTTGGGCTTGAATACTTGATGGAGCACAGATGAATTGTTGGTAAAAATGCTCGTAGAGAGAGTGTTTGATTGTGAACAGAACGCTCTGCGCTTGCATACAGATCGAGGGCCAAGGCCACGGAGCTGTTTTTGATTGCAAGTTCTCACCAGATGGGCAGCATTTTGCCTGCACAGACTCTCATGGACATCTGCTACTATTCGGGTTTGGATGCAATAAATATTATGAAAAGGTGAGTTGAATGGATTTGAAACTCTTGTGTGTCTTGACCTGGTTTTGTCTTAGAAGTATTGGAGATATGGGTTATTCCCTCCCCCTTTCCCCAGACATTAGATCATGAAGCACTTGCTGTTTACCTAAACCAAAAAGATTTAGACAAGAGCATCCCTAGAAAGGGAGCAAAGCATTAACTCCTATCTGTTCACCTCTGTTGGCATCTTTTACTATTGAATTTTTGCATCAGGCCTTGGTAGTAAAACACATTTGGGGTAGGAATCTGCTCTCTGTCATAACATTTCTTGCTTTATGGGTGTGGGAGCCATTCCAAAGCAACCAGACAGCTGCAAATGGCCACTGATTTGTTTACTCTGTTGCCTTTCTTGCAGATTCCAGATCAGATGTTCTTCCATACAGATTACCGACCACTGATCCGTGATGCAAATAACTATGTATTGGATGAACAGACTCAACAGGCTCCTCATCTTATGCCTCCTCCATTCTTGGTGGATGTTGATGGAAATCCTCATCCCACGAGATTCCAGCGACTGGTACCAGGGAGGGAAAATTGCAAGGATGAACAACTGATTCCTCAGCTGGGATATGTAGCTAATGGTATGCTGTCTAAAAGTCATGCATAATACATGTATTGCACAATATTGAGCAGCAGCAGCTCAGTAGAATGGCACTATAAGGTTTTCTTTGTTTCAGCTGCCCTCTGAAACTAGGGGTTTAAATTTGGTGTAGAGGTAGAAGAGGAGATAGGGTGGCTGTATGGTATAAAGGAAGGGTGTGAGATCAGCTTGACCAGAGGTAAGAGGAGGATGATGCAGTATTCCAAAATCTGAATTATTGCCAGTTGTATGGCAGCATGATTGAAAAATTGTCCCATTAACCTCAGTGTAACTATGTATGTGAGTAAGGAAGCAGGAGAGTAAGACAGACATCAAAAATAGCTTTTGTTTTGTAAAACAGATTATTTTTTTCTTGTAGAAATAAAGTTTTGCAAAATGCTTGTCTCCAGAGGAGATCTTCCACTGTAACCTACTGAAGCATGATTTCTTTTTTGCTGTTCCTAAAGGTTTTGATTTATTGGTCTGTAATTCTAGGTTTTTCATTGTAGCTTCTTTTTTAAACTTTACCTGCATTTATTATATGAGAGCAGAAGGATGGCTAATGTTCAGATGCTTTGCAGAGCAGACAATAGTTGTGCACAGTTTTAAAAATTTGATTGATTCTGTGGTGCTTAGTAAAACAGAAATCAATCATTTTATAAGCAGTTGTGGCTTTGTTCTTGTCAAGGTGATGGTGAAGTAGTTGAACAAGTCATTGGACAGCAAACTAATGACCAGGACGAGAGTATCCTTGATGGAATGATCAGAGAGCTACAGAGGGAACAAGATCTGAGACTAATTAACGAAGGAGAAACTCTTCCAAACCCTCCACTCAACAGATCCCACTCTGTCAATGGAGGTAAGCATCCCTTTGTTACCTCTGTCATTCCTTTTCCCAAAGTACTACTCAAAATGTGTTACTGTGAGGTCCAGGCCCGTGTCTTTGAGGATGCTCTTCCCTCTTGTTCTTACACAAGATGTTAACCTGTGTGGAGCAGTTGCACGTTCTGCTGGTAGCAGCAGAGGAATTAAGAGTCCTAAGGTACCACTGAGGGCATGTACTGGTCTAACTGGGCTGTATCTGATTACCTATAAATACTAGGCTGTAATTATATCTGTTACAAACCTTCCCTAAAAAAATACAGTTCACTGCATTGTCTTGATGTCACTTAGTCACTGCAGTGATGATACTTTTAACTGCAAGGTAACAGCATATAATTAGAGGATGTCAGTGGAATACAATGTTGTGACAGACTAATGGCTTCCTGTTGCAGAGTAAATGCTAAGCCTGAGCATCAGTGTTGATAAAATAAACATGTCTGTTCTGTCTTGGTGTTTCCTGAGAAAGCTTGAGATTATTCTCCTGGTAAATGTTCTGTACTGTGATATTTTTTTATTTTTAATACACAACATGATAAAAAATTTAAAAGCAGTCCCTGATATTTTTTAGCAGCTGACTGTGAGGCAGCTGACTGACTGCACTTGGAATAAGGGAGCAGATTCTGTGGACTTGTGCTGAGGTTGTCCTGAAAAAATTTATGTCCACTACTCAATTAGTTCTAGGTTAAATGACTGATTACACATGTTTGAATTAACATTCCTGGCAGAGCTCATTAGGATTGCTAGACTTGGAGTTGCTTGTCTTTAAGGTCAAGAAGGAATAGGAAAAATGTTAGTGAAAAATCCTGAAAATATATTTTTGCTTTGATCTAAATTGGTATTGTCAAGAGGGTGGCTGAAAAGCCAGCTTCAAATCACAGGAAGTCTTTGCTGCTGCTTAGGATAGATTGATGTGTTGTGAAACCCCAGCTCTCATTTTGATTTGCCTGTTCCTGTAGCTGTGTTAAAGGGAATTTCCAGATATGAGTGGTATAGAAATTATTTACCTTTCAGAACTTGTATTGTTCAGTGATTTTGCTACACAAACTGCCCGTTTGTGTTGGTTAATTAAAGTATGTGTAAGGTACCTGATATTTTAATAGCCAAGTATTTTTATATAGGTTTGCAGAACCATGAGTGCAATTTATGCATGCAGTTAACACTATTTAAGCATGTGGAAATTGTGTTGATGCATTCCCAAAGGATGTCTCATTTCAAAATTTTTCTTATAGATATATTCTTTGCTTGCCTCAAATCCCTTGAAGTCACAGCAAGCCGCGGTGATGTTACAGTACCATAACGCTTCTCCAGTAGTCCAAGGCCAACACACAAAAATACTCATAACACAGACTAAGTGTTGGTTATTGCCAAAAGGAATCTCCAGGCTTTAAGTTCAGGTTGCATTGATGGTGTGTAGAAGTGAAGAAAAATCTTTTTCTTCCTCAGGCCTTCGAAGTCCCGGTTTGGACGTTACGTCTCCCCCAAACGTGGGTCTCCGGAGAAGCGGTCAGATTGAAGGGGTCCGGCAGATGCATCACAACGCTCCCCGGAGCCAAATGGCAACAGAGAGAGACCTCATGGCGTGGAGCAGGAGGGTGGTGGTGAATGAGCTTCCTCCAGGCATCAGCAAGTAAGATGCTGAGTGAGACAGGAAAAAGATTTAATTATGTAACACTTAATGATTCTTCTGCTGGGAGTTTTAAAAATCAATTTTACAGAAATGTCCTGACTTTTAAGGATGGATTGATTGGTTTGTTTGTTTGCTTTGAAGTCAGGATATTAGGATTTGAGTACCAACCTCCACTAGAGTAGTGAGAATATTAATTCCTTCTCATCACAACTCAATTTTTCTTCAGTTGCTCACGTATCACATTTTCCTGAAGCGTTATTAAAAACAAAAAACAAAAAAAAACCCCAAAACCCCACTTGAAAATCATTAAAATACATTTTAGTTTACTTGAAAATAATTCTGCATGCTCAGCTAACAAGTTTGCTTCCTTAACTTGTGATCCTGGGAGTGAAGTATGTGGGGATGTAACTAGGAGGACTTGTGCTCACACTTCTTATAGCACAGGAACCAGATGTATTTTAATATGTGTATTAATGAGACTGTCAAGTTATATGATGATCTGTTGAATAAAATGGATGATTCCTGTGTGTAATTAGGGTCCAGGAAGAATGTCGAGCTGCCAAAGGTGAAATAGAAATTAATTTATACACTGTTGAAAAGAAGAGAAAGCCATCCCACACCTTGCAACGGGTGAGTGAACTCACTGGAAGGGAGAACCTGGGTGTGAGGTGGTTCTCTGCACTGGGGGGGGGGGAAAAACCCCAAAAAAACCCAAACCAATTTTCTTAAATTATTTGGAAGTTCGGTGAGACTAATTGTTTCTCTGGCTCTCTGTCTTCCTTTGATAATTGTAATTTGTCTGGCTTTATACTTTCTAATATGCAAATGGCAGTGGGAAATCTCTATCCATAAGGCTTCAAATGGTGGGAATATGCTGGGAAAAAAAAAAGATGTGGAGCTGCAGTGGGTGTTTGACTTGTGGAAACTAGGAGAAACAAAAAAGGGGCCACACCTTTTTATGTGGCTAACTTTTGTCTTATCCAGAGACTGCAGGTGTTTTTTAGAGAAAAAAAATTAAAAAATATTTTCTCCATAACTTCCTTTCTAAGGACTGCAACTTTAAAAAGTAGAAGTGAATGAAAAAAATGGATCTTCATGTGAGTCATGAACCCCATGGATGTAGGAGATAACTTTTCAGGAAAAAATTCAGGAAACTCAGGATTTCCTAGTTGTCATTTGTAAATGGGACGTAGCATGTAGTCACTTTAAGGATGCACCTTTAAACTCTGTACTTCAGTATTAAATGTCTAACTTTTTTCCTCCTGTCCCACATCAAAAGAACGACTACCAGCCCGGCAGCGGCCGGTCTCTGAGGAGAAACCAGCGCAAACGCCAGCACGCCTACCAAACCCGCTCCACGATTGAACACAGCCAGCAAGGAGCCAGCCAGAGCGCGCGCCTGCGCGAGGAGTCAGACAGCTCCTCAGAGGTCTGACACATCCAGCAACTCTTTTCCACAAGCTCCCTGTTGACAAACAACTTGGTTTGACAACAGATGGGCTCAGAGCTCTCTTACCACTAAGGCTCCAAGTTTCTCCATGTAGGAGGAAACACTCAGATCCTTGAGCCTTTTGGGTGTGTGCTGTAGTGTGTTGATCTTGGAGAGCGAGGGTTGATTACCACAGTGCCAGGACAGAATTCAAAACTAGCTTAAACCAGGTTGGGTGTTTTTGGAAACCTGAAACGTTTTCAAGTAAATTTAGGTGGGTTGTGTTAAACCAGTTGCTATTTTGGGATTTTATATAGCACATAGATTCTAGGTCATAAGCAGGACTTTGATTTCATCTATGTCTGTGGACTGCTGTTGAAAGAGATAGAGTATTGGTATTAATCATTGATATTGGCAAGGGGGGAACCTAAATTATACCATATTAAGTATAACTTGTTCTTATTCAGGAAGCATGCAAAATAACATCCAAACTGAACGTTGTCACTCCACAAGTGCATTGAACATACAGAGTGGCTTTAAAGCTGGTCACTTAACACTAAAATTTATTAATCAAACACTTAAATAAGAACTCATTCAGGTTCTAGTGCCATTAAAGTTCACATCTCTTTCTATAGGAATTATATAAATACATAGTATAATGTGAATTAAGATACAGAAATTGTGGCCTTACCTTAAGCCAAGTCCTCAAACACAAATCTTTCCCCAAGTGAGACAAGTCATACATTTTTCAAGCAAAAATGATATAATTTCAACTTGGCCTGAAAGTGAAACCTTTTGTTTTTAATACAGGAAGATGAGACTGTTGGCACAAGTGATGCATCTGTGGATGATCCTGTGGCGGCATGGCAAAGTGAAAGCAGTTCCAGGTAGCTTTATTAACCTCTTAATTGCTAACAATGGTAGTTTATATAATTGAAGTAAGACAGTTGATATGGTGATACTATGGCTACAAGTCAGGACAGGTTTGTTACACCTCCTGACTGATCCAAGCCAAGTGCTTAGTACATTTAGGTAGTTTAAAACAGCACCCAACTAACCCTGTTGAGTCTGTGAACAAATACTTTCACCTATTTGAGTGACTAAGTAGTTCTGGTGTGGTTTTTTAATGGTATTTAACAAATAACCAGTGTGAGAGTCTCTTAATTTTTGAAGAGTGATTATTTTTTCTTCCCAATTCTTCTGAAGCAGTTTATTTGGGTTTCTGTGGAGATTTTTGTTAGTTTAGTTTTGGTTTTCAAAGTCAAGAACAGATTTGAAAGGCCATTTGTAAGAAAATTCTGTCTTTAATTAAGGAAACCTTGAAAAAATCAATGCCATTTAGTCATATTCAATAGAAGTATTGATAGAAGTATATACAGATCTTCTGGTCATAATTTTTCTCTTGTCAGTCCATATTTGTGTACAGTTTCTACAGTCTCTTCTAATTCTTAATGCTGTGCTTTTATGGTTGGAAGGATGGTGAGATAATACTGTGTGCATGTTATCTGGATATTAAAGAAACCAGAATTGTATTTTTCAAAGAGTGCTCTGGTTTCCTAAATTTTTCATTCATTTTGTGCAGTCAGTTCTTACAAAGTCAGTCTATGAATCAGTGAGATAATTAGTATGAAAATAGGTATCAGCCATAATTACGGTTTTACCATGAGTTTGCAATGGCTAAAATCATTTCCTGAAATACACAAATCAGAGGACACTTAGATTTTCTTAAATTCATAGGAGCATGAAATTCACTGCTGATCCTGACATCTGTTCCCCATAGCAGAAGGGCAAGTAGAATGTTTGGCCTCTCACCCCATTGTGTGAAAACCAAAGTGCTGGTTTCTTTCTTACAACTTTTTTATTATCTGCAGTGATTCATCAAGCGACTACTCGGACTGGACAGCAGATGCTGGGATTAATCTCCAGCCTCCAAAGAGACAAACCAGGCAGGCAGCTCGGAAAATCTGTAGTAGCTCTGAAGATGAAAATATGAAGGGAACGAAAGGACTGGAGCCAAAACGAAGGAAACTTAAACAGCCTAGAAAAAAGGTCAGTATTTCTGGTTTTTTAGTGTCTTCTTTACTTTAAGAACATACATTTTTTTTTCCCTGTGGATGGTAAAGTAAAACCTTTCAAAGTAAAAGTGTTCACAAACAAGTATATAATAAGAAAGAACCTATAGGTAGCACAGTAATTGTACCAGTGGTACCAGAGTGGGCTTTTGTTTGCTTCTTTTGCTGCTGTGGGACATAGATGTATTTCCTGCAGGTAGGTCTCCATTGCAGGTGGCAAGTTTTCTCCCAGATGCATGATCTTCACTGCCATTAGGTTTACTCCAAGGTGGTTTTGCTGTAAAATTATAATGCATCCATATCATATCTCCATTGCCAGACTTCTTTTTCCTAGTGTTTTATTAAAGGAGATGTTGAGAAGATTTATAAAGAAACAGTATCTATTTATGAATGTTTAACTCTTCTGTTATAACAAATGTGTCTTAGTCTGTTTAGCTGAGGTTTTCAGAAGGCTGACATTCCAGCACTTTCTTTGCCCTTACACCCAGTTACCAGTTAAGTGCTGGGTGATCCACTTTTATGTCCTGCCACAGAAGTTACAGCTTGCCTTCTCAGTGTAATGCAATCTATTCCAGAAAGCAAGTGGACTGCTGTCGATGGAGGGTGAACCTAGTGAGGAGTGGCTTGCCCCACAGTGGATCCTGGACACTATACCCCGCCGCTCCCCTTTTGTCCCCCAGATGGGAGATGAGGTAACGTGTGTGTGACATTCCCACCTAGGCTGATGTTTGCTTTGGTTTGGGACTGTTGTATCTAGCGATATTTTCAGTGCCTGGTGCTCAAGGTAGGCTGAGTGTCAATAACTTTGTTTTTCTCAGGCAGTCAGTTGTTTATGGATAGCTGCCTTATGTCTCTCTTTGTGCATGAGTAACTTTGGAGTAGCAGGAAGAGTTGATTGTGTGTCTTCAGGCAAATGAGCAGACTTCATGATCCCACATTTGAAAGCACGTAGCAGGTTCCACTTTGGGGGCTGGTATAAGTATTTTTAAGGAGAGGAGTGCTTTGTAATGAACTGAAGATAGTGCTTTATGTTAGGAAAGGGATAATCCCTGATGTTTTTGTAGAAATAAGCAGGAAGAGAACTACCAGTTAAATAAACTTTTCTTTTTGTTTTATTTTAAGATCATATATTTTAGACAAGGCCACGAAGCTTATGTGCGGGCAGTAAGGAAAGCAAAGATTTACAGTATTAACATGCAAAAACAACCATGGAACAAAATGGAACTCAGGGTAAGTTAAATACTTCAAAGAACTGAATGTCTCTGTAACAGTAAATTAGCATTAAAAGCAGTATGAAAAATAGGAAGAAAGCTTTGCTTTAGGATGTTAATGTAAAAGTTGTAAATCTTAAAATTAGTATTTTCATTAATGCAAATTTGCATCTTTACATCTGTTGAGTTGCTGATGATAGGAAGCCAGAAGGATGTTAAAGGATGTGAAAGCTTATCTGCTGTGGTGGTCTTGTCTGATAGATTAAAAAATGAGGAATATTAAACAAAAGCCAGAGTGAGACCAGTTAAGCACTGGAACAAGTTGCCCAGGGAAGCCATGGACTCTCATCCTTGAAGCCTTCTCAAAGCTCAGCAGGGCAAGTTTGGAGCAGCTTGGTCCAACTTTGGCAGTAGCCCTGCCAGTTACTAGGTCTAGGTAGACAGTGATTCCAGCTGTAATCTTCAAAGGCATCATCAGCTTGTGAGGAAAAGGAAATAGTATTTCACTTTGGACAGAGGTCTGACCACCTTCCGGATGTTTGGCAGGATGAGATCGTACAGGGCTGTTTGTGAATTTCCGCTTTAAAAGGAAGAGTTTCCTTTTCTTTCCTCTTCTCAGTGTGAGGCTGAGAGGCTCTGGGTTTGGTCAGGAATAACCTTTGGTGCCACAGTTAGTAATAGTGTGGTCTGTTCTTTAAAGAGTTATTACAAAAGTTCAATAATCCGTGGGTCTGCTCGCCACAGGTCTGCCGAGGGAATGAGCATCATCTGCCTCTCTTGTTCCTTGTAAGGTGGCTGTGATTGATTTTTATTAGAATTTGGAAAATAAAACTTTTATGGGTGAAATTACCTGGGCTGTAAAGTGGAAACTTATGTGGTCTTTATTAGTATGTTTGGTACTTTAACATGGATAAGTATTGATAAATATTTAATTATTGATAAATAGGAACAAGAATTTGTGAAGACTGTAGGAATTAAATACGAAGTTGGGCCTCCTACCCTCTGCTGCTTGAAGCTTGCATTCCTAGATCCAATCACAGGCAAAATGACAGGAGAATCATTTTCCATAAAGTAAGTAACTGAAATGCTGACACCATTCTTTGAGAGATTTGCTTGCTGTTTAGAACCTTCACACCCCACCTTCCTCTCTTCTTCCTCTTGCAAGGCACGATGATGGCACTCATTAGTAAGTCAAACTTGAAAGTGAAATGTGTGACATGTTGTTTGGGGACTGTATTTACACATGGAATTATGTTTATGGTTACAGAAGCATTTTTTTGTGTCTGTTTTCTAAAGGTACCACGATATGCCAGATGTTATTGACTTCCTTGTGCTGCATCAGTTTTATAATGAAGCCAAAGAAAGGAACTGGCAAATAGGTGATTACTTTTTTTCCACTTCCGTGGGCTTTGCAACATTTCTGCAGCTGTTTAATAGGATACAACATCTGTATTACGTGATATAAAGGGCTATACCACAGGTGGAATTATAGAGTGTTGCAAACTTTATTTGAGGTTTGCTACAGTTCCTGTAGAAGAGAAACTGTGACAACAGCTGGGACAGCAGAAGAATGTCCTGTTATATTGGAATTTGGGGCATGGAGGCAATTGTGACTAAAGTCCTCCCGTTAGGGGGAGGAATTGCTTCCTGTAGTGCAAAATGTAAGAACTGAAGTAGCTCCTTTATGCAAGATGAAGTTGCTGGTTCTCTAAAAAGTCTTTAACAATGATGTGTGTTGCTGTTCTGCTGTACAGGGGATAGATTTCGCAGTATAATAGATGACGCTTGGTGGTTTGGAACTGTGGAGAGTCAGCAGCCTTTCCAGGCAGAATATCCTGATAGCTCCTTCCAGTGCTACTGTGTTCAGTAAGTGTTTACATCACTGTGATGTATCATACATGTTTACATGCTCTGGGTCTCCTAGATATTTATATGCAACTTGAGAGTATACCTCAAATGAGGTATACTTTTTCTCATTTTAATATGTAATCAAACATTTTGCTTTCATTTATTTATTAGCATTAATTAGTTTGATAAAACAAGCTTTTAGAGTAAACAGTGCAGTGATTATGTGGGAGGTACAAGAAAAAAACAAGGAGTTGGAATGTAGCTAGTGACATGTTGTGCTTCTAACAGGCCTGGCCTTGTTGGTTTAAGTCTGGTAGAGAAAAGGTGAATTGTTATAGTCAGCTCCAGCTTACACTGTTGAATGTATTTTTTTAATAGCTGGGACAATAATGAAAGAGAGAGGATGAGTCCGTGGGACATGGAGCCAATCCCAGAAGGAAGTAAGTGTGTGTTGGATTCGTGTCTGTATACAAAGCAAATGGCTTCTTTGGCACTGTTGTTACTTAACTGTTGCTGAATTCTTTGTATTTAGCTGCTTACCCGGAGGAGGTTGGTGCTGGAGTTCCTGTGACTCCAGATGAGCTGACAGCTCTTCTCTACAAACCCCAGGAAGGAGAATGGGGGGCCCATTCCAGAGATGAAGAATGTGAGAGAGTAATCCAGGGGATTGAGCAACTTCTTTCCCTTGGTATGTCTGAAGAGAAAAGGTGGAAGGATGAAGAATGTCAATGTGGTGGCATGTGACTGAAGAGTAGATAGGATGGAGTGTTGGGAGTAGGTGTGTAGTGTTTGAAGTGTGCTCCACTAAATCATTGAAAAAGCCCTTTATAGGATATATAATCTTTCAGCTTAATTCCCCTTTTTTCTGGAGCTTGACCTGCATCCTTTCAAGTAAGTGGGGACTCTCAGTGGGTCATATCTAACTATGAATGAGCAAAACATTAAACTAAACCCCTCAAAAAAACAACCAACAAATCCTCACCAAACATTCTCACCAACAAAAAAACCTTGGAAGTAGTTTGTAGCTGTTTGAAAGCATGCTGTGATTTAAATACTATGCTGTATTTATTTACAGGACATGTCTCTATTCTTAGTTGTGTTGCTTGTTGTAGTATTCCTGTTGTAAGTGTATATGCTGTGTTACTTTTCAGCAGTACAGTTGGGTGCTGCATGCAAATCTCAGATGCTTAAAAATATGATTTTTCAAGAGTAGTTAACAGATGGTAGAAGTGGAAGAAGCCTCTTGGGTAGTGACATACCCAGCTGTATTGCTTTTACTGGATTCTTAGAAAAGCCATTGTAAGGAATCTAGTTAGGTTCTAACTTCCCCTCTGGTATCTTCCAGGGCATCTTAATTATTTTGATGTTTTGTCTTTCAGACATTTCTAATCCCTTTGCCGTTCCAGTGGACCTTAGTGCCTATCCCATGTATTGCACTGTTGTTGCTTATCCAACTGACCTCACCACAATCAGGAGGAGGCTTGAAAACAGGTTTTATAGGTAAGTTGGATTTTTATTTGTTTGTGGTCTGCATTTACCCAGCTGGGGACAATAAGTTTAGCTGAGTACTGTGTAATGCCACTTTAACAATTTATTTCTCCGGTGGGCCAAGAGTCTAAGGTCAGATTTGATTTGACTGTGGGCAAAGTGAATCTTGATGAATAATAATTACTTTTAGCCACATTTTTAAAGCAGAAACTGCTGTATCTGGATCTAGAGTGTCTTTTTTGTTTGTCATACTGAGCTGGATGTGTTGTAGGTTGACATGTGGATAAGTAATATCCCATTCTTTTTTCCCTTCTGAGGACTGCTTTATCTTTAAGGGTTTCTCTAGGTGGGAGCAGCCAGCAGTCTCCTTCAGTAGGTTTGTTTCCTCTTCTCATTCTGTTCATTGCTGATCTGAAGAGAGGCAACTTATTTCCACAAAGCCATCTCAGCCTGGCATGCTGGGGCAGCCAGCAGTACCTGAATAGAAATCACTTACCTTGGTCTCTAATTTGCATGGTTGGGTTTTTTGTTGTTGTTTGTACTGAGGAATCCTCTGAACTCAGAAGGAAAATAATGTGCACCTTCCTCTCCATCTCCATCCCTTCCTTTGTGTTTTTAAGGAGAATCTCTGCACTGATGTGGGAGGTACGATACATTGAGCATAATGCCAGGACTTTCAATGAGCCAGACAGTCCTATAGTCAAAGCAGCCAAAATTGTAACAGATGTCTTACTCCGTTTCATCGGGTAGGTGTGGTTTTTAGTTCACAGACCTTACACCTGGAGTTTCTGAGCTATTTGATTATGTATTTTGGGCTTTTGTTATTGCCCTGCAGGGATCAGAGTTGTACTGATATATTGGAAATATATAACAAGGTGAAAGCAGAAGACCTAAGCAGTACTGATGAGGAAGAGGAGGTAAGACCATTAAGCCTGATTCCCAGAACTTGTTGCCTTTTTAAATTCACCACCTGAAAGTATTTTATGGGTAGCTGCACTGAGGTTTTATGACGAGCCTATTTAGGTTATTTGAGTTGCTCACTTGGGCCAATAAACTCCCTTAAGTATGTGAAATTGACTGTTGGAACTGCCTATCTTTAATCTTAGTGCAAGATGTTTTGTTGTCTGAGGAAGTGTTAGTAAGTAGGGGGAACGTGTCCTGGGGCTGTCAACCAGCCCATCCAACCAGAAAGACAACTCTGATTACCAGGAAGGCAGCAGAGCTGGTTTTCTTCTTTAACTCTGTGTCATTTCCCATCAGCTGTACAGCAGAGTGAAATCACAGGTAGAAACAGGGTTAGGTAACACTTCTTTTAACTCTTTCTCTCTCTCCATACACCTTCTCCCCTTAAATGCAGTTTGTAACCACTGTGAAGTGTGTAATGGATCATGTTTCTGAGGCAGTCTCCTATAACCTAAGTCACTTGGTTCTGTTTTACTGTTTCAGTGCTGCTCTCTAACACATGAACTAGGAGGTTTCCTCCCTCCTCCCTTCCCCCAGACATACCCCATCATTGTAGTTTTGAAGTAGTGAGGTGAAATCTGGTGCTGCTTGAACTGGCTTGTGGCCAGTGTGGTTGTCTTGGATTTGTATTGAAACTGAAAATCTACAATGTAATAATTTAATTACTTTTATAAAACTGAAGAGGTAGAAGTATCTATTTTCACAGATTATTAAAGTATTTTGAAGAAAATGGGGTGTTTCCATGACTTAAATAGCAGACCCTCCTTTCCCAGCTCAACCTTCTTGTGCCAGTTGTGAATCTCATCTGTTCAGTGTCAAGTATTCATCAGGAGTGCCCAGAATTGCAAGTAGAGCACCTTCCTTTCACTCCAGCCTTTCAAAGAGCACCTCTTGGCTTACAGTATGTTTTTAGAACAAGAAAGAAACTACTTTCAGATTCTTTGTAGGAATCCAAAGTAGTTATTGTTAATTAGTGGTAGAAAGCTGTGTACAAAGGAACTTCTGTTCTTATTTCTACATCCAGATTCTGTAAAGAACATTATGCACATGTAATACAAGTAAGGCATCACATGAAACCTGGATAAACTCAGTTGCACCTGCTCAGGGCATGAACAGTTCAGGCAGGGGAATACTGGACTGCAGGACTGGGGCTTAGCTGAGTCTTGAGGGCTGGAAATAAGCCCTTTGGATGTCTCAGGTTGATGTGTTATTCCTGTGGAAGCAAACTTGGAAAAGAGATGAAACAGTTTATCCACCTAATTTTCATTTATTTTAGTTTTAAGTTATGGAGGTTCTAGGTTGAAGCTAGTTTTGGTTTCACCTGAACCACTCATTACACTGGAATAGTTTAACATGGTGTTTCTTGTTGTTGGCTGTTTGGTTTCAAACCCTGTTCCATCACTGAGGGCAGGTAAAGTGTGTGTGATCATTGCCTTTGCCTTTAGGTGGCAGAAGTAGATGTGGATTCAGACGCTCCAGGAACTTCCTCTGGCAAAAGACGAGTGAGTAAATATTCCTGAATATTCCTGCTTGGTCTGGCAAGTGAGGGGAGATAGACCAGGGTCCTGAAACTCATGTAGGTCTGGAATGGTTTCAGTTCCACACAGCTGACAGAGAACTCTGAACTCAGCTGCATGTGTGTGTAAGTGCTGGCACATCAGGGAAGTTACTGTGCAGGAAAATGTACTTAATCACTGCAGAATCTTTATTATTTGATTTGAAAGATACCTAGAACAGATGTGATATTTCAGTCAGGTTTGGATGAAAGATGACAAAATCAGCAAGGCTGGATCTGAAGTAGTGCCGATGTGGTGGAAACATGGGGGGATGGCTCCTAGAACTGTTGGAAGGAAGAATAGAGGCTCTTTAGGAAGGAATATCTCCTCTGTGTCAGTGAGCAGCTTGAGTGCATGGAGCTACACCTGGCATGGGTGAGGAGCCACCAAAAGATTATGGGTCAGGTTTAAAGGGAGAGCAGGAAGAGGGGACATGATAGTGGGTGTCTACCACAGGCCACCTGACCAGAAGACTGAGCAGATGAGGTCCTCTGTAGGAGCAGCCTCATGTTCACAAGTCCTGGTCCTTGTGGGAGACTTCAGCCAGGATTGCTGAGGGTTCTCTCAACGGGCTGGACCAGGAGTGGATGGAGAGCAGAACTGAGGAAAAGGACTTGGGGGTGCTGGGGGATGAGAAGCTAAACATGACCCATCAGCAGGCACTTGCAGCCCAGAAAGTCACCCAGGCCCTGGGCTGTGTCCCCAACAGCAGGACCAGCAGGTCTGGGGAGGGGGATTCTGCATCTCTGCTCCGCTCTGGGGAGACCCCCCTGCAGTACTGTGTCCAGCTCGGGGGTCTCCAGGGCAAGGAGCTTATGGAGCTGTTGGAGTGAGTCCAGAGGAGGCCATGAAGGTGATCTGAGGGCAGGAGCATCTCTGCTCTGTACCAGGCTGGGAGAGCTGGGCTGGCTCAGTCTGGAGAAGAGAAGGTTCTTCTGGGGAGAGCTTAGAGCCCCTTCCAGTCCCTCGAGGGGCTCCAGGAGAGCTGGAGAGGGGCTGGTCCCCAGGGCAGGGAGGGCCAGTCCCAGGGCAATAGCCTTCAGCTGCAGGAGGGCAGAGGGAGAGGAGCTGGGGGGCACAAATCCTTCCCAAGGAGGGGGGAGGCCCTGGCACAGGGTGCCCAGAGAAGCTGGGGCTGCTCCTGGCTCCCTGGCAGGGTTCAAGGCCAGGTTGGATGGGGCTTGGGGCACCCTGGGCTAGGGGAGGGTGTCCCTTGCCCTACCAGAAAAGGCCCATTTCATCCATTTGCATGCTGCATGTTGTTGTGCCATCAGCTATGCTGTAATCTGAGAGCAGTTCTGGTTCTAATCGTGGAAAGCTGCTTTGAATCAAAACACTGGTAAATTTATAGGAACTTAAAGTGAAATATTGGAATATTCGGAAAAATTTGGAACTACATCTGCTCCCCTGCAGGTAAGACGACGAATAAAAAGACAGCCTATGAAAGCAAGTCCTGATGCTTGGAAAGAGCAGTGCAAGCAGCTGTTAAACCTGATTTATGAAAGAGAGGACTCTGAGCCTTTTAGACAGCCAGTTGATCTCTTCTCCTACCCTGTAAGTACAATTTCCATATTCAGAATTAAAACCTGTTCTTCATGCTTTGGGAAAACATCCATGCCAGGCATGTTTCAAACCTCTCCCTTTATGAGCTGGAGTGCCCCATGTTCTGGTGTTCTCAGCAAATTACCCAAGTAGAAATAATTCCTTGAGAGCCACCTCTGTGGATGAACAATTAGGTGTGTTTATTACTGGAGGATTTGATTGTTTTCTTTTGTATTCTTACAGGATTATCGAGATATCGTAGACACTCCTATGGACTTCAGCACTGTGAAAGAAACCTTGGAAGCAGGAAACTACACTAGTCCCTTGGAGTTCTACAAAGATATTCGCTTAATTTTCTGCAACTCTAAAGCTTACACTCCTAATAAAAAGTCTCGAGTAAGTAATCAATTCTAGTGCAAAGCCCCTGGCCCTGCATGAATACAGTGCATGAAATACAGTCTGTATCTGCAGAGCAAAGATAAATATTTCTTAGAATAGAATGAGATAGAATGATTAGAGTTGGAAGGGACTCCCAGAGGTCATCTAGTCCAACCCCCCTGCAAGAAGCAGGGACACCCCCAACTAGATCAGGTTTCTCAGGGCCTCATCCAACCCGGCCTTGAACGTCTCCAGGGATCCAGGGGCATCCACCACCTCCCTGGGCAACCTGTTCCAGTGCTCCACCACTCTCACAGGAAAGAACTTTTTTCTAATATCCAATCTAAATCTCCCTCCCTCTATTTTGAGACCATCACCCCTTGTCCTGTCACAACAAGCCCTACTGAACAGCCTCTCCCCATCTTTCTTGTAGGCCCCCTTGAGGTACTGGCAGACCGCTAGAAGGTCTCCCCGGAGCCTCCTCTTCTCCAGGCTGAACAGCCCCAACTCTCTCTTATAAAAATATTATTTTTATCTGCCAGAGGAGATGAGAGCACTATGATGCTTTCTTTTTTCTAGTTTGCTTAGTGTACTGGGCACAGTATTGCTTGTGGATCTCAGATGCCAATCTCGCTTTTTTTCTGTGTGCAGGAATAGGAATCTCCTTAGGCAGGAAATAAAATGTATCAGCTTGGGTCCTAAACAGGGTATATAGCAAGTGGGAAAAGAGCAGTGAAAATGTTAGAATATAGATATTTTATATGAGCTAGATAAAATGACTGCTGAGCACATGAATGACCACATGGCTGTGGTTGGTGTGTGTTCCTGTGCGGTGTGCTGCCTGCCAGCTTCTCCTAAACTGCCAAGAGATCAAGTCTTTCAGTGATCTGTTTCAATGATTTGGTGATGCTCACAAAATCCCAAGTTGGCACAAGGACACAGATGTGGGTTTCAGCACCATTGATGCAGAATAGAATTTGAGTGGCTGATGTATTCATGATACATCAGTAGGCAGAATTTTGACCATGTTGCCAGACATTATGTTGTAGTCACCTTATTGTAAGGAAAAGCTGAGTGTTCAATAGGAAAGTGAAGTTGTGAAGAATTCACATCTCTGAAACACATCATTTAGTATAGATAGGAGTGCTGGTCACAAGGTTGCCTGGTACTTCTTGTGTAGAAAGTGAACCACTTATAAACTGTTAAGATTATTAAACTGTGTGCCATTGGGGACCAGACTGAGATACTTAAAGCACAGTAATACATAGAATTTAATATTACTGTAAAATTTTCATATGGCACCTAACATAGCGTGACACAAGACTTCATTGTGCCAGATGCCGTCAGAGCGTGCTGCAAAGGGCTCTAAGTGCATGTGTGAGTGGTGCTGGATGGGAGGAAGCAGGAGGTTGTGTGGCATTACTCATCACTCAGAGTCATCCGTGGAATAACAACTACTGAGCTTTGTGTAAGCAGGACAATGAGAGTAAGCTTGAAGTAGGATGGTGCTGTGGGGCAGATCTCCAGCCGAGGGTTAGCACAAAGCTGCTGTCGCTGTAGGTGGATTGAACTCTAGTGTTTGATAAGGGCTGAGCATAACAACCAGGAACTTTTGCCTGCTTTAATAGAAGGGAAATCAGTAGAGGTTTGCAGGAAGACAGGGGGTTTGAGGGTGTTTTATGTGTGCTTGACATCAGAGTAATCTTGGCGAGTTATTTACTGCTGCTCGCTCCCTGGGAACTTCCCTGTGTATTAATAACTGAACAGCTTGTGAGTCAACTCCCAAATTACTTTAATAGAGTGGCCCATCAATATCCATTTGCTTAAATATTGTGAAGTGACTCAGTGCAGTGATCCTTGCTGGGGGGCTGGGGCACTCAGCTGGGCCCTCTGCCACCACAGGTTTATCTCCTGACAAATGTGTGTCAGCATCCTCAGGTTTTCTAGCCTGTTTTACCATCTTTGCAACAGCAAAAAGGGCAGGGTACTACACACCAGTGCTCAAAAAAGACATTGCTGAAATACAAGGCTCTGGGCAAAAACCTAAGTTATATGAAAGTTTAAAAAGTCTGTATCAAAGAGGTTTTATATTCAGACTGTAGGAAATGGGAAGAGGTCTGAGTACAAGGTGATGATGACATCTCTTGGTGACATTTGCATTGTTTTCAGAAGAGTGGATGCAGCAGAAGGGTGTGGGTATAAGGAAGGGATGGAGAACTTAGTGTTACTTGTGCTGAGTTTGAACTACTGGTTTGTTACAGCTCAAACACATCCAAGGTAAAATCTTGAACAGAAGTGAATATGTTCTGTGTGGAGAAACAGCCCTGCGTGTGTTTGTGGGTGAGGCTAGACAGAGACAAGGCCCAGGAAGAGGACAGGAAAATGGGACAGGAAAAAGGATTTTGACATCTGGCTTACATAAATTAGGAATTAATTTTAGCTGGCTTCTGTTGGCAGCTCTGTAGGGGTGCTGTATGGACTTGACACTAGGGAATTAAAACAGAAAACCAAGGTGAGGGGTAGTGAAGGTCAGTTGTTTTTCCCTTGGTACTTCGATTTATCTTATGGCATGCTTCTGTGCTGTGTGGAGATGAAGAAAGGAGGTTATATGTCAGTAATCTAGATACCTATTTTCCTTTAACTCTGTAAACATTTTGTATTGTAAGTAGTTCAGTCATTTTATGAAAACACTTTCTGTTGTAAAACTTGTACCATGCAAGGAAATGACTCGTTAAGAACCTCACAGTTGAATGTTGCTGTGAATTTTTCTTTCCTGCTACAAAGTCTGGGCATCTTTATGACTTTCTGTATCTTCTAGTTGTGTGGTTCCTAGTAAGTACAGCCATGCTTTCTCACTCCAGATTTACAGCATGACACTTCGACTATCTGCCTTATTTGAAAACCACATGAAAAATATCATCTCCGAGTACAAGTCAGCAATGCAATGTCAGAAGAGGAAAAGGCCACGGTACCGAAAGCGGCTGAGGAGCAGTAGCAGCTCACCATCAACTAGCAGAGCCTCTAGGTAATGTGGTGATAGAGAGACTTGGTGGTGGTTGAGCTGAGAGTGGCAGTTGTGTCTCCAGGAATAAGCAGTCAGGAGCAGTGTTGGTCAGTTCCTGACGCAGTTGCTCTTTTGGATGATAAAATCATGAGCTCAAATTCCACACTCAGTTTGTAGTCTGGGCAGAATTCTGGTAAGTGAAAGACTGTATGATTAAAAGTATTCCCTCTGGAGAAAATGGGAGAGCAAGTTTCTTTTTGTCTTTGTTTAGTGACTGTTGAAAAGAGTGTTGTATAATACTGTTCTGACTTCTGCATGATACACTATCCAAGTAAGCCAAGTATTTTCTTTTAAAAAGTGAGATAAAATCTTGCTCTTGCAAGCTCATCAAACAGAATGGTGTTGTGCTGTTGTCAGTATTACTGTGCCTGTGCAGGCACTGGGAAGAGAACATATATGTTATGTATTTGCTGCAAAAAACCAAGATGCTTTTCAGGAGAGTTTGGTTTTGTATTTGAGTCATCTGGTACTAATGGTTTTATCTCTTTGGGATGTTTTGTGTCTTCAGCCCGAAAGGGAAACAGAAGCAAATGAAGATTCAACCTAAACCCAACCAGAATACCTCACTGCCTTTGACTAGGACTAGTTCTTCAGTCTCATCTCATGGTGAGGAGCATCCTTTTCTCCTGCAGCAACTTGTATGTATAGATTAAAACTTATGTTCAGGAGACATGTGCAGAACTTGTATGTTGAAAGACCAAGTAACAAGGTCATGGAAATATGTCATCAGTAGATTGTGTTAGCTGAACTTGGCCCTCCAGCTGTTGGTTAGTTAATGGTGAGGGCACCAGGTCTGTCCTTGGGGAGAGTTAATCTAGTGGGAAGAGCCTGGACTTGTGTATCTGGGCTTCTCCCATCCAGTGATTGTGACTATGTTACACTGACTCTGGAGTACACCCTGGAGGAATGTTGCTTTGCGTGTCTGCAGAGGTAGCTTGGTGCAGTTAACTTCCTAACTTGGGCTGTTAACTCAGGAGATACAAAACTCCCCCAAAATACCTTGTGTTACAACCCTGTAAATAGAGGGTTAATGTTACTCTTGCCAAGTTAGGAGTGTTCTGTTTGAAGTTTCAGATACAGCAGAAGAAGCTCTGGGTTCAGCCACTGGTGAGGACATGGAAGGCCAGCCATCCTCCTCAGGCTCAAATGCACAGACCCGAAGTGGAAATACCGTTGATCCAGGGAAAAGTCGACCGATCAGGAGTAAATCCACACCAGTGAAACAAGGTGAGACTAAACCATACTCTGTTCCTTGAATGACTGGTTGCACTGGAAATGAAAGGTGTTGCTTCTTTCTAATGCTTATGGCATCCTTGCCTCAGACTGGTGTTACACTGTAACCCCAGATCATACTAAAGGAGTGGATTTAACTTTCTTGTTACAGCTCTGAGATCCCTTGTCTGAAGTGTGGTGTCCACATGATGCCACATGTGCTTCAGTGAAGCCCTTTAACATTTCTCCAGATGGAAGAGCTTGATTGCTCTTAAACTTCCTGAGAACTACAGTTACAAAAAGGCAATCCAAACCACACGAATCCCACCCCAAAACCTTGTCCTTTTTTTTAAGTTAAAACCAAAGGTGAAAAGAAGTTAGAAATTTTCAAATATTTTTGTCAGAATCTAGACTAACTGGTTGTGATTAGAAAAGGAAGTGCTCTGTTCAAAAGCCTTGCTGTTTTCTCTCTGGGACATGTTAATCAAACTTTCCACTGAGGTGGGCAGTGAGTGAGGACTGGGTGAAGCCCCAAGGCCTTTTTCAAGTCCTTAACCCTGTGCTGTAGCAGGTCGGTATGTTGCAGGTGAGCTTTTTGCATCCTGAGTTAAATCTAATTTAGTTTCCCTTCTCAGATGTGTTAACTCTGAAAACATGCAGTACTTTGGGTCCCAGCTCATCAAAATTATCATATTTTTAAGGTGTTCAGCAATCCTAATGAGCAAAAGATTTTGATGTATGGTTTTAGTTTTGAAATGGATTTTTAAGCTTTTAAATGGATTTTGAAGCTTTTTTTCCTGCCTTGGCATCCTCAGTAGGATTCATCTGACTAAATGGTAGATATTTGTGTCTAACCTCCTCACTCTGGGCTCCTCTGACTGACTGGATCTTTGCTGAACTCTTAGTCAAGACACTTTCCAGTCCTTGCTTCTCAGTAAGGCAAACTGTGTTTACCTGGACAGTTTTTCCCCTCAGAGCACCCGCTTCAAGCGTGTACAGGTCATCAGTGGTGACCAGCCTGGGGTTGGCTCATCGTGTGTGAGCACACCTCAGAGGCAGAGGAGGTGAATCCCACTCTCTGCATCCTGTTTGGCTCGGGCGTGATGACGATAACCGATGGGGTTATTTTGTGTTTGCTTAGATCACTCCCCTGATGGACCCCTTACAAACGGCGATGGCAGAGAACCTCGGGCAGGAGTCAAGAGGAAGTTAGTCAGTGCATCAGAAGATGAGCATCTGGAGGAGGTGGAGGAAGAGGAGAAGAAGAAGAGAGAAATAAAGGAAAAATCTGGTTTGTCTTCATCAGAAAGCGGGGAATCGGGCTCCAGCTCAAGTTCTGAAAGCAGAAGCGGCTCCGACTCGGACTCGGAATCGACATCGAGGACGGATCAGGATTACATCGACGGAGACCACGACTACAGCAAAGTGGTGCAGTCCAAAAAACCCAAAAGAAAAATCAAAAGAAAACTCACTGGTGGGAAAAGGAATTGGCAAGGCAGAGGGACCGGGAGGAGAGGTAGATGGGGAAGGTGGGGGAGATGGAGCAGAGGGGGAAGAGGCGGCAGAGGCGGCAGAGGCTGTGGCAGAGGAAGAGGTGGCGGCAGGGGCGGAAGGAGAGGCCGAGGAGGCCGAGGAGCCTCGCGAGGAGCCACCAGAGCAAAACGTGCCCGAATTGCAGATGATGAATTTGAAAATCTGTTTGGGGGACAGTTTGGTGAGAACATGTTTGGAGGGCGCTTCAGTAGACCTCCCCGAATCAAAACCAGGAACGAGGGCAGGAGAACTGTCTTGTACAACGACGACTCCGACAATGACAATTTTGTGCACACCGAGGATCCGTTGAACCTTGGTACTTCCAGGTCAGGCAGGGTGCGAAAAATGACAGAAAAAGCCAGGGTCAGCCATCTCATGGGATGGAATTATTGACAGCTGAAAAAAAAACAAAAAAAAAAAAAAACTTTTGGAACAATTTTAAAAGAACTTCAATGGCCTTCTACTGCAGGGATTTTACCAGAAAAATCTACCAAGCAAGTTGTGCGGGGACTCCACTCACGTTTCACAGTGGTGCTTTTCCATTCTGTCACTTTGTGTTTCTTTTAAAACTTCAGATCGCCACACTTCATTGGTCCAAACAAGCCTTATTCATTAGGCCTTAAATTACAGAAATTCTTCCCCACACACTACAGGTTCATCCCATTAAAGCAGCTTCCACCTTCTCGATAAGAACATGACGTTTCGAGTCGCGATTCTGACTTCTCTCCCTTGTTTTGTTTTTGTATTATAGAAATAGCACCTTCTTACGGAGTTTTTATGTGGTTTCTGCCATAAATCCTTATACACAGTAATAATTACAACTTTTGCACAATACACCAATCCTAAAGGCAGCTATAAAATGTTTACAGTTTCTATATTGTAAGAAGGATCTGGATTATTTTAATCTTCCCAGGCCAAACGTTGATGAATTGTGCTGAGCTGAAGTATGTCTATACTACAGTCACGGGGGTCCTGAGATGTGCTTTCTATCGGTTCTTTATTCGTGTAAAAAAAGTGACTAAAGGGTTGGTGCCTTGTAAATATGTAGCAAACCTTCGATGTGGTGTGTCCTATGTGTGCATTAACTTTATTAAAAAGAGAATACTTGAGAAGTATGAATATCTAGACAAAAGGTGCCAAATGCAAAAGTTACTTGCATCTATTTTCTTTTTGTCCTCTCATATTTTTATAGTATTAATAGAGATTGTGCAGCTAAGGGGTAACTTCAACATTTGAAAGGTTCCTCCTCTTCAAAGCATAACGTGATTTTTAACAGTAGCTCAGCTACCTCTATTTACAACTACTGGAAACCTAAAAGAAAATAGATGCTGTTACTCAGTCTGTGTTGGAAGAAGAGGCGAGAAGGAGCGTAGAGGGATGGAATGGTTGGCAAAGCTGTAGAGTAACTGTGTCCTCGTTACAGTGATGCAAATCTAGAGTAACTCTGGGAGTTGTTTCTGGCAGGTGCTGGTTGGTTTGTGCAGATAGTCTGACTGTCTCCCACACGCTTCTGCTGCCGCTGGCTCGGGGTAGATTTGCCCCTTGAAGGTGATGAGGGAGCTGGAGGGAGCTCCGGTGTCCCCCTCCCCGGTGCTTGGCGCTGCGGGTAAGTTCCTGGGCGCATCCTCTGGACAGACTTTTGTATCTCAAGCTTCCAGAAGAGAATTAGTGTTGCACTGTACTCCTGAGAAATGCTGACTTGAAACTAGAAATCGCTTCGGTAGTGCCCGTACAGTATGTGGCGGCGGCGGTCGAGCTCCTCGGTGAACGGAAGGTGTTTGGCACAGGCTGAGCTGGAGGCGAGCAGCCTCTCCCTTCATCAGGTCTGGCAGGAATATATATGGGACTTCAGTTTCCTCCTGTTGTCTAAACAAATCCAACAGTTCTATCTTCGTTGAGAGAGTGTTAAGTTACAGAGAGAACAAAGGAAAAAAAAAAAAACAGAAAGTTTTGGTGGAGCTTTTCAAGAATATATATCTTTTTTTTTTTTTAATATAAACCCCCTTTCATCCAATATCTTTCAGTTCTTCTGTGCACAGCTTGGTCAATAATTCTGGAAAACCTCAGGCAGCAAAGAGTGACCCATGTATATTCTCAGATGCAGAAGGAATTTAATTTTTGACTTCTAATCTATATTAAGCACTAGCTATTTTATCTCGCTTTCCAAAAATTCTAGTTAGATGCAAAAATGACTTGAAAAAAATGCAGAGGTTTTTAGTTTTGTGATGGAGGAGAGTATATCCAAAATTGCTCAGAGCATTGATATGAGTTTATGGTACAGTACAAAAATCACACATTTAATTTTTTTTTTGAAGGAATGTTCTGAATCTGCCGTAATCCATTTGTGGACTCGATTCGGTTGTGTTCTGATGGGGGTGGAAAAACAATAACATGCTGAGGCTCTCCTTGTTCTGTGTCGGGCTTTAACCTATAACCACCTGTCCTATCATCTCTCATATGTATGTATATATATACACACAGATATATTTATAAGGAATATATTATTTCTTTGCCTGATTGGTCCTTCCCCATGCAGTAACCAGGAATAGTAGCATGTTGGCATCAGTCGTAGTCAGAATCACGCCCCTTCCCCAGCGGTCCTCTGAGCTCCTGTCAACACTATGGTTTCTGTCCTAAAGCCTGAAATCCTTGAAATGCTAAAGAAATGCTTTTCCTATATTTCTGACTGGCAGAAAATCCACTGACTTATTTATTTTGTCTAGGGGTTGGGGAGAGAGAAAACAACGTGGATTCCAGAGAAATCATTTTATAAGGTTGTGTATTTTAGCGGCAATTAGAAACCTATTAAATATGTTCTTAAATGTATCTTTTCTATGTATTGAAGTACTGTGAAGATAACAGTGAAGCATCACTTTGCTGTGGCGTAAGTATTAATCAGCTGTGTTACACAGTTAAGAGCTAGGCAGCAGGGTGTGCTAGAACAACAGAGCTATTGCTTATTGTTAAAAAAAAAGGAAAAAAAAGCTTTTTTTTGTGCATGAGAACCTTTTTATAAGCATGAAAGAAATAACTTGGGCTTAGAGACATTATTTTTACTTGGTTTTGTATCTGGATTCTTCCTCTGAGTTAGGCAGTTAATTTCTTCTAGCCTTATTCTGTGGAATAACTATAATTTCATAGTAACTCGGACATGTTTAAACCCCAGACCCTGTTAGGAGCCACTGATGGTTGCAGATAACTTCATGTTGACCCAGCAGCTCCAGCAAAGCAGTGAAATGATTTAAACCTCGTTCTGCCTCAGTCCCTGACCCAGATCCCGGTGCTGTGCCCCATGGGTGGCTGCGCTGCCGGGAGCGGTGCCAAGCTGGGACCTTGCGTGTCAGCAGAGAGCAGTGAAGGGTTTGCAGGTCTGGTGGTGTGTTGGATTCCCACAGGGTGTGCTGGCAGGTGCCTCTGCTGCTCTAGGGTTTGTTCTAGGGCAGCCCTGCTCTTGGTCTCGCATGGACCCTCTCCTGAGCTCCTGTGGGGGGACCTGGGGGCATTGGGAGACACCTGTGTGCTTCGAGAGGCTCTGCTCCTGGCAGAGCCCCAGCCCCACACGTGTTCTCCTGGGGATGGGCTGAAGGTCTCATGTGCAGCTTTGTGCTCACATTTCTCTTGGCTACAGACTTGCTTCTTCCCAGAGCAGGGCACGGATGTCGAGGTTATTTTGGAGCCCAGAGTGCTGTTGACTCTTCATCCCAAACTTTGGCTGCTTCTTCTCCATCCTCCACCTTCCCCTTATTGCCCAGAGGTCACTTAGGATACTTTTTCTGGAAACTGAGGACTTCTTGATGAATTTTATTTTGATAGACTGTAAAATTCTTTCTGTGCTTCTCTTTCCCCAAGACATTCTATAGTTCTGTTCCTGTCTGTCTTTGCTAGCAACGCTCTGAAAGTGATGGAGGTGGATTAACACAGGCAGAAGGTTTGGGGTCAGCTTCTGGGCTGCTCCCCACGTCTGTGGCCAGCTGTACCCCGTGTGGGAGTGCTGCCAGGGCAGCATGGGCCCTGCCCTGGTGCTGGGGGTCACAGGGAGGCACAGCAGCCATGGAACAGCACGTAGCTCCGCCTGGTGTCCCTTAGCGCGTGGGCTCCGTCGTCACCAAACCCCTCTCTTCTTCCATAACCAAAGCAGAGCCCAGCCCTTATCCCAGATAAACAAGCTGAGTAGAATCATGAAGAATTAATTTGCAGAGGATTTTTGGCTGCTTTCTGTTGCATCTTGTCACTTACTTTTTCCCTGTTTTTGTTTTTTTTCCTTAAATTTACCCCTCAGCCACTTGTCCTGCGCTAAAGCAGGGTGACCATGTAGCCCCTAAAGCACTGGAGAGACCTGATGCTGGGGGCATAGTGAAGAGTTCCCAAGTAATTTAAAAACCAGGGAAAGACCAACTATGACATGTTGGCTGTGGATGATGATGGGAGCCAGGTGAACCTTGTCAAGCTCCTGTGAAAGCTGCTCCTGGGCATCTCCAAACTGTTTCTGACAACCACTCACAATCCCACCATTAAGAAAATAAATCCAAATCCCTCTTTTTTCCTGAGGAATATTTCATCCCTGAGTGGTGACTGACAGGAAGAACTGGATAGCTGTGGGTTCAGTGGTCAGATATGAGTTGGAGCATCCTGCTGTGGCTGGTCTGTCTTGTGAACTGGATGGTTGGGGTTTGGGTTTGTTTTTTGTTTTGTTACTATTTTCTTTCCTTTTTTTAGAGCCATCAACCAGAGTTTGAAAAAATGCTGATTATCTCCAGGATAGACTGAAGGAGCAGTTAACAATCCAAGGATAAATATTTAGTGTTGTAGGGAGCTGTCATTGCATTCTTCCATGTATGTATTATAGAGAATTACTGCGCATGTGTGATACATAATTTTCCACTCTTAGTATATCAGAGGTTTACACACTGAGGAAAAAACCCAACAAAACCCAACTCCTTTATGTACAGTATGTAACAGCCTGCAAAATCTAGTCTAAAAGTTGTCTTTTTTTTTTTTTTAGTAGTAGGAATGCAGAGACCTGTTGGACCCTTGTACATTTCTAACGTGTCATGTTCAGCCCACAGCGAACTTGCACAGCTGTGCTAGGAATCCCTGAAAAATAAGATTTCCAGTGGAATTGCTGTCTCAGCCTTAACTCTAGTGTTACAAAAATGGTGCTTAAATACCTTTATGTGTGTGGATGTGGGTACCCGAGGCGAGTTTCTGAGACTATGAAGTAAAACCGAGCGGCTTAGTGCGGCGCTCGTGAGTTCATGCTCCTGTCTGATAACTGCAGGCATGTAAATACGTGGAAAATATTTAATCTGGTGGACAATTACAAGCAGTTTCTTGATTTTTCTCTTTTTTTCTTGGCAAGCACTGCGTACTTTCCTGATCTTTGCAGACAGGATGGCGAGAGGAGCTGCAGGAGCCAAGGCCCTGCCTGAATTTTCACGGGAGGGGTTGGTGCTCCCGTGTGCCTCCTGCCTGCTCAGCTCTTGGGCAGATAAAACCCAAATCCTCCCTTTCTCCTCCTAAAAATGCCTCCTCAGAGAGTGGTGGCTGCTTGGATATTTCAAAATCAGTGTCTGGCAATGGTTTTTGTCTGTCAAAATACTAATACCGGCTCTTCATCCCTCCGCGAGTCATTAGAGCAGGTCGGAGAGGTGAAATTCCTGTGATTTACACTCTCCAGTTCATGTTCTGGGTGATTTAAAGTACTCAAAAAAAAAAAAATGCACAAAACTATTTAGAATTATGTCTACTTTATTGATTTCTTTTGTTTTCCAGGTGATATTTATGCCCATATCTTCACATCCACTATCTCAGGTCCCTTTAAATGAATACTTCAGGGATTTTGATGCCACTTGCTGGCAGACCAAATGTAATATTTATATGCAATGAGCTGTTAGTTTTTGTATTGTACAAATGTAAATTTGTAAAGATTTTTTTCTAGAGTTTTTTTGAAGTCACTTATGTAATCTAGGATGTTTCATTTTCCAGCTGTGGGATTGTCTTAATAAAAAGATAAAATAAACCCTTCCTTTGGTTTTGCATTACTTACTAAATAGTTCAGGGGGTTAAAGAGGAAAAAATACAATTTTAATGTAAGAAAATACTTTTTTATTTAATTGGATTGGTCTGTGCTTATAAAAAAAGGAAACTTTTATAACCTGAACATGGAAACATTAGTGAACTGTGCAGGTCTTGAGCAGGACAGGACGGAGACCCTCACTTGGGCAAAGGCGAGTGTGGGGGCTCGTCACCCAAATCATCATCCCACCCAGCTCCAAA
This sequence comes from Heliornis fulica, assembly GCA_013399135.1. NCBI lineage: Eukaryota > Metazoa > Chordata > Aves > Gruiformes > Heliornithidae > Heliornis > Heliornis fulica. The sequence goes on along the minus strand of VXBZ01005927.1, from coordinate 104,502 downwards.
ACAGCGTTTTCCTGGGGAGGAGGAGAGGAACAGCTCCTGCTTTCCTGGGAAGTCTTGTGAAGCCACCACGTGTGGCCACAGTCCTGTGCAGAGCCTCCCTGGGCAGGCACATTTTGGATGTGAATGGATGTCTTCAACGCAGCGCTCGGACTCCAGCCCCAGGAGCAGAGGGGCTTGGTGGTGGTGGTTGTTAGTTGGTTGCAGAGAATGAAGTTAAACTCACACAGGTGCAGGAGCTGCCCCGCTAAGTTCATCCATCCAACGGCACTGAGAGAAGAAACCACACTTTGCCTCCATCAAACCACCCTTCCCTGTCACTCCTGGAGGAGTTGGAGGTGTCACATACCTTACATCATCACATGTTTACGTCCTGTCTGGTAATGTATGTCCTGTGTTTGTGTGGCAGGGAACAACTCCCTTCCAGCACGCTCTGGAAATGCATTTTGTGGAGCAATTTTGCCTTTAAAGGTGATACTTTGCAGCTGCTTTAGAATTAAATTGTGACTTTTATGTGTTTTGGCAGTGCGTAGGCTAAAGGCTGCCTATCCCCAGTGTGAGGCACAGCCATGTTGTCCCCATGGGACAGAGGTGCCACCCTGGCACCCTGCAGCAGGAGAGCAGGCCGGGTTGGCAGCCCCCTCCCCGGCCCCTGGCTTGCTTTGCTTCTCAGCGAATGAAAAGCTCTTTGTTTTAAAACCCGGAGGGTCAGATCCTGAGCCAGGAGAGCCTCTCCCGTGACGCAGGCACCGGCGGTGCTGGCAGCCATCCCACCCCAGCCACCTTCCCCCCGCTCTGCCTCTGTCCCCTCCCCGCTGGCGGTGGGGTCCGGCCGGGCGGCTGACGCAGGGCAGCCTGCCCACCTCCATCAATATTTGCTCAGGAAGCTTTTTAGCGGCTCACTCTGACGCAGGGAGCTCCGGCCTCACGCCTCCCCTCCCGGGGCCGATGTGCCGCCCATCCCGCCGGTGCCGGTGACCGGTGAGGAGCATGAGGGACCGGCTGGCAGAGCTGCGCCGGCGAGCAGCCACCGAGGGAGACCCGCGCGAGGACGCCTTGTGCTTCGACAACCCGGCCTTCGGCGCGGACGACGCCAGCCCCGTCAGCCAGGCCTTGCAGGAGGCCGCGGAGCTGTGGCGGGTCCTGGACCGGCTGGAGCAGCTCTCCGAGAGCATCGACAGGACACAACAGACGGTGCTGTGCTGCACCTCCGCGGAGAGCATCGCCCGGGAGAAGAGGGGGCTTGGTGCGGCCAGAGCCGCCTTCGCCCGCGAGGCCACGGCCCTGCAGCCCCGGCTGGGCGCTCTGCCGGCGTCACCCGAGGGGAGCACCGGGCGAGCCGGCCCCCGCGTCCGCCAGACCCAGCTGTGGCTGCTGCTGCGGCGGTACCGCGCCGTCCTCGCCCGCCATTACGCCCGGGAGAACCATTAC